>JACTAT010000031.1:5493251-5573281 GCA_014526335.1 Chrysaora quinquecirrha
AAATAGCAAGATTTTATTTTTGTGCTTGCTTTAACTACAGCTGTGCTGCAATTTCGCCTCAGAAAACCTCCGAATTTCATGTCGTGAAAATGTACACGCTGTCGAGAAGATCATCCTTTTGTGAAAAGAAAATGATATAACAGGACCAATGTATCAATTCTTTCCAAAGCAGGCCTTTAGGTTTCCTAGCAGGGCTGAGCTAAGTCCGCCCCCCCCCCTACTGCATAGTAAGTTTCAGCGATATGTACTGTGCCATAATTCCTAACCAAACAATGTCTGTGATTTAATAAATTCAAGTTAACTCGATCCTTTCCTTTACATTTAAACCACTTTTATCTTGCTAAGCCAAGAAACCAAATTTTCATCCACCATAGATGCATTGTCTTCGATCATCATGTTTCGATAGCAACCGACCCCCTTCCTTAGACCCCGTCACACGGATACGTTCACTTCCCGTCTACACGGCACCGGTAAATCTGCTACTGAAAACGCAAGCTTTTGAAAACGGTTTCCAGAGTCGAATCTTTTGAAAACGCAACTTTTTGAAAACGCAATTTTCCCGTGTAGACACCGAAAAAGCAAGCATTTGAAATGGTTGCAGCAACAACAATAACTTTCGGTGGTTTATTAGTATTGAATTTCAAGATTTAAAGTTAGGAAACGTGACATCATCGTTTCGGTAGACAGCGAAAACGTTCTAAAAACGCTTGTGTAGACGCTAGCTTTCGATGCGTTTCATTGACCTGAAAACGCAGCTTTTTGAAAACGTATCCGTGTGGATGTAGCCGTACTCTGTATTTCTCGACTTTATCAGTTTCTTTTAAGCTAGCTCCACAGTGCCTGATAATTTTCATTGTTAATTAGCCTATATCATCCAATATCGAAGAGTTGAAAGTTGGATGACCAGAAATATACCTAAATAAATCCTCATAGTCAAGTCACTTACGATGTTTTGAACATATCTTATTCTTAATAGTTAGTATAATTCTTAATGCTTATTCGCAAAGCACCGCGAGGGGCTCTCAATACATTTGATGGCATTGTTAGCATGGCAATGCCTTTCCAATTTTGATGATATTTTACGCACTTAGCTTATTAGGCCAACAATTCTGTTTGTTGGATAGACCCATTCTTTTCTCATTAGCTTTTGATTATGCAGTTCATGTTTATTTTGTTTTTTAAAATGTTATATGTCTCGATCCTTTTAGAATGGCTCAGCCAGTGCAAGGCCTGTTGTCAATGACGGTTCAGATCGTAGCCTTCGTGACGTCAATCTGAGTGTTAATTCAGATCATGTGAGTCAATGATCCCTCATCTTTTTTAAGTTACTTAGACCCCGTTTACACGGGATCGGATCCGAATAGATTCGAACCTAAAAGTATTCGGATAGGCCTTGTGTTTACACGGGACCTGGTGGACCCGTATACTTTTGGATCCGCTATCCGTATACTTTCGGGATCGCTTTCTGAAGCGATCCAGCACGGTTCCGATCGCACGGAGGTCCCATGTAAACTGGCTGGATCGGATCCAAAAGTTTCCGGAAAGGGAACGAGGTTGATTCAAATGTAGTAAAGTCGAGGGCTTTGTAACATGGCAGACTGAACTCAGCTTGTTTTGTTCGCTGTCAGACTCAAAAAAAGACATGTTTATGTTCTTTCGTGCTCTTCTTTGTGTTTGTAGCCTCAAATTCGAAGCAATCGCTTTTCAAAATTAAAAATAAATATTTTACAGCATAAAATCAAGCTAAATTTGCAGGAAAATTATAACTATTGGCCTGACAACTGTGTAGAAACATCTCCTGGTTTGAACGTTTACTTAAATATCTCAAAAGCAAGACCCTGGCAAGGCTTGTTTCTTATCTAAAGTCTTTTATTTTCGAATTTCAGGCGCCATTTTTATTTATAACACCTTTTGGATCCGATCCCGTGTAAACTTGAACAGTTTTGGATCCGATCCTGTGTAAACGCCCCTCAAAAAACGGGATCGGTTCCAAATGGATCCGATCCTTTCTGGATCCGATCTCGTGTAAAAGGGGTCTTAACTTAAGCCGAAGTTACACGACCAATTTTCTACGACAATTTTCTGTGACAAGTTTTCTTGCTCGTTTAGACGGACGAAGATTTATATTTGACAAGATTTTTCCTTGACAAGTTTTATGCATAGTTTCCACAAGCAATTTTCAATGACAATTTTCTTTCACAATTGCGATTCTTAATCATCAGTATAAGAAAAATTGTCAAATCATCTACACGAGCAATTTTCACACATGTCACTTTTTTCATGACAAATGCATTTGTTGAAAAACTGGCAGGCCAGTTTTTGAACAAGTGCACTTGTCATGGAAATAATCGTCACTTGACCTCAAATTGGCTTCATCTGAAGAGCAAAATAAGATTGCCAGGGAAAAATTTTAATACAAAAATTGCTGTGTAACTTCGGCTTTGTGGATGCTGGGTGTCGTGATCTTACCCGTGAGCTAAGTGACGTCTGCATTCAACCCCAGCAACGGTAGCGTTAGTTCTTCTATTTCCGAGATCCTAGGTACTGGCACTGAAATTGCCATTTTAACTTCTTCATATTCCCTATCTTCTCGCAGTTAACATTTATCATGCCTTTTTTAAATGGGGCCTATATTAATTTCAGAAAAATTTCTCAGAACTGAATTTTCTGGCTGTCAAAATCCTGGACAGATTGTGTTAATTTGAGAAAAATTACGCTGTGCTTTCACCGAGCATATAAATATTTGCCTTTCTGTATCGGATTTCTCCATTTTTGTAATTTCATTCTATTCAAACTATTAAGTTCTTTAAAAAATGTTGCTTTTTGTTCTTGCATCGATTTCTATGCTTACGTTGTCATTACTTTCTTGTTTCAGAGTTTCAATTCCTCTTTAGAAGAAGGAGGGCCTGGTGACGACTTCTTCGAATTGCTATTGAAGTCACAGGGAGGACGAATGGATGATCAGCGATGTGAACTGCCGCAAGCTGGCTTAAAAAAGTCGAAAAATACCCAGAATTCTAGTGGATCTAAAGAAGTAAAGAAGCGATCACAAAATGACAACAGCTTAAAGCCTCCATCTTCATTACAGCCAAGTGTCAGCACTGAAAACTTGTTTGATATTTTGCAACGAGTTCAAGGTAATCGCATAGAAGGGCAAAGATCTCAAATGCCTGAGTTGCCTGGTCTTCTTCCAAATGGTATGTCAATGATTTCACGCGCTATCTGTACATATCTTTGATAATTAAAACCTACGGACGATCCAATATTCCATTGTTATCACCGCGTTCATTCTCGGAAAAGTATTTATACTGCTTAATGTAGTCTCCATCTCCATACCCCCAACTGAAAACAAGACTTCTAGCCTAGGGCGTTTATAGCAGCTAGACGAAACGGTTATTTACCACAAAAAAGTATGTAAATAGCATATTGAATAAATAAAGTCATCCTTAAATGAATGCGAAACGCATGCTAAATGCGTACCAAGAAGAGTAAAAAATACCTACTGAAAGCAAATCGGAAAAAACAATAGACCACCACAGTCACAAAATCCATTATCGTGATGCAGCGAAATAAAAGGTAAAAATATATGTAATAAAAGAAAAGCGTGTCACAATTCTTACAAATACAAGAAAATTTCACTTTTTTACGACTTGTGTTACTAGTAACTCACAACATGGCATGCAATGATTATATCATTTTAATACAGTAAACGTTCATAAAGATAATAAAAAACATCACGAAGATTTGAGTTTGAAGAGAGGCATTTTCGTTTGTTGTTCTTGTCATAAAGCAAATTGCACATTTTGACAATCCATTGCACTTGGCAGCAGGTTGTTAAATTCATACGGGCTAGTGTAGTACACCTCGCAATATACAGAGTTCCTGGGTTCTTTCCTACTAATTGCAAACCAGTATAGTGCCACTACTCTCATAAAAGAGATGGGCGCCTCTGCTACGGCTTGGCTTTCCTGATGCGGGAAGCTGGACTCGGGTGAAGGCATTCACTCGGCTTTAGGATTATCACCCGCACTTTTGATAGTCGGGATGAAGTAAATACTAAAAAATTCTTTGTTTTTGTTTCCAAAAATGAAAAAAAAGTAGCAACATTGCAGTATGTTGCTCCAAAAACATGTCCTTTTTTGGCCGAAAAAAATCAAAATAATAAATCAATTGAATTTTCTTTTTCTTTTAGTTCGTGATCAACTTATTCATCAAACAAATGATAAAAAGTCCAATGTTCCAGATGATACTTTCTTTGATATGCTGATGCGCTGTCAGGTATGTGAAAATTACTTCTAGCTAACGGGACCAAGATCAAGCTATATTTTAACGCTGCCATCTTCGATGTATTCATTATAAGATCTATACGATCTATAGGATTGCAAAGAATCTCTTTTACATTTCCGTTATGACCCGTTGAAAAAATCACATCGTCAGTCGTTCTTTGAAGCTGCCTTTACACAATCATATTATTTCATCAGATTTCCGTCAGATAAATCTGATGGTGTTAACTTAGTTTTTAGTCTCAGGTCACTTTCAGTTAGATCACTTCTTAAAAACAACAGAACCAGCATCAAAAACAAAGTCAGCATCTCCAACGCCCTAGTCAGCTCCATTTTCCTTTAAAAACTTCTGCTTCTGGTCGATTAATTCAACCTGAGGCAGACTGATAAAGGCCTAAGAAGATCTCTAATAAGGCACTCTAGTGCCATGGAGCAAAACCATTGCTTACAGACGATTATCCTTGTTTGGCCATATGATCAGACTGCCAGGTGACACACCTGTGAGAATCTCTCTACCAGAAGCAGAAGCAGAAGTGAAATTTCCGAGAGGAATACTTAAGACAATATGGCTAGCCAGCATGAAAGAACAACTGAAGAAAGAACGTGAGATGGAATGGGAGGTAGCCAAAGTGCGTGCAAGTGATAGGGACCCATGGAAGCTGACGACAGCTGAGTTTAAGCCACAATGGGTGGAAGTTCTCTGAATGTGATGCTGATGCTCATAACTTTTAGAAGCAGAAAGCAAAGTGGTTGTCAACTGATGATCTCGTAGTCTGCGAAGGAAACTCTTTCATTTTCTGTATTAACAACTTTTTGTTTCAATCAATTAAATACAGCTCTTATTTCTTAATATGACTTCAGGCCACTCGTATTGAAGATCAACGATGCGACTTTCCTTCGATTCCACGTGGTCCGACCGTACCAGATGAAGATTTCTTCAGTTTAATTTTAAAGCTACAGTCCAAACGAATTAACGATCAAAGGGTTCAGTTGCCTGATCAAAAATAAGACTTGGATTCCAGGATAACGTAAGTGTACACATGATACTGTTTCTGTTTTTCTTCAAGCCTGATTTTTCTTACTACGGTGTTAGAAGATCAAATTACTGATTTCATAAAATTCGTTTACTACTTGCCAACATGTGAAACGTTATTTTACACATCTTTTTCTGGTCATAAGTTTTCATTCTTCTCTTTCTTGATTGTGATAGTTCACAAGTATTTGACCGTTATCTATGATCGTGCCAACGGTTGAAAATGTTTCGAACTGAAAAAAAGTGAAATGGTGTATTTAGCACCAGTCGCCATCGACTCTGGCTTTGACGCTACCGTAGCTGGGACTTGAACCGCAACCTTGATGAGCTTCTGATACACCACGAGCTAGCTCGGTTAGGCCACGACGCCGCAGCACCTTTAAATAGCAATCATAGACAATAATACTTGACAATGATATTTGAATTCACAATATTGCATAAATATGACTCTGATTAGATTTTTCGGCCGTAATTATAGACGTAACGCGTAAACTTGAATGTCTCCTCAACTTTATGGATCGGAAATCTTTTTCAGAACATGGACTTGCAAGAACTAGAAAGTGCCTACCGAAGCATTTGGCTTTAAAAAGCACGCCCTTGCTAGCTTGGTCCTCAAATTTGGCTGAAAGAGCCAATCTGAACTTTCGGAAATGCCTGCAATTCCGGTCAAAGCTCCTTGGGACTGCCAACAATGATTACTGTTTTGCTAGTCAAAATTTAGCCCAAGTGAAAATTTGTTTTATGAGCGCCTGCCCAGTTAACGCTGAATCCAGTATTTTCAAAATTGATGGAAGCCAGAAGTGTTAATTTAGGAAATCGGGTACGGAGATGTGAGATGTGTTAATTCTGAAACGTTGTTTTGCTCAAAATACTAATGACAGAATTGTTGTCTATTTAAGTCGTTTTTGTTTTTGCAATAATGTTAAGTACATATCTATTTTCAGCATAATTTTGTCTCTGCTATCAGTGAAGACGGTGAACACAGCACCTTTTGGTATGGAAAATTTGAAGTATCATTGTAATTATATGTTTTTAATGACAATAATATCTCAGTAATAATGATGTGTGGAAGCTGGTTTCTTTTATCAGCCAATGCTTTCCCGTCCTTTGAATAAATAATTGCAATGACAGCATCCGATCAGGTAAACTTAATACCAAGCTCATTTAAAAGCCATTCTGGTTATATAACGATATGAACATTTGCTATATCATTATAAAATGTCTGACTTTGTAAATATGCTTATAACGTAAATTTGAATTAAGAAACTTTGATTATCTTGTTTTGTGTAATAATAATTTGATACTAGGTTTTAAGCAGCTGTATACTTCTCCCTATCTACACTGTAAAACATTTTGTCCTGAATAATTATGGACAATCGAGTTTTTTGTCCATAAACTATGACCATATTTTTGTCCATAATTTAACACTGAATTGTCCATAACTCGTCCATGATTCGTCCCTAAATTTTGAGGTTAATTTCCTACAGTATAGGGAATCCTGATTGTCCCTAAAGTGTCCCTGAACTATATAAATATCCTCTTTAAAATGTTGCGGAAATAACTCGAGAAAAGACGGTTGACTGAATAAGCAACAGCGATCAGATTTTATTGCTATGTATTTGTTGTAAGTAGTTTTGGATATTGGAAACCTAATATCCTTATAATCTACTTTTAAGCGAAAACTCTTTTTCACTGTCCAGAACTGCAACTTCTTTATCCCTCAAAACACGGCTGTACTCTCCCTCAAAACGAGAGAACTCAAAGATGAGAACTTTTATCCAAAATTTATATTTTGCATTCAGCAAAAGGTGATTCTTCAGACGAAAACTGTGATATATCTGTGATATTCGAACGCTATATAATTAACCTTTTCGCTCTGTTTGTGTGACAATATAGGGCGATCAATTGTCTTGCTATCAAAAAGCAAGTCAAATCTGTCATATCACCCAGTTGCTATATTTACTATCTTAATAGTTGTATCTCGTTTTGTCATAATCTTACTGGATAAATTGCTATCATTTTTATATTGCTTTCAAGGTAGTCTAGCTATTAGGTGTCTATGTTTTATAATTCAAGGATTTGTCTATGGTTTATAACATTTCAAGTTAATGTGTGAAAATGGAAATTAAAGAACCTGGTAATTTTACTAACTTTCTTTCCTATGTTCCAAGATATGTTTTTTAGTGATTGTTGCCGCACCTGGACTGCCTTTGCATGTCATAGCAATGAAGATTTCGGGGGGAGGGGGCACTCTTAAATATTTGGGTAGTGGGGATGTGTGGTCAGAATGGGTTACTTTTTTCCTACCTGAAAATGGGTATGCTTTTTTTCTTTTTTGACCTGACAACAAATAAGTTCACCTAAGAATGGGCAACTTTGTAATTAATCTGCCAAAGCATGATAAATGTTTTTATATTACATGATAAAACAGAATGCACAAGTGATGGCGCACAAGCCCATTTTAAAACACCTTTTTGGCTTTTATGCTAAAATTCGGAACAACAATGCGGACTAAATAGCCTTTTTAGGTGGTTTTTGTTGTACTTTTAGAATTGGCGCGAAAATCTCAATTACCTATGGATGGGTTTACGTAAATTTAAATCACCTGAGGATGGGTCTTCAAAAAATTCCGCTGTCCACACACCCCTACCAAAATACGAAAGAGTGCCCCCCCTTCCCGGGGAAGATGTATGAAATATCATGGGCTAATTGTATCACCGTTAAAGAGGTTTTGCTGATTATTTCGTTACTTGATGTAGGTGAGACTCCAAGAACGCTCATTCAGGAAAGAACAATTTTACGAAATTTCGTCATAATAGCACCTTTCTAGTTACTTTAGTTCTAAACTTTGTTGCTATGAAGCATAGAATACCTACAACAACCACGGAACATTCTTTTGAAAGAGTCACAGTATCTTCTAAAATAGAAACTGCTGTTTATATTTTATTCAGCAAGATATTTTGTGGCTTTACTTAAAGATCGGCATCAGTTCGAGAATGACTTCTTCATATTTTTCAATTGATGATGACAGTGTGCAAATTTCGAAACCCAAAGGCATATTTGCGATATATCTACAAAGCTGTTATGGAAAACTTGATGTACATTTTTTCTAATATTCGAGACTGGCTCCCATCCGACATAACACGGAAAGAAATCTCGCAACACTTTAGAACCTGGAACGCTTATTCCCGCAAATTTGTTCGATTTGGCTCAATCACAGACGTTTTACCTGCAATATTTCTCGATTAGTCCTATCAATGAAAGTGTTTTTCCAGAAATTTCGCATTTCCGGCTTAATTGCCTTCGCCCGGGTATTCTAAGCATCAACTATGCAAAGCTGCCAGTGGACTGTAATAAAGAGGCATTTAAGAGTTCGGCAAATTTTTTGCATTACCAATCTATGACATTTTCAAGAACCTTGTTAGCTCGCAATCGTATGTAATGAATTATTGACAATGAGGAGAACTAATCAAAGGAAAACACTTGCGATTTAAAAGTCCTATCAATCTTAAAATCTCGTGTTTATGCTACTACTCATATTTACAAGTATCGATTCGCCTGTGCAGGACTATGTTAGACGTCGCAAGCAGGAAAATCGGGAGAGTAAAATAAGATTCTACTTTCCCGGCGCAGCTTAGTTTCGTTCGGATGTCGCTGATAAGAAACTTTTATATGGAAACGCTTTGCCTGCGATGTCTGCGCTGCCTTGTTTTTGTTGTACAAAGTCACTTGATTTAGGATTCATTCCCTATGAATCAGGTTAATTTTGCAGCAAAATCGTAGTGATCACCCCGTTATCAAATCGAGGCTATCATTAGGCTAAATTCTTAAGTGCCCACAGCTAATCAAAATGCAACAAGTTCTCCGAAAACTCTTCAACTGGCCGGAGATGGCGCCAATTGTCCGCAGATAATTTGGTACTTTCCTTAAGACTTTCAAGGCCTGCGTGCTTTCGTCAATAACAGGGTAGTGCAAAAAGCACGGCTGGCAATTATAACGCCAAAAGGAATCAACACCTAGTCTCGAAAAAAAAAACAAGATGGGAAACCCAAATGAATGAAACCTAATTTATAAAAGCAACCAATCAAAAACGTATCCTTCTCCACGAGCTTGCAATGACCAATCAGTAGTTAGAAGGTAATCACGAGGTTCTTAACTCCCAACGCCCATCTCTTTAAAAAGCAGTTTTCCCCAAAAATATTCATGCACTTCGTTCTGGCAAACGTTCTAAAATGGCACAGAAATTTCGTTCGATCCTTGATTGGTTCTGCCCAGCATCAACTTGACTCTGGGGCAGCAAAACGTTTGATGAAAATCTATCTTGTTATGGGCATAAAGCAAACAGCATACAGCAAGCAACGAACTGACTTTTCGAGTTTTTATACTAATCGTGGCAGGAGAGAGCAGAATCAGTTTTTTACAGGTACATTTCAACATTTTCGGCAATCCAACAATATTGAGAAAACCAAGACTAATTCAAAATGTAAAGTGAAGTCAAAAAAATTATATGGATGCAATTTTCGGTGATTTTAATGATTCATTTCTCTTAACAGGTCAATTTATTTGGCAGCTACCACCTAAAGTGAATGCAGTTTTGCTATATAAACGAAATAGCAGCAGAACTGTTATGAGTTGATTCTTTACTGTTTTGCTTCAACAACAACAACACGAACAAAACAACACAATTTTTTAAATTTCGACTCACGCAAGCATGGAGGCAAAATTTTAACATCAGGCATGGGTTATAAGAAAATTTTCTCAGTGAATTTGTTGCAGGTCGTTTACACTTTTCGTTAAAGGGTAGTGCGTAGGCAGAGGGTGTTTTTCTATGGTCTTTTCAGTGTTGGGGAAAGTAACTGCACGAAAAGGGCCCGTAAAGGAAATTTTGATGCATACCCTAATTGAAACATAAACCAGCATTATTAACCATGATGCACAAATTTAAGGGGCTTGGGGAGAGCTTTCGATCAGATATTTTAGCTCCTTCCATCCAGGTTAAAAGAATTGTGGGACCCACTTCAATCAGTAAAGGGGCAGGACTAGGGCCATACACGGAAAATGCCCCATCACTTAGTACGTTAAAAAAAAATAAAAATAAAAAATTCACTTCGTAGGCGCGGTGATTAAAAGAAGTTCGGCATGAATGCGGGGCGTGGTTTTTACCCCCAACCTTACCCTACGAACCCCTCTTTTTTATCCGAAACACGGGGTACTAACGTGTGAAGCGCCCATTCTATTCCTACTCTTGTTAACCATAGATATTAAGGTTAGCGATTCAAATATCTAGCAGAAAGTTGTTACACATATCTATCACTCATTGTATTACTAGTAAATAGCAACATTTGACCCGGGGGACACTATGTCATCCTCTAACAGGCCCAAATTTCAGAATTTGCACTGCTACCTCAGCTGTCATGACACCCTGTAGCTAAGACCCAACTCTATGCTAAGACCATTGACCGATGGACAGCCAATTGTTATGAACGCCATATTCGCACTCTAATAACAATGCTAACAAGTGCCTAAAACAATAAGACGATTGTAACTGTCAATATCCTCTCGCGCTCGTATATGGGGAATCGCGTGGTACGCAATTTGTGGCGGCTGGCTCCTGCTCGGAGGCAGAAATGCCCATATACTCGGCATGATTCACAAATGTATCGATGATCCGGCGTCTTTCCGTACAAATGAGGCCACTTAACAAGATTCATGACCTAGGCCACACTTCGGTGGGCCTGAAATTTACCTTGCAGGAGGACTGCTTGCCAGCCTTCTGGGCAAAAACTTAGGGTCACTGAAACATATTCAGGACCTAGGCCACACTTCGGTGGGCCTGAAATTTATCTTGCAGGAGGACTGCTTGCCAGCCTTCTGGGCAAAAACGTAGGGTCACTGAAACATATTCAGGACCTAGGCCACACTTCGGTGGGCCTGAAATTTATCTTGCAGGAGGACTGCTTGCCAGCCTTCTGGGCAAAAACTTAGGGTCACTGAAACATATTCAGGACCTAGGCCACACTTCGGTGGGCCTGAAATTTATCTTGCAGGAGGAATGCTTGCCAGCCTTCTGGGCAAAAACGAGGTCACTGAAAATATTCAGGACCTAGGCCACACTTTTGTGGGTCTAAAATTTCTTACTAACAGGGGGACTGCGTGCCAGCCCTCTGGGCAAAACTTATCAAGGGTCATGATTGGCCACTCATACGCCAGAAAAAGCCTTTCTCTATTATTACAAAGTATGCCAGCCCCCCGTTGCGTTTCCACGTTGACCCATTTACATTACAGTTTGATGTGTATAATGCTTGAATGGTCTAAATTTATGTTTTCTCTAATTGAAGTCTCAATGGTTTTCATTTATGTCTCACTAATGCTTGGGGTATCTTCGTATCTCGAATAAAGCGCAAGATTCTTGCAAGAAATTAACGTAAATTAACCAATTAAAAACATACGACATAACAAGACTATTTTTGGCGCTGTCTTGATCTCATATAACCAAGAATAAGGAGAAACGGGATCTTAGTAATAGACTTCGGTTTATTCTAGCAGCCATCACAACTAATTACATGGTTACCGGCTTAGTTACTAGTTTGAACTACAGATTGCAATTAATTTTTAGAAGGAAATTAATAAGGCAGGCCCGTTTTTTTCGCCATTTGCATTTAAATCATCTAGGCTCGCGTTATCAAAAGGTCAAAAGCTAGAATTTATCTGATTTTAAACAAATTTAACTCATGTCAAGCAATTGGCCTTCAAAACAATGCTCGTTTCAGGATTCATCGTCATGTTTATTTTTGTTTGGCCATTTGTTGGCTGTTGGTTAAAATTAGTCAAGCTTGCAATATTGAAATAATAAATATTTTTAGTCTCTTTAGCATATCCTACTTTGTTTTGCATTGAAATAGTCAATATTCAGTAATAAAATAAGGTAACATGCAACGTGGATTTGGCTGTTCTAAAAAGGGGTAATTGGGAATGAGGGAAAAGGGGGGACCTTGGAAACCATAGTCTCTATTACTAATATGCTTAAATGCAAATCAGGTTGGCCATTGTTCTGTTCCCCGTACTGAGCCTTATAAACGGTCGGACATGAAAGGCTTTTTCCCTAGGCCACCTAGAGATGCGCTTCTTTTTTTAATCGATCCCGTTTCTGGCCAGACACTGTTTTAAGATTTTGCTAAGCGTTTTGAAACCTATAAGTTGGTAAAAATTTCAATTTTCTCTCGGCTCAAAAAAGTTTTGATTTTGATGGCGGCCGTCTATTATGTTCTTTTCACTACAAGAACAGTGTTTCTTTGTCCTGCGAAAGTTTTTCGTGCTTACTACATCGCGGAACCACCCAAAACGATCAAAAACCAGCCAGAATCACCCAAAACGACCCATGATCGAAATAAAACCACAAAACAACACCTAAAACTATCCAAAAAGAGTCAATTTCATTTATTAAGGGTCAGAAGACCCTCAAAATACCAAGGTTCTAGCAAAATATCATCGCTGTGTAGTAAATTATCTTTTCCCTTTGGGCCAAAAACGTGAACAATTCGCTTTGTTACTTATTTTCAGATCAAATCTTTTGCGTGCAACTCTCAGGGGTTTATTCAATCACTTGCGGCTTTTAAAGCCTGGATTCCAAAAAAAATCTTAACTGTCCTACGGTTATCCCACATTCGTGAGACGTGAGAATTTCTTTTCGTACGATTATCATACGACCATAAATATAAATGGTGACATTTTGGTCGTAGCAGAGCCTTTACGATTACATTACTACGATTTAGTTGTGATGCAGTCTTTCTTGCAAGATATTTTGAGATATGAAAATGAAACACGCTTTCCAGACAATGAATACCTTTCCCAACGGTATATTTATTGGCAGCGTGCGATTGTGTCTTTTCTCTCAACTTTACGCTCAAATACAATACTACAGTACTGTTCTGAACAAAAAAGGCTTTTCCGACTCCAGCGATGTAAAAGCTTTTTATGTCAACAAAAGTCCCAAGACGAAAGTAGAATTTTAAGAGTTAAGAATGAAATTTCAAAGAACATGAGAGTTTCTGGTGATTTTTCAAAGATTTTCTGCCACTTAATAGATGATTCCAGGTTAATTGGACATTTTTGGGTGGTTTTGGGTGCTTTTCATCAGGTTATGGTTCGTTTTGAGTGCTTTTGGCTGGTTTTGGGCAATTTCTGGTTGTTTCGCATTTTGGTAAGTACTTTTTCACGTTTTCACGGGTCAAAGGACGTCAAAGGACACTAGGAGACTGCAATTCATTTTGGAATTTTACTCATATTCTTTCCGTTTTCAAGAAGAGTTCTTGCTTTGATTATTTCCATAAATTGCCATGCTAAACGTCTTGTTTTACTGTTTAAATGCGTATGAAACACTACTAAGAGGCCATAAATTTTTCGGGATTCAAGTTGAATGTTCCTTTGAAAATTCAGAGCACAAGCACACAAAATTAAAATCGTTCCGATATAGTGAGATATTTATTGTTCATGAAGGACATTTAAAATTAAAGACTGCGGTGAAATAGGGATAGGATTTTAGAATTTACGCAGCAGTAATACTACTAGCTTTGCGTCTTAAGTTGACACAAAAGCGTTTGAAATATTCTCAGTAATTCTGGAAATTTAGTGGCAAAATATTTCATGAAACATCTACCATCGAACTGTTTGACTTTTATTTAGGCTGTTAATAATAGGATTTTCGAGTGCAGACAGGGCATAGAAACGTAGCATTAGAATTCAAGTGGATGGAACACCGTCAGAGATACCCTTAACCTCCGTGACTCACTGGCTCACTATCCCACCCAAGGTTTTGTTTTATAAAACTTGGCTTATGTTTGACCTTCAGCTTTCATATTATAATGATTATGATGATGATGATTTTGATGACATCAAAATAATGATGATTGTGATGATGATGATGATGATTATTATTATTATTATGATTTTGATGGCATGATGATGATGATGATCATGATGATGATGATCTGATGATGATTATGATTATGATGATGATGATGATTATGAAGATGGTAATGATGATGATGATGATGATGATGTTCTTTTTTTGTCTACAGTTTAATACCCTTTCATCAATTCTCTAACGTGGTTATAATTACAAGTAGACTAGCTTTTTAACTTGACGCCCGCGATGCGGGCGAGCTTTTTACCTTGACACCCGCCATGCGGGTGAGTTTTTACCTTGAAACCCGCGATGCGGGTGAATATTAGTGCCAGTTTAGCCTTGGTAAGACAAGATACCACCCAGCTGCCTTTTAATTATATTCTAAAAATGACAAGGGAATCTCTGTCAAATGGTAAATTTTTACACCAACAACAAGTGCAGTATTGTATTTGAAACACAAGGTACATGTAGTACATGTTCCACTATTATATTTAGAAAATATAGTTCTTAGCGACAATTTTCTCAAATAGGGGCCCTATGGGCATGTTCAAAGAACGACTCTGGTTGAATATAGCTGCTTTTTTCTTCGAATTCTACGTTAAATCCAACATGGCCCAAACTACAAAATGGACAGAGGTTAGAGTGAAAAATAGAAAATGTCAATTTGTCTCAAAAATTTGGTCACTTTTTGTCGATGCCAGAAAAGAGTCTTTACCTTTTGAATCTTCTAATCAAAACGGATGTAACTGCCACGTTAAAGAAAATTGTCCTTTGGAAAATACATGCCTTACACGCATTCTTATCTACGAAGCAACTTTTCAAAATGATGTGTATAACGAACAAAAAAGATATATAGGACTAACGGAAGGTACGTTCAAATAGCAATTTCTAAATCACTGCAAAGTATGAAAAGAACACATTACATTACATCTGGTTGTTGTGAATAAAGAAGGAAAGACGCCAAACTTAAAAAATAGTAAATAGTGCTCCAAGTACTAATCAATTTACCTTTTGTTTAACAGAGATATCGTGTAAATCAGAATTTATAAACGAATGAGCAATAAAATAAGTAAATTGTAAAAATTGTGAGGGCCCAGTCATTATTAATGCCGGGTATTGGGACTGGACGAAAATTTATTTTTCGCTGAACTTTTTATGGCCCAGGAAAAATTTCTTACGAAATTTGGTGGCCCCCTTATTTCTTCAATCTTTTTTGCTAGCCCTCCTATTTCACTGATAATGATCTGGCAGGGTAGCTGTTACATCGCACATTCTTGGTGAGAACTGGTCTAAAGACTGTTGCAAACTGTCTCAAGGTGAAATTTGGCAGATCCAGGCCAGTATAGGGGTACAAGGGACCCAAGGATAATTAAAATACTGATAATGAACATACTGACTGTATGTTGGTAACCTGTAACTAAATTCATTGATATTCTGAATAGTGAATACAAATACTGTCTAACCATCAATTCGTAAAAGAATGTAGCAATGCTTTGGAAATTTTTGCATTATTTATATGTTGAAAAAGAAATCATTCTAATGAGATTTTGGTACAGTTTAATTTCTGTTTTCATTTCAAAAACTCCGCTAAAAAATTGAAGACGAAGGTTCACTTGCCAGGGCTAGAACTTTAACGAGAGTTTAGAATAAAGCAACAAAGTAAGCAAGAGGTTCCTGACAAAATTTGAGATACTAAGAACACAAGGGGTAATTTTGGAAATAATAGGAAAGATAACAAGAAATAAAATAGCCAAAAAGCAAACAACCATTCCTTGTGCCACGGCGTTTCTGCCTCTATTTTAAAATTCTTTTGTCAAGATGATGATGATGAAAATTAAATGATGTAAGCTAAAAAGGTCTCTTAATTAACAAGGGAATTTCGACCACTACACTATCAATACACTTTGTTTAATTTGGAACTATGGAACAATGACAAAATTACTATTATAACTATGTATTACCCAAGCTTGTCAGTACTATTGGTACTATTACGCACGGGTTTAAACTATGCATTATGCAAGCTTATCAGTACTGTTACGTCCATTGGCACGGGTTTCAAGTTTGCCTAATTAATTCAAACCCCCGCGTTGGTTCAAACCCTTGAAAATTTAAAGAATCTGGATGCGACTCCGCTACCCCGCCTATGCCAACCCCCAGCAATTAGACACCAAAGAGTAGGTAAAAATATCTCTGTTTTAAAACAACAACAAAAAAGCAGTTTGATCCATTCTGTTCTTTTCTTTTATTCCATCTACCAAACATCATGGGAATGACACGATTGCTGGTAAATAAGACCCCCTTTACACGGTACCGGACAAGTTTTTAGCCGCTCAAGTTTTTGTACGGATAGGTGTACCGGACAAATATTTTTACGGACAGGCCTCGCGTTTACATGGTGGTTTTTGCTAGCAGGCTTTCTTTGCTCGTCATGCACAATAGCAAAGAAAACAGAGAAGAACTTTGTTTGGTCAGATGATGAAACAGCCTTGCTTGTGCAAGTCATTCTGGACTACAAAACAATGAAAACAGCGAATGGCCTAGATTAGGAAACCATTAAAAACAAATATATTGAAATAGCAGCGGTATCAAAGCCAGACAGTGGAGCAAGCAGCTAATGAACTCAGAATACATGACAATAGACATATAACTTGATCTCGACAATAATTTTCCATTTTTGAGGGTCGTATAGGGGGGGGGTCTCAGTTCCCCTGTTCCCTTCCAATAATATGATTTGTTCCCATGTTCCCGGGGGAATTTTTCAAATGCTCCCTTAGAAAATTGTATCAAACGAAAACTCACTTGTAAGACTATTTAAGTTAACTATGTCTTAAGTTGGCATATTTGTGTGTTATTCTTGTTTCCGATTTTGCTATTATAAGGGGCCTGCCTCCTGCTTCGCAGTTCTTTTGGCCTAAGAAACCAGAAATCGAATCCAAAACAAGTCAATGGGTGACGTAGACAGGTAACGATCATCCAATTTGTGTATAAATCTGAGTATTAATGGGTAAAAATTAAGTGTAACTAAAATAAGGATAAAAATCCTAAAATTCTTGTATTTTTCATCAATCATTTCTATTCTTAAATGTTTTATCTAATCTTTTAGAATGTTCCCTGACCCCTGAAAGGAAACTGATTTTTCCCTTGTTCCCTCTGCAGATTCCTGTTTGTTCCCTGTTCCCCAAGTTGTTTTTGGGGATGTTCCCCTGTTCCCCAGAACCCTATACGACCCTCATTTTTTGTTCACATTTAGCTAGCTAGTTGTCGTGAGGAAAATATATTTAATTCTTGAACACTTCACACACACACCACAGATTTCTAGCATTTTCAAACTGCCTCGCTTGAAAGATATTTTCCGCCTCTTTATCGATGCGAACAAATATTTGTCCAGACAAAAGCGTTTACACGATGCCGCACAAGTACTTGTCCGCTCAAGTTTGCAACTCGACCTCTTTGTAACAGGACAAGTTTTTGTACGGCTATCAGGACAAATATTTGTACGGATAGGCTTATCCCGTGTAAACGCACTCCCTATCCGTACAAAAGCTTGAGCGGCTAAAAACTTGTCCGGTACCATGTAAACAGGGTCTGAACTAAGCTGGCGGACTAAATTTGGGTGGAAGGTGGAAATGAGAGCAAAGTACAGAGTGGAAAAAAATGGCACCCCTAAGTAAAATTGAGTTTCTTCTTGAATAATAATTTGTTTGCACTGAAATTTTGTGCATAAGTCGCATAGGTATATATATATCTTTTTGAAATCCAAGATTCAAAAGCAGATTACCTAAAACGTGAAGCCATTCTATTGCAATGAGAATTCAAACGTTTGAGTAGGCAACTGAACAAAATATTTTACACGAGCATAATGGATTGGATCTAAAGTGGATCCGATCCATTTTGCCCAAATTTTGGTACGGATAGGCCTTGAGTTTACACACAATTTGCAGATCCGATCAACTTTTGGATCGCTTTGAAAAGCGTTCCAGTTTAGATCAGATCTACTTTTTCATCGTGTAAACAGATCGATCCAATCGAAAACTGGCTCTCTTTGAAAATATGATTACAATTACTATAGAAATATTCAGTAACCACGCATGCGTCAATTGCTAGACCCAAAAGTGGATCGGATCCCTGTCTCGTGTAAACGTAAGGCCTATCCGTACCAAAACTAGAACTTCTGGATCCGATCCACTTTAGATCCGATCCACTTTAGCTCCGATCCACTTTCTCTCGTGTAAACGTAGCCTAAGTTCATTTTCAAAATGCCGTTCAGCAAAGAAGACAAGATAATTATCAAGCACTATCGTGTAGAAAAGAAGTATGGAGTCAAAAAACTGTTACGGGAGTTCCCAAACCAGAGTTGGACAAAAGGTGGGTTGCGTCATCTTCTAAAAACATTGGCACCAATGAAAGCCAAAGAAAAATAGGAGAAAATATTGGTATTTGTCAAAGCTCTGTCGGCAGAATAGCACGGAAAGAATTAGACTTGACGGCTTCTAGAAAATCAAAAGTTCAAACATTGAGTGAAGCTGATATGGAAAAGAGGATGGTTCGTGGAAAGAGAATACTGTGTTATCTAACTGTTACAAATCTTTAAAGTGTTTTACCGATGAGAAACTTTTTAAATTAAACCAACCATAGAATACTTGAAACGATAGAGTACAGATGGGTTTTTGACGTCAAAACAAACTTTTTTGTTAAACTGCAAAAACGTGTGTTATTACTTCAAGTTCAAAGGTTCTACAGCTATGATTATGAAATTTTGTCCTAAAGTTTCTCAGGTATCATTGATGAGGTAGGAAAAAATTCAGTACCTTAACAGTTTTTAAAATGAAATATTTAAGATTTCCAAGGGGTTCCGCTTTTTGAATCACCCTGTATGAAGACAAGTGAAATTAAATTATAGAGCATTTGTAATCTACTTGTTCAGTGTCGTTCAGATTGAGAAGTATTTGTATACACTAATTATAAACATCTTATACGCTACTACCCGAGAGAAATAAAATGCAAAATCCTTGCTAATCAACAAAAAGCCCCTATAATCCTTCGCTGCTCTCGAGTTGTTTAAAATCCTAATCAAAAGAAAACTAGCAACTTCAATAAAAATTCGGAAAATCCTATCCAGAATCAAGTTCACTTAGTTTTGCGTCTCCAAGCAAACGAAGCAGAAATGCACATAAACGTTTTTATGTTTAATGGTAGGCTTTTCTATATCTCACATAAAAAATAAGAGATGCTCCCCCCTTTTGATTGGTCAAGACAAACCACCAGTCTTCCCCTTGAGTGAATTTGCAACAAATACAGATCCTAGTTTCCTTGCGCATTTTTCTAAACAGCGTTGGCGTCCAATAATAATAAGAACATAAAAAGTCCAAAGTTTTAAGTTTAATTTGCATTAGCGCATTTAGACCTACCTTCTGCGATCCTCTTATATGGGGTAATTGCGTGAGCGCAATACGCGGAGCCTGGCACCCTGTCCAGGGACCTAGATGCCCATATACTTGGTATTTGACATATCAAAATCAATTGACAAACGTATTTTGCACTAACAGGGGGGCTGTTTAAAACCGAACACGTTTTCCTACTATAGGGGGCTGCCTACCAGATTCCTTTGGCCGGCCTACTGGGGCTGCCTACAACAGTTTGTGGCCGGCCTTCCTGCAAACACGTTACCTACTACAGAGGGCTGCATACCACAATTTGTGGCTGGCCTTCCTTAGAACACGTTATCTACGCCAGTTAATTCTTGGAAAAGAGACTGCCACTGCCCTAACTTGGCTAGAACAAAATGAAATGATCGCCAACCCTGAAAAATTCCACGCTCTTCTGGTAAGAAAAGATAAAAAAGATACTAGTGGTTAAAAGTGGATAAAAAATTAATTTACAAGGTATTGACATCAAATCCCAGAAAACTGTAAAGCTATCAAGAGTAACTATGGATTATAAACTAAATTTTGATCCACATTTATCAAATCTCTGTAAGAAGGCAGCTACACAATTAAATGCTCTGAAACGTCTTAGATCGTATTTAGGTTTCAAAGAAAAAGAGCCCAAAAAGACGTGTTGGTCAAGTGGCGTACCGTCAGTGAAAGCAAGGTATTCAGTGAATACCCTGGGATTTCCAGAGGAAAATAATGAAAAATTTAGAATCATAAATTTTCTTGCAAAAGTTATAGTGTTTGGCCTTTCTTTATTCATTTAATCAAAAGCAACATTTTCCCCTTGGTCTAGGATGCTTTTGTGTTCATTGCTTCAAAATCGCGCCAACTCTTTTGGCACTGTGAGGCCGAAGAAGCTGCAAGATTCGTGAGACTCATGAAGCTGAGAAGGAGGATATTCCTTCATTGTTTCAAATGGAGCCTAAACAAAGGTAGAAGCGGTGAATCCCTTCCGCCATGTTTTAGCCAATCAAAACCATGAAATTTTATGAGCAATTGGCCCTCTAATTGCATTGTCTCTCTGTTTCTCTATCACTTTGCATAAGTCGATGTTGGTGCATTTCTAAGGCCTACAGGAATATTTATCTGGTATTTTATCTATCGAATTAGGCAGATCTTCTTTTTGATTCTACAATTTCCTTGCCGCCCGCCCCAAGGTCCTCTTTTTAACCAACACTACACTTGATATCTGTTTTTGACAATTTTCTACCAGCGCAGAGTGAAGTAGAAGAATTTAGAAAATCAAAAAATTTCCCTTGCCGCCCACCCAAAGGTCCTCTTTCTCGTATTTTCCACTATTCTCACCCAAGAGGACGCTCTTAAATCTCAAAATAACGCATGTAAACGCTGTCTCTTACTCCCCTGAGGTATTGCTAGTCACGTGTGTGCCCCTTGAGGCTTTAGCAAGATAATAAAATCCAAGGACTGGTGTTTTCTGCCCCTTTTCTACGCAACAAGCTGTGAGACATTCTTCAAAGCGAAGCAAAAATTTGGACGTGGAAAGAATCCGTCGCCGACATGGCCCTGATATCCAGGAGCAAGTACCTGCAAACGAAGTTGACAGATTATGAAGAAAAAGCTCTACAGTAGCCTGTTCCTTTAAATATGTTGAGAATAATGCAAAGCAAATATCAAATGCTTTAGGCCCATGGTATTCAATATTTATATTTTCTTGACTTAGGCCCGTACCGAGGTCTTTGCGACCAATGTCAAACAATTTTTCCTGCTAATTGTCCTTATCTTTTTTGAATGTTGTTCATGATTTTTAGCACCGTTTAGCGTATTTCTTCGTTACAGTAGCCAATAAGAATTTTCATCATGATTTTTACTGAGCACCGTTTAGCGTATTTCTTCGTTACGGTAGCCGATGCGAATATAATACTCGCAATTTTTTACAGTGCACCGTTTAGCGTATTTCTTCGTTACGGTAGCCAATACAAATATATTGATCATAAATTTTACAGGGCACCGTTTAGCGCATTTCTTCGTTACGGTAGCCAATACCAATATAATAATCATACATTTCACAGAGCACCGTTTAGCGTATTTCTTCGTTACGGTAGCCAATACCAATATAATAATCATAATATTTACAGTGCACCGTTTAGAGTATTTCTTCGTTACGGTAGCCAATACCAATATAATAATCATAATATTTACAGTGCACCGTTTAGCGTATTTCTTCGTTACGGTAGCCAATACCAATATAATAATCATAATATTTACAGTGCACCGTTTAGCGTATTTCTTCGTTACGGTAGCCAATACCAATATAATAATCATAATATTTACAGTGCACCGTTTAGCGTATTTCTTCGTTACGGTAGCCAATACCAATATAATAATCATAATATTTACAGTGCAACGTTTAGAGTATTTCTTCGTTACGGTAGCCAATACCAATATCATAATCATAATATTTACAGTGCACCGTTTAGCGTATTTCTTCGTTACGGTAGCCAATACCAATATAATAATCATACATTTCACAGAGCACCGTTTAGCGTATTTCTTCGTTACGGTAGCCAATACCAATATAATAATCATAATATTTACAGTGCATCGTTTAGAGTATTTCTTCGTTACGGTAGCCAATACCAATATAATAATCATAATATTTACAGTGCACCGTTTAGCGTATTTCTTCGTTACGGTAGCCAATACCAATATAATAATCATAATATATACAGTGCACCGTTTAGAGTATTTCTTCATTACGGTAGCCAATACCAATATAATAATCATACATTTCACAGAGCACCGTTTAGCGTATTTCTTCGTTACGGTAGCCAATACCAATATAATAATCATAATATTTACAGTGCACCGTTTAGAGTATTTCTTCGTTACGGTAGCCAATACCAATATAATAATCATAATATTTACAGTGCACCGTTTAGAGTATTTCTTCGTTACGGTAGCCAATACCAATATAATAATCATACATTTCACAGAGCACCGTTTAGCGTATTTCTTCGTTACGGTAGCCAATACCAGTATAATAATCATACATTTCACAGAGCATCGTTTAGCGTATTTCTTCGTTACGGTAGCCAATACCAATATAATAATCATACATTTCACAGAGCATCGTTTAGCGTATTTCTTCGTTACGGTAGCCAAAACAAATATATTGATCATCGTTTTTACAGAGCACCGTTTAGCGTATTTCTTCGTTACGGTAGCCAATACAAATATATTGATCATCGTTTTTACAGAGCACCGTTTAGCGTATTTCTTCGTTACGGTAGCCAATACAAATATATTGATCATCGTTTTTACAGAGCACAGTTTAGCGTTTTTCTTCGTTACGGTAGCCAATACAAATATATTGATCATCGTTTTTACAGAGCACCGTTTAGCGTATTTCTTCGTTACGGTAGCCAATGCAAATATATTGATCATCGTTTTTACAGAGCACCGTTTAGCGTATTTCTTCGTTACGGTAGCCAATACAAATATATTGATCATCGTTTTTACAGAGCACCGTTTAGCGTTTTTCTTCGTTACGGTAGCCAATACAAATATATTGATCATCGTTTTTACAGAGCACCGTTTAGCGTATTTCTTCGTTACGGTAGCCAATGCAAATATATTGATCATCGTTTTTACAGAGCACCGTTTAGCGTATTTCTTCGTTATGGTAGCCAATACAAATATATTGATCATCGTTTTTACAGAGCACCGTTTAGCGTATTTCTTCGTTACGGTAGCCAATACCAATATAATAATCATAATTTTTAAAGAGCACCGTTTAGCGTATTTCTTCGTTACGGTAGCCAATACCAATATAATAATCATAATTTTTACAGTGCACCGTTTAGCGTCTTTCTTCGTTACGGTAGCCAATACAAATATATTGATCATCGTTTTTTACAGAGCACCGTTTAGCGTATTTCTTCGTTACGGTAGCCAATACAAATATATTGATCATCGTTTTTACAGAGCACCGTTTAGCGTATTTCTTCGTTACGGTAGCCAATACCAATGTAATAATCATAATTTTTAAAGAGCACCGTTTAGCGTATTTCTTCGTTACGGTAGCCAATACCAATATAATAATCATAATTTTTACAGTGCAACGTTTAGCGTCTTTCTTCGTTACGGTAGCCAATACAAATATATTGATCATCGTTTTTACAGAGCACCGTTTAGCGTATTTCTTCGTTATGGTAGCCAATACAAATATATTGATCATCGTTTTTACAGAGCACCGTTTAGCGTATTTCTTCGTTACGGTAGCCAATACCAATATAATAATCATAATTTTTAAAGAGCACCGTTTAGCGTATTTCTTCGTTACGGTAGCCAATACCAATATAATAATCATAATTTTTACAGTGCACAGTTTAGCGTCTTTCTTCGTTACGGTAGCCAATACAAATATATTGATCATCGTTTTTACAGAGCACCGTTTAGCGTCTTTCTTCGTTACGGTAGCCAATACAAATATATTGATCATCGTTTTTACAGAGCACCGTTTAGCGCATTTCTTCGTTACGGTAGCCAATACCAATATAATAATCATAATTTTTACAGTGCACCGTTTAGCGTCTTTCTTCGTTACGGTAGCCAATACAAATATATTGATCATCGTTTTTACAGAGCACCGTTTAGCGTATTTCTTCGTTACGGTAGCCAATACAAATATATTGATCATCGTTTTTACAGAGCACCGTTTAGCGTATTTCCTCGTTACGGTAGCCAATACAAATATATTGATCGTCGTTTTTACAGAGCACCATTTAGCGTATTTCTTCGTTACGGTAGCCAATACAAATATATTGATCATCGTTTTTACAGAGCACCGTTTAGCATATTTCTTCGTTACGGTAGCCAATACAAATATATTGATCATCGTTTTTACGGAGCACCGTTTAGCGTATTTCTTCGTTACGGTAGCCAATACCAATATAATTATCATAATATTTACAGTGCACCGTTTAGAGTATTTCTTCGTTACGGTAGCCAATACCAATATAATAATCATACATTTCACAGAGCATCGTTTAGCGTATTTCTTCGTTACGGTAGCCAATACCAACATAATAATCATACATTTCACAGAGCATCGTTTAGCGTATTTCTTCGTTACGGTAGCCAATACAAATATATTGATCATCGTTTTCACAGAGCACCGTTTAGCGTATTTCTTCGTTACGGTAGCCAATACAAATATATTGATCATCGTTTTTACAGAGCACCGTTTAGCGTTTTTCTTCGTTACGGTAGCCAATACAAATATATTGATCATCGTTTTTACAGAGCACCGTTTAGCGTATTTCTTCGTTACGGTAGCCAATGCAAATATATTGATCATCGTTTTTACAGAGCACCGTTTAGCGTATTTCTTCGTTATGGTAGCCAATACAAATATATTGATCATCGTTTTTACAGAGCACCGTTTAGCGTATTTCTTCGTTACGGTAGCCAATACCAATATAATAATCATAATTTTTACAGTGCACCGTTTAGCGTCTTTCTTCGTTACGGTAGCCAATACAAATATATTGATCATCGTTTTTACAGAGCACCGTTTAGCGTCTTTCTTCGTTACGGTAGCCAATACAAATATATTGATCATCGTTTTTACAGAGCACCGTTTAGCGTATTTCTTCGTTACGGTAGCCAATGCAAATATATTGATCATCGTTTTTACAGAGCACCGTTTAGCGTATTTCTTCGTTATGGTAGCCAATACAAAAATATATTGATCATCGTTTTTACAGAGCACCGTTTAGCGTATTTCTTCGTTACGGTAGCCAATACCAATATAATAATCATAATTTTTAAAGAGCACCGTTTAGCGTATTTCTTCGTTACGGTAGCCAATACCAATATAATAATCATAATTTTTAAAGAGCACCGTTTAGCGTATTTCTTCGTTACGGTAGCCAATACAAATATATTGATCATCGTTTTTACAGAGCACCGTTTAGCATATTTCTTCGTTACGGTAGCCAATACAAATATATTGATCATCGTTTTTACAGAGCACCGTTTAGCGTATTTCTTCGTTACGGTAGCCAATACCAATATAATAATCATAATTTCTACAAAGCACCGTTTAGCGTATTTCTTCGTTGCGGTAGCCAATACCAATATAATAATCATAATATTTACAGTGCACCGTTTAGCGTCTTTCTTCGTTACGGTAGCCAATACAAATATATTGATCATCGTTTTTACAGAGCACAGTTTAGCGTATTTCTTCGTTACGGTAGCCAATACCAATATCTTAATCATAAATTTACAGAGCACCGTTTAGAGTATTTCTTCGTTACGGTAGCCAATACCAATATAATAATCATACATCCTACAGAGCACCGTTTAGCGTATTTCTTCGTTACGGTAGCCAATACCAATATAATAATCATACATTTCACAGAGCATCGTTTAGCGTATTTCTTCGTTACGGTAGCCAATACCAATATAATAATCATACATTTCACAGAGCATCGTTTAGCGTATTTCTTCGTTACGGTAGCCAATACCAATATAATAATCATAAAATTTACAGTGCACCGTTTAGAGTATTTCTTCGTTACGGTAGCCAATACAAATATATTGATCATCGTTTTTACAGAGCACCGTTTAGCGTATTTCTTCGTTACGGTAGCCAATACAAATATATTGATCATAAATTTTACAGAGCACCGTTTAGCGTATTTCTTCGTTACGGTAGCCAATACAAATATATTGATCATAAATTTTACAGAGCACCGTTTAGCGTATTTCTTCGTTACGGTAGCCAATGCAAATATATTGATCACAAATTTTACAGAGCACCGTTTAGCGTATTTCTTCGTTATGGTAGCCAATACAAATATATTGATCATAAATTTTACAGAGCACCGTTTAGCGTATTTCTTCGTTACGGTAGCCAATACCAATATAATAATCATAAATTTTACAGAGCACCGTTTAGCGTATTTCTTCGTTACGGTAGCCAATACAAATATTTTGATCATAAATTTTACAGAGCACCGTTTAGCGTATTTCTTCGTTACGGTAGCCAATACCAATATAATAATCATAATTTTTACAGAGCACCGTTTAGCGTATTTCTTCGTTACGGTAGCCAATACAAATATATTGATCATCGTTTTTACAGAGCACCGTTTAGCGTATTTCTTCGTTACGGTAGCCAATACAAATATATTGATCATAAATTTTACAGAGCACCGTTTAGCGTATTTCTTCGTTACGGTAGCCAATGCAAATATATTGATCATAAATTTTACAGAGCACCGTTTAGCGTATTTCTTCGTTATGGTAGCCAATACAAATATATTGATCATAAATTTTACAGAGCACCGTTTAGCGTATTTCTTCGTTACGGTAGCCAATACCAATATAATAATCATAATTTTTTAAGAGCACCGTTTAGCGTATTTCTTCGTTACGGTAGCCAATACCAATAAAATAATCATAATTTTTACAGTGCACCGTTTAGCGTATTTCTTCGTTACGGTAGCCAATACCAATATAATAATCATAATTTTTAAAGAGCACCGTTTAGCGTATTTCTTCGTTACGGTAGCCAATACCAATATATTGATCATCGTTTTTACAGAGCACCGTTTAGCGTATTTCTTCGTTACGGTAGCCAATACCAATATAATAATCATAATTTTTAAAGAGCACCGTTTAGCGTATTTCTTCGTTACGGTAGCCAATACCAATATAATAATCATAATATTTACAGTGCACCGTTTAGAGTATTTCTTCGTTACGGTAGCCAATACAAATATAATAATCATAATTTTTAAAGAGCACCGTTTAGCGTATTTCTTCGTTACGGTAGCCAATACCAATATATTGATCATCGTTTTTACAGAGCACCGTTTAGCGTATTTCTTCGTTACGGTAGCCAATACAAATATATTGATCATCGTTTTTACAGAGCACCGTTTAGCGTATTTCTTCGTTACGGTAGCCAATACCAATATAATAATCATAATTTTTAAAGAGCACCGTTTAGCGTATTTCTTCGTTACGGTAGCCAATACAAATATAATAATCATAATTTTTAAAGAGCACCGTTTAGCGTATTTCTTCGTTACGGTAGCCAATACCAATATAATAATCATAATATTTACAGTGCACCGTTTAGAGTATTTCTTCGTTACCGTAGCCAATACCAATATAATAATCATAATTTTTAAAGAGCACCGTTTAGCGTATTTCTTCGTTACGGTAGCCAATACAAATATATTGATGATCGTTTTTTACAGAGCACCGTTTAGCGTATTTCTTCGTTACGGTAGCCAATACCAATATAATAATCATACATTTCACAGAGCATCGTTTAGCGTATTTCTTCGTTACGGTAGCCAATACCAATATAATAATCATAATTTTTACAGTGCACCGTTTAGCGTCTTTCTTCGTTACGGTAGCCAATACAAATATATTGATCATCGTTTTTTACAGAGCACCGTTTAGCGTATTTCTTCGTTACGGTAGCCAATACAAATATATTGATCATCGTTTTTACAGAGCACCGTTTAGCATATTTCTTTGTTACGGTAGCCAATACAAATATATTGATCATCGTTTTTACAGAGCACCGTTTAGCGTATTTCTTCGTTACAGTAGCCAATACCAATATAATAATCATACATTTCACAGAGCATCGTTAAGCGTATTTCTTCGTTACGGTAGCCAATACCAATATAATAATCATACATTTCACAGAGCACCGTTTAGCGTATTTCTTCGTTACGGTAGCCAATACCAATATATTGATCATCGTTTTTACAGAGCACCGTTTATAGCGTATTTGTTCGTTACGGTAGCCAATGCAAATATATTGATCATCGTTTTTACAGAGCACCGTTTAGCGTATTTCTTCGTTATGGTAGCCAATACAAATATATTGATCATCGTTTTTACAGAGCACCGTTTAGCGTATTTCTTCGTTACAGTAACCAATACCAATATAATAATCATAATTTTTAAAGAGCACCGTTTAGCGTATTTCTTCGTTACGGTAGCCAATACAAATATAATAATCATAATTTTTAAAGAGCACCGTTTAGCGTATTTCTTCGTTACGGTAGCCAATACCAATATAATAATCATAATATTTACAGTGCACCGTTTAGAGTATTTCTTCGTTACCGTAGCCAATACCAATATAATAATCATAATTTTTAAAGAGCACCGTTTAGCGTATTTCTTCGTTACGGTAGCCAATACAAATATATTGATGATCGTTTTTTACAGAGCACCGTTTAGCGTATTTCTTCGTTACGGTAGCCAATACCAATATAATAATCATACATTTCACAGAGCATCGTTTAGCGTATTTCTTCGTTACGGTAGCCAATACCAATATAATAATCATAATTTTTACAGTGCACCGTTTAGCGTCTTTCTTCGTTACGGTAGCCAATACAAATATATTGATCATCGTTTTTACAGAGCACCGTTTAGCGTATTTCTTCGTTACGGTAGCCAATACAAATATATTGATCATCGTTTTTACAGAGCACCGTTTAGCATATTTCTTTGTTACGGTAGCCAATACAAATATATTGATCATCGTTTTTACAGAGCACCGTTTAGCGTATTTCTTCGTTACAGTAGCCAATACCAATATAATAATCATACATTTCACAGAGCATCGTTAAGCGTATTTCTTCGTTACGGTAGCCAATACCAATATAATAATCATACATTTCACAGAGCACCGTTTAGCGTATTTCTTCGTTACGGTAGCCAATACCAATATATTGATCATCGTTTTTACAGAGCACCGTTTATAGCGTAT
This sequence comes from Chrysaora quinquecirrha, assembly GCA_014526335.1. Taxonomy (NCBI): domain Eukaryota; kingdom Metazoa; phylum Cnidaria; class Scyphozoa; order Semaeostomeae; family Pelagiidae; genus Chrysaora; species Chrysaora quinquecirrha. The sequence continues at coordinate 5,522,683 of JACTAT010000031.1, forward strand.
TTGTTCGTTACGGTAGCCAATGCAAATATATTGATCATCGTTTTTACAGAGCACCGTTTAGCGTATTTCTTCGTTATGGTAGCCAATACAAATATATTGATCATCGTTTTTACAGAGCACCGTTTAGCGTATTTCTTCGTTACAGTAACCAATACCAATATAATAATCATAATTTTTACAGTGCACCGTTTAGCGTCTTTCTTCTTTAGGGTAGCCAATACAAATATATTGATCATCGTTTTTACAGAGCACCGTTTAGCGTATTTCTTCGTTACGGTAGCCAATGCAAATATATTGATCATCGTTTTTACAGAGCACTGTTTAGCGTATTTCTTCGTTATGGTAGCCAATACAAATATATTGATCATCGTTTTTACAGAGCACCGTTTAGCGTATTTCTTCGTTACGGTAGCCAATACCAATATAATAATCATAATTTTTACAGTGCACCGTTTAGCGTCTTTCTTCAATACGGTAGCCAATACAAATATATTGATCATCGTTTTTACAGAGCACCGTTTAGCGTATTTCTTCGTTACGGTAGCCAATGCAAATATATTGATCATCGTTTTACAGAGCACCGTTTAGCGTATTTCTTCGTTATGGTAGCCAATACAAATATATTGATCATCGTTTTTACAGAGCACCGTTTAGCGTATTTCTTCGTTACGGTAGCCAATACCAATATAATAATCATAATTTTTAAAGAGCACCGTTTAGCGTCTTTCTTCAATACGGTAGCCAATACAAATATATTGATCATCGTTTTTACAGAGCACCGTTTAGCGTATTTCTTCGTTACGGTAGCCAATGCAAATATATTGATCATCGTTTTTACAGAGCACCGTTTAGCGTATTTCTTCGTTACGGTAGCCAATGCAAATATATTGATCATCGTTTTTACAGAGCACCGTTTAGCGTATTTCTTCGTTATGGTAGCCAATACAAATATATTGATCATCGTTTTTACAGAGCACCGTTTAGCGTATTTCTTCGTTACGGTAGCCAATACCAATATAATAATCATAATTTTTACAGTGCACCGTTTAGCGTCTTTGTTCAATACGGTAGCCAATACAAATATATTGATCATCGTTTTTACAGAGCACCGTTTAGCGTATTTCTTCGTTACGGTAGCCAATGCAAATATATTGATCATCGTTTTTACAGAGCACCGTTTAGCGTATTTCTTCGTTATGGTAGCCAATACAAATATAATAATCATAATTTTTAAAGAGCACCGTTTAGCGTATTTCTTCGTTATGGTAGCCAATACAAATATAATAATCATAATTTTTAAAGAGCACCGTTTAGCGTATTTCTTCGTTACGGTAGCCAATACCAAAATAATAATCATAATTTTTAAAGAGCACCGTTTAGCGTATTTCTTCGTTATGGTAGCAAATACCAATATAATAATCATAATTTTTAAAGAGCACCGTTTAGCGTATTTCTTCGTTACGGTAGCCAATACCAATATAATAATCATAATTTTTAAAGAGCACCGTTTAGCGTATTTCTTCGTTATGGTAGCCAATACCAATATAATAATCATAATTTTTACAGTGCAACGTTTAGCGTATTTCTTCGTTACGGTAGCCAATACCAATATAATAATCATAATTTTTAAAGAGCACCGTTTAGCGTATTTCTTCGTTACGGTAGCCAATACCAATATAATAATCATAATTTTTAAAGAGCACCGTTTAGCGTATTTCTTCGTTACGGTAGCCAATACCAATATAATAATCATAATTTTTAAAGAGCACCGTTTAGCGTATTTCTTCGTTACGGTAGCCAATACCAATATAATAATCATAATTTTTACAGTGCAACGTTTAGCGTCTTTCTTCGTTACGGTAGCCAATACAAATATATTGATCATCGTTTTTACAGAGCACCGTTTAGCGTATTTCTTCGTTATGGTAGCCAATGCAAATATATTGATCATCGTTTTTACAGAGCACCGTTTAGCGTATTTCTTCGTTATGGTAGCCAATACAAATATATTGATCATCGTTTTTACAGAGCACCGTTTAGCGTATTTCTTCGTTACGGTAGCCAATACCAATATAATAATCATAATTTTTACAGTGCACCGTTTAGCGTCTTTCTTCATTACGGTAGCCAATACAAATATATTGATCATCGTTTTTACAGAGCACCGTTTAGCGTATTTCTTCGTTACGGTAGTCAATCCAAATATATTGATCATCGTTTTTACAGAGCACCGTTTAGCGTTTTTCTTCGTTATGGTAGCCAATACCAATATAATAATCATAATTTTTAAAGAGCACCGTTTAGCGTATTTCTTCGTTACGGTAGCCAATGCAAATATAATAATCATAATTTTTAAAGAGCACCGTTTAGCGTATTTCTTCGTTACGGTAGCCAATACCAATATAATAATCATAATATTTACAGTGCACCTTTTAGAGTATTTCTTCGTTACGGTAGCCAATACCAATATAATAATCATAATTTTTAAAGAGCACCGTTTAGCGTATTTCTTCGTTACGGTAGCCAATACCAATATAATAATCATACATTTCACAGAGCATCGTTTAGCGTATTTCTTCGTTATGGTAGCCAATACAAATATATTGATCATCGTTTTTTACAGAGCACCGTTTAGCGTATTTCTTCGTTACGGTAGCCAATACCAATATAATAATCATACATTTCACAGAGCATCGTTTAGCGTATTTCTTCGTTATGGTAGCCAATACAAATATATTGATCATCGTTTTTACAGAGCACCGTTTAGCGTATTTCTTCGTTACGGTAGCCAATACCAATATAATAATCATAATTTTTACAGTGCACCGTTTAGCGTCTTTCTTCATTACGGTAGCCAATACAAATATATTGATCATCGTTTTTACAGAGCACCGTTTTGCGTATTTCTTCGTTACGGTAGCCAATGCAAATATATTGATCATCGTTTTTACAGAGCACCGTTTAGCGTTTTTCTTCGTTATGGTAGCCAATACCAATATAATAATCATAATTTTTAAAGAGCACCGTTTAGCGTATTTCTTCGTTACGGTACCCAATACAAATATAATAATCATAATTTTTAAAGAGCACCGTTTAGCGTATTTCTTCGTTACGGTAGCCAATACCAATATAATAATCATAATATTTACAGTGCACCGTTTAGAGTATTTCTTCGTTACGGTAGCCAATACCAATATAATAATCATAATTTTTAAAGAGCACCGTTTAGCGTATTTCTTCGTTACGGTAGCCAATACCAATATAATAATCATACATTTCACAGAGCATCGTTTAGCGTATTTCTTCGTTATGGTAGCCAATACAAATATATTGATCATCGTTTTTTACAGAGCACCGTTTAGCGTATTTCTTCGTTACGGTAGCCAATACCAATATAATAATCATACATTTCACAGAGCATCGTTTAGCGTATTTCTTCGTTACGGTAGCCAATACCAATATAATAATCATAATTTTTACAGTGCACCGTTTAGCGTCTTTCTTCGTTACGGTAGCCAATACAAATATATTGATCATCGTTTTTTACAGAGCACCGTTTAGCGTATTTCTTCGTTACGGTAGCCAATATCATTGATCATCGTTTTTACAGAGCACCGTTTAGCATATTTCTTCGTTACGGTAGCCAATACAAATATATTGATCATCGTTTTTACAGAGCACCGTTTAGCGTATTTCTTCGTTACGGTAGCCAATACCAATATAATAATCATACATTTCACAGAGCATCGTTTAGCGTATTTCTTCGTTACGGTAGCCAATACCAATATAATAATCATACATTTCACAGAGCACCGTTTAGCGTATTTCTTCGTTACGGTAGCCAATACAAATATATTGATCATCGTTTTTACAGAGCACCGTTTAGCGTTTTTCTTCGTTACGGTAGCCAATACAAATATATTGATCATCGTTTTTACAGAGCACCGTTTAGCGTATTTCTTCGTTACGGTAGCCAATGCAAATATATTGATCATTGTTTTTACAGAGAACCGTTTAGCGTATTTCTTCGTTATGGAAGCCAATACAAATATATTGATCATCGTTTTTACAGAGCACCGTTTAGCGTATTTCTTCGTTACGGTAGCCAATACCAATATAATAATCATAATTTTTACAGTGCACCGCTTAGCGTCTTTCTTCGTTACGGTAGCCAATACAAATATATTGATCATCGTTTTTACAGAGCACCGTTTAGCGTATTTCTTCGTTACGGTAGCCAATGCAAATATATTGATCATCGTTTTTACAGAGCACCGTTTAGCGTATTTCTTCGTTATGGTAGCCAATACAAATATATTGATCATCGTTTTTACAGAGCACCGTTTAGCGTATTTCTTCGTTACGGTAGCCAATACCAATATAATAATCATAATTTTTACAGTGCACCGTTTAGCGTCTTTCTTCATTACGGTAGCCAATACAAATATATTGATCATCGTTTTTACAGAGCACCGTTTAGCGTATTTCTTCGTTACGGTAGCCAATGCAAATATATTGATCATCGTTTTTACAGAGCACCGTTTAGCGTATTTCTTCGTTATGGTAGCCAATACAAATATATTGATCATCGTTTTTACAGAGCACCGTTTAGCGTATTTCTTCGTTACGGTAGCCAATACCAATATAATAATCATAATTTTTAAAGAGCACCGTTTAGCGTATTTCTTCGTTACGGTAGCCAATACCAATATAATAATCATAATTTTTAAAGAGCACCGTTTAGCGTATTTCTTCGTTATGGTAGCCAATACAAATATAATAATCATAATTTTTAAAGAGCACCGTTTAGCGTATTTCTTCGTTACGGTAGCCAATGCAAATATATTGATCATCGTTTTTACAGAGCACCGTTTAGCGTATTTCTTCGTTATGGTAGCCAATACAAATATATTGATCATCGTTTTTACAGAGCACCGTTTAGCGTATTTCTTCGTTACGGTAGCCAATACCAATATAATAATCATAATTTTTACAGTGCACCGTTTAGCGTCTTTCTTCATTACGGTAGCCAATACAAATATATTGATCATCGTTTTTACAGAGCACCGTTTAGCGTATTTCTTCGTTACGGTAGCCAATGCAAATATATTGATCATCGTTTTACAGAGCACCGTTTAGCGTATTTCTTCGTTATGGTAGCCAATACAAATATATTGATCATCGTTTTACAGAGCACCGTTTAGCGTATTTCTTCGTTACGGTAGCCAATACAAATATATTGATCATCGTTTTACAGAGCACCGTTTAGCGTATTTCTTCGTTACGGTAGCCAATACAAATATATTGATCATCGTTTTTACAGAGCACCGTTTAGCGTATTTCTTCGTTACGGTAGCCAATACCAATATAATAATCATCGTTTTTACAGAGCACCGTTTAGCGTATTTCTTCGTTACGGTAGCCAATACAAATATATTGATCATCGTTTTTACAGAGCACCGTTTAGCGTATTTCTTCGTTACGGTAGCCAATACAAATATATTGATCATCGTTTTACAGAGCACCGTTTAGCGTATTTCTTCGTTACGGTAGCCAATGCAAATATATTTACCGTGCACCGTTTAGCGTGTTTCTTCGTTACGGTAGCCAATACAGATATATTGATCATAAATGTCACAGAGCACCGTTTAGCGTATTTCTTCGTTACGGTAGCCAATACAAATATATTGATCATCGTTTTTACAGAGCACCGTTTAGCGTATTTCTTCGTTACGGTAGCCAATACAAATATATTGATCATCGTTTTTACAGAGCACCGTTTAGCGTATTTCTTCGTTACGGTAGCCAATACAAATATATTGATCATCGTTTTTACAGAGCACCGTTTAGCGTATTTCTTCGTTACGGTAGCCAATACAAATATATTGATCATCGTTTTTACAGAGCACCGTTTAGCGTATTTCTTCGTTACGGTAGCCAATACCAATATAATAATCATACATTTCACAGAGCACCGTTTAGCGTATTTCTTCGTTACGGTAGCCAATACCAATATAATAATCATACATTTCACAGAGCACCGTTTAGCGTATTTCTTCGTTACGGTAGCCAATACAAATATATTGATCATCGTTTTTACAGAGCACCGTTTAGCGTATTTCTTCGTTACGGTAGCCAATACAAATATATTGATCATCGTTTTTACAGAGCACCGTTTAGCGTATTTCTTCGTTACGGTAGCCAATGCAAATATATTGATCATCGTTTTTACAGAGCACCGTTTAGCGTATTTCTTCGTTATGGTAGCCAATACAAATATATTGATCATCGTTTTTACAGAGCACCGTTTAGCGTATTTCTTCGTTACGGTAGCCAATACCAATATAATAATCATAATTTTTACAGTGCACCGTTTAGCGTCTTTCTTCGTTACGGTAGCCAATACAAATATATTGATCATCGTTTTACAGAGCACCGTTTAGCGTATTTCTTCGTTACGGTAGCCAATGCAAATATATTGATCATCGTTTTTACAGAGCACCGTTTAGCGTATTTCTTCGTTATGGTAGCCAATACAAATATATTGATCATCGTTTTTACAGAGCACCGTTTAGCGTATTTCTTCGTTACGGTAGCCAATACCAATATAATAATCATAATTTTTACAGTGCACCGTTTAGCGTCTTTCTTCATTACGGTAGCCAATACAAATATATTGATCATCGTTTTTACAGAGCACCGTTTAGCGTATTTCTTCGTTACGGTAGCCAATGCAAATATATTGATCATCGTTTTTACAGAGCACCGTTTAGCGTATTTCTTCGTTATGGTAGCCAATACAAATATATTGATCATCGTTTTTACAGAGCACCGTTTAGCGTATTTCTTCGTTACGGTAGCCAATACCAATATAATAATCATAATTTTTAAAGAGCACCGTTTAGCGTATTTCTTCGTTACGGTAGCCAATACCAATATAATAATCATAATTTTTAAAGAGCACCGTTTAGCGTATTTCTTCGTTACGGTAGCCAATACCAATATAATAATCATAATTTTTAAAGAGCACCGTTTAGCGTATTTCTTCGTTATGGTAGCCAATACAAATATAATAATCATAATTTTTAAAGAGCACCGTTTAGCGTATTTCTTCGTTACGGTAGCCAATACCAATATAATAATCATAATTTTTAAAGAGCACCGTTTAGCGTATTTCTTCGTTACGGTAGCCAATACCAATATAATAATCATAATTTTTAAAGAGCACCGTTTAGCGTATTTCTTCGTTACGGTAGCCAATGCAAATATATTGATCATCGTTTTTACAGAGCACCGTTTAGCGTATTTCTTCGTTATGGTAGCCAATACAAATATATTGATCATCGTTTTTACAGAGCACCGTTTAGCGTATTTCTTCGTTACGGTAGCCAATACCAATATAATAATCATAATTTTTACAGTGCACCGTTTAGCGTATTTCTTCGTTACGGTAGCCAATACAAATATATTGATCATCGTTTTTACAGAGCACCGTTTAGCGTATTTCTTCGTTACGGTAGCCAATACCAATATAATAATCATAATTTTTACAGAGCACCGTTTAGCGTATTTCTTCGTTATGGTAGCCAATACAAATATATTGATCATCGTTTTTACAGAGCACCGTTTAGCGTATTTCTTCGTTACGGTAGCCAATACAAATATATTGATCATCGTTTTTACAGAGCACCGTTTAGCGTATTTCTTCGTTACGGTAGCCAATACCAATATAATAATCATAATTTTACAGAGCACCGTTTAGCGTATTTCTTCGTTACGGTAGCCAATTTCTTACAAATATATTGATCATCGTTTTTACAGAGCACCGTTTAGCGTATTTCTTCGTTACGGTAGCCAATACAAATATATTGATCATCGTTTTACAGAGCACCGTTTAGCGTATTTCTTCGTTACGGTAGCCAATACAAATATATTGATCATCGTTTTACAGAGCACCGTTTAGCGTATTTCTTCGTTACGGTAGCCAATACAAATATATTGATCATCGTTTTACAGAGCACCGTTTAGCGTATTTCTTCGTTACGGTAGCCAATACCAATATAATAATCATCATTTTTACAGAGCACCGTTTAGCGTATTTCTTCGTTACGGTAGCCAATACCAATATAATAATCATCATTTTACAGAGCACCGTTTAGCGTATTTCTTCGTTACGGTAGCCAATACAAATATATATATTGATCATCGTTTTACAGAGCACCGTTTAGCGTATTTCTTCGTTACGGTAGCCAATAGCCAATACAAATATATTGATCATCGTTTTACAGAGCACCGTTTAGCGTATTTCTTCGTTACGGTAGCCAATACAAATATATTGATCATCGTTTTACAGAGCACCGTTTAGCGTATTTCTTCGTTACGGTAGCCAATACCAATATATTAATCATAATTTTACAGAGCACCGTTTAGCGTATTTCTTCGTTACGGTAGCCAATACAAATATATTGATCATCGTTTTTACAGAGCACCGTTTAGCGTATTTCTTCGTTACGGTAGCCAATACCAATATAATAATCATAATTTTACAGAGCACCGTTTAGCGTATTTCTTCGTTACGGTAGCCAATACAAATATATTGATCATCGTTTTTACAGAGCACCGTTTAGCGTATTTCTTCGTTACGGTAGCCAATACAAATATATTGATCATCGTTTTTACAGAGCACCGTTTAGCGTATTTCTTCGTTATGGTAGCCAATACAAATATATTGATCATCGTTTTTACAGAGCACCGTTTAGCGTATTTCTTCGTTACGGTAGCCAATACCAATATAATAATCATAATTTTTACAGTGCACCGTTTAGCGTATTTCTTCGTTACGGTAGCCAATACAAATATATTGATCATCGTTTTACAGAGCACCGTTTAGCGTATTTCTTCGTTACGGTAGCCAATGCAAATATATTGATCATCGTTTTTACAGAGCACCGTTTAGCGTATTTCTTCGTTATGGTAGCCAATACAAATATATTGATCATCGTTTTACAGAGCACCGTTTAGCGTATTTCTTCGTTACGGTAGCCAATACCAATATAATAATCATAATTTTAAAGAGCACCGTTTAGCGTATTTCTTCGTTACGGTAGCCAATACCAATATAATAATCATAATTTTTAAAGAGCACCGTTTAGCGTATTTCTTCGTTACGGTAGCCAATACCAATATAATAATCATAATTTTTAAAGAGCACCGTTTAGCGTATTTCTTCGTTATGGTAGCCAATACAAATATAATAATCATAATTTTTAAAGAGCACCGTTTAGCGTATTTCTTCGTTACGGTAGCCAATACCAATATAATAATCATAATTTTTACAGTGCACCGTTTAGCGTCTTTCTTCGTTACGGTAGCCAATACAAATATATTGATCATCGTTTTTACAGAGCACCGTTTAGCGTATTTCTTCGTTACGGTAGCCAATACAAATATATTGATCATCGTTTTTACAGAGCACCGTTTAGCGTATTTCTTCGTTATGGTAGCCAATACCAATATATTGATCATCGTTTTTACAGAGCACCGTTTAGCGTATTTCTTCGTTACGGTAGCCAATACAAATATATTGATCATCGCGTATTTTTTTACAGAGCACCGTTTAGCGTATTTCTTCGTTACGGTAGCCAATACAAATATATTGATCATCGTTTTACAGAGCACCGTTTAGCGTATTTCTTCGTTACGGTAGCCAATACCAATATAATAATCATAATTTTTACAGAGCACCGTTTAGCGTATTTCTTCGTTACGGTAGCCAATACCAATATAATAATCATACATTTCACAGAGCACCGTTTAGCGTATTTCTTCGTTACGGTAGCCAATGCAAATATATTGATCATCGTTTTTACAGAGCACCGTTTAGCGTATTTCTTCGTTATGGTAGCCAATACAAATATAATAATCATATTTTTACAGAGCACCGTTTAGCATATTTCTTCGTTACGGTAGCCAATACAAATATATTGATCATCGTTTTTACAGAGCACCGTTTAGCGTATTTCTTCGTTACGGTAGCCAATACCAATATAATAATCATAATTTTTAAAGAGCACCGTTTAGCGTATTTCTTCGTTACGGTAGCCAATACCAATATAATAATCATAATTTTTAAAGAGCACCGTTTAGCGTATTTCTTCGTTATGGTAGCCAATACAAATATATTGATCATCGTTTTTACAGAGCACCGTTTAGCATATTTCTTCGTTACGGTAGCCAATACCAATACAGAGCATAGCGTATTTCTTCGTTACGGTAGCCAATACCATGATCATACGTTTTTACAGAGCACCGTTTAGCGTATTTCTTCGTTACGGTAGCCAATACAAATATATTGATCATCGTTTTACAGAGCACCGTTTTACAGAGCACCGTTTAGCGTATTTCTTCGTTACGGTAGCCAATACAAATATATTAATCATACGATCATTTTTACAGAGCACCGTTTAGCGTATTTCTTCGTTACGGTAGCCAATACAAATATATTGATCATCGTTTTACAGAGCACCGTTTAGCGTATTTCTTCGTTACGGTAGCCAATACCAATATAATAATCATAATTTTTACAGAGCACCGTTTAGCGTATTTCTTCGTTACGGTAGCCAATACAAATATATTGATCATCGTTTTACAGAGCACCGTTTAGCGTATTTCTTCGTTACGGTAGCCAATACAAATATATTGATCATCGTTTTACAGAGCACCGTTTAGCGTATTTCTTCGTTACGGTAGCCAATACCAATATAATAATCATAATTTTTACAGAGCACCGTTTAGCGTATTTCTTCGTTACGGTAGCCAATACAAATATATTGATCATCGTTTTACAGAGCACCGTTTAGCGTATTTCTTCGTTACGGTAGCCAATGCAAATATATTGATCATCGTTTTTACAGAGCACCGTTTAGCGTATTTCTTCGTTACGGTAGCCAATACAAATATATTGATCATCGTTTTTACAGAGCACCGTTTAGTATTTCTTCGTTACGGTAGCCAATACCAATATAATAATCATAATTTTTACAGTGCACCGTTTAGCGTATTTCTTCGTTACGGTAGCCAATACCAATATAATAATCATAATTTTTAAAGAGCACCGTTTAGCGTATTTCTTCGTTACGGTAGCCAATACCAATATAATAATCATAATTTTTAAAGAGCACCGTTTAGCGTATTTCTTCGTTATGGTAGCCAATACAAATATATTGATCATCGTTTTTACAGAGCACCGTTTAGCATATTTCTTCGTTACGGTAGCCAATACAAATATATTGATCATCGTTTTACAGAGCACCGTTTAGCGTATTTCTTCGTTACGGTAGCCAATACCAATATAATAATCATAATTTTAAAGAGCACCGTTTAGCGTATTTCTTCGTTACGGTAGCCAATACCAATATAATAATCATAATTTTACAGAGCACCGTTTAGCGTATTTCTTCGTTACGGTAGCCAATACAAATATATTGATCATCGTTTTACAGAGCACCGTTTAGCGTATTTCTTCGTTACGGTAGCCAATACAAATATATTGATCATCGTTTTTACAGAGCACCGTTTAGCGTATTTCTTCGTTACGGTAGCCAATACCAATATAATAATCATAATTTTTACAGAGCACCGTTTAGCGTATTTCTTCGTTACGGTAGCCAATACCAATATAATAATCATAATTTTTACAGAGCACCGTTTAGCGTATTTCTTCGTTACGGTAGCCAATACAAATATATTGATCATCGTTTTACAGAGCACCGTTTAGCGTATTTCTTCGTTATGGTAGCCAATACAAATATATTGATCATCGTTTTACAGAGCACCGTTTAGCGTATTTCTTCGTTACGGTAGCCAATACCAATATAATAATCATAATTTTTAAAGAGCACCGTTTAGCGTATTTCTTCGTTACGGTAGCCAATCATAATCATAATTTTTACAGAGCACCGTTTAGCGTATTTCTTCGTTACGGTAGCCAATACAAATCATATTTTACAGAGCACCGTTTAGCGTATTTCTTCGTTATGGTAGCCAATACAAATTTATCAGAGCACCGTTTAGCGTATTTCTTCGTTACGGTAGCCAATACCAATATAATAATCAAAGCACCGTTTATTTCTTCGTTACGGTAGATCATTTTCGTTTTACAGAGCACCGTTTAGCGTATTTCTTCGTTACGGTAGCCAATACAAATATAATAATCATAATTTTTACAGAGCACCGTTTAGCGTATTTCTTCGTTACGGTAGCCAATACAAATATATTGATCATCGTTTTACAGAGCACCGTTTCGTATTTCTTCGTTACGGTAGCCAAGCAAATATATTGATCATCGTTTTTACAGAGCACCGTTTAGTATTTCTTCGTTATGGTAGCCAATACAAATATAATAATCATAATTTTTAAAGAGCACCGTTTAGCGTATTTCTTCGTTACGGTAGCCAATACAAATAAATTGATCATCGTTTTTACAGAGCACCGTTTAGCGTATTTCTTCGTTACGGTAGCCAATACAAATATATTGATCATCGTTTTTACAGAGCACCGTTTAGCGTATTTCTTCGTTACGGTAGCCAATACAAATATATTGATCATCGTTTTTACAGAGCACCGTTTAGCGTATTTCTTCGTTACGGTAGCCAATACCAATATAATAATCATAATTTTTAAAGAGCACCGTTTAGCGTATTTCTTCGTTACGGTAGCCAATACAAATATATTGATCATCGTTTTTACAGAGCACCGTTTAGCGTATTTCTTCGTTACGGTAGCCAATACAAATATATTGATCATCGTTTTTACAGAGCACCGTTTAGCGTATTTCTTCGTTACGGTAGCCAATACCAATATAATAATCATATCATTTTACAGAGCACCGTTTAGCGTATTTCTTCGTTACGGTAGCCAATACCAAATATAATAATCATCGTATTTTTACAGAGCACCGTTTAGCGTATTTCTTCGTTACGGTAGCCAATACAAATAAATTGATCATCGTTTTTACAGAGCACCGTTTAGCGTATTTCTTCGTTATGGTAGCCAATACCAATATATTGATCATCGTTTTTACAGAGCACCGTTTAGCGTATTTCTTCGTTACGGTAGCCAATACCAATATAATAATCATAATTTTACAGAGCACCGTTTAGCGTATTTCTTCGTTACGGTAGCCAATACAATATAATAATCATACATTTCACAGAATATATTTCTTCGTTACGGTAGCCAATCATATCATTTTTACAGAGCACCGTTTAGCGTATTTCTTCGTTACGGTAGCCAATACAAATATATTGATCATCGTTTTACAGAGCACCGTTTAGCGTATTTCTTCGTTACGGTAGCCAATACCAATATAATAATCATAATTTTAAAGAGCACCGTTTAGCGTATTTCTTCGTTATGGTAGCCAATACCAATATAATAATCATAATTTTTAAAGAGCACCGTTTAGCGTATTTCTTCGTTACGGTAGCCAATACCAATATAATAATCATAATTTTAAAGAGCACCGTTTAGCGTATTTCTTCGTTACGGTAGCCAATACAAATATATTGATCATAATTTTACAGAGCACCGTTTAGCGTATTTCTTCGTTACGGTAGCCAATACCAATATAATAATCATAATTTTTACAGAGCACCGTTTAGCGTATTTCTTCGTTACGGTAGCCAATACAAATATATTGATCATCGTTTTTACAGAGCACCGTTTAGCGTATTTCTTCGTTACGGTAGCCAATGCAAATATATTGATCATCGTTTTTACAGAGCACCGTTTAGCGTATTTCTTCGTTACGGTAGCCAATACCAATATAATAATCATAATTTTTACAGTGCACCGTTTAGCGTCTTTCTTCATTACGGTAGCCAATACAAATATATTGATCATCGTTTTTACAGAGCACCGTTTAGCGTATTTCTTCGTTACGGTAGCCAATGCAAATATATTGATCATCGTTTTTACAGAGCACCGTTTAGCGTATTTCTTCGTTATGGTAGCCAATACAAATATATTGATCATCGTTTTTACAGAGCACCGTTTAGCGTATTTCTTCGTTACGGTAGCCAATACAAATATATTGATCATCGTTTTTACAGAGCACCGTTTAGCGTCTTTCTTCATTACGGTAGCCAATACAAATATATTGATCATCGTTTTTACAGAGCACCGTTTAGCGTATTTCTTCGTTACGGTAGCCAATACAAATATATTGATCATCGTTTTTACAGAGCACCGTTTAGCGTATTTCTTCGTTACGGTAGCCAATACAAATATAATAATCATAATTTTTACAGTGCACCGTTTAGCGTCTTTCTTCGTTACGGTAGCCAATACAAATATATTGATCATCGTTTTTACAGAGCACCGTTTAGCGTATTTCTTCGTTACGGTAGCCAATGCAAATATATTGATCATCGTTTTACAGAGCACCGTTTAGCGTATTTCTTCGTTATTGATCATCGTTTTTACAGAGCACCGTTTAGCGTATTTCTTCGTTACGGTAGCCAATACAAATATATTGATCATCGTTTTACAGAGCACCGTTTAGCGTATTTCTTCGTTACGGTAGCCAATACAAATATATTGATCATCGTTTTTACAGAGCACCGTTTAGCGTATTTCTTCGTTACGGTAGCCAATACAAATATATTGATCATCGTTTTTACAGAGCACCGTTTAGCGTATTTCTTCGTTACGGTAGCCAATACCAATATAATAATCATACATTTCACAGAGCACCGTTTAGCGTATTTCTTCGTTACGGTAGCCAATACAAATATATTGATCATCGTTTTTACAGAGCACCGTTTAGCGTATTTCTTCGTTACGGTAGCCAATACCAATATAATAATCATCATTTTACAGAGCACCGTTTAGCGTATTTCTTCGTTACGGTAGCCAATACAAATATAATAATCATCGTTTTTACAGAGCACCGTTTAGCGTATTTCTTCGTTACGGTAGCCAATACAAATATATTGATCATCATTTTTACAGAGCACCGTTTAGCGTATTGATCATTTCTTCGTTACGGTAGCCAATACAAATATATTGATCATCGTTTTTACAGAGCACCGTTTAGCGTATTTCTTCGTTACGGTAGCCAATACAAATATATTGATCATCGTTTTTACAGAGCACCGTTTAGCGTATTTCTTCGTTATGGTAGCCAATACAAATATATTGATCATCGTTTTTACAGAGCACCGTTTAGCGTATTTCTTCGTTACGGTAGCCAATACCAATATAATAATCATAATTTTTAAAGAGCACCGTTTAGCGTATTTCTTCGTTACGGTAGCCAATACCAATATAATAATCATAATTTTAAAGAGCACCGTTTAGCGTATTTCTTCGTTACGGTAGCCAATACCAATATAATAATCATAATTTTTAAAGAGCACCGTTTAGCGTATTTCTTCGTTACGGTAGCCAATACCAATATAATAATCATAATTTTTAAAGAGCACCGTTTAGCGTATTTCTTCGTTACGGTAGCCAATACCAATATAATAATCATAATTTTTAAAGAGCACCGTTTAGCGTATTTCTTCGTTACGGTAGCCAATACCAATATAATAATCATAATTTTTAAAGAGCACCGTTTAGCGTATTTCTTCGTTACGGTAGCCAATACCAATATAATAATCATAATTTTTAAAGGGCACCGTTTAGCGTATTTCTTCGTTACGGTAGCCAATGCAAATATATTGATCATCGTTTTTACAGAGCACCGTTTAGCGTATTTCTTCGTTATGGTAGCCAATACAAATATATTGATCATCGTTTTTACAGAGCACCGTTTAGCGTATTTCTTCGTTACGGTAGCCAATGCAAATATATTGATCATCGTTTTTACAGAGCACCGTTTAGCGTATTTCTTCGTTATGGTAGCCAATACAAATATAATAATCATAATTTTTAAAGAGCACCGTTTAGCGTATTTCTTCGTTATGGTAGCCAATACCAATATAATAATCATAATTTTTAAAGAGCACCGTTTAGCGTATTTCTTCGTTACGGTAGCCAATACCAATATAATAATCATAATATTTACAGTGCACCGTTTAGCGTCTTTCTTCATTACGGTAGCCAATACCAATATAATAATCATAATTTTTAAAGAGCACCGTTTAGCGTATTTCTTCGTTACGGTAGCCAATACCAATATAATAATCATAATTTTTAAAGGGCACCGTTTAGCGTATTTCTTCGTTACGGTAGCCAATGCAAATATATTGATCATCGTTTTTACAGAGCACCGTTTAGCGTATTTCTTCGTTACGGTAGCCAATACAAATATATTGATCATCGTTTTTACAGAGCACCGTTTAGCGTATTTCTTCGTTACGGTAGCCAATACAAATATATTGATCATCGTTTTACAGAGCACCGTTTAGCGTATTTCTTCGTTATGGTAGCCAATACCGTTTAGCGTATTTCTTCGTTATGGTAGCCAATACCAATATAATAATCATAATTTTTAAAGAGCACCGTTTAGCGTATTTCTTCGTTACGGTAGCCAATACCAATATAATAATCATAATATTTACAGTGCACCGTTTAGCGTCTTTCTTCATTACGGTAGCCAATACAAATATATTGATCATCGTTTTTACAGAGCACCGTTTAGCGTATTTCTTCGTTACGGTAGCCAATACAAATATATTGATCATCGTTTTTACAGAGCACCGTTTAGCGTCTTTGTTCATTACGGTAGCCAATACAAATATATTGATCATCGTTTTTACAGAGCACCGTTTAGCGTATTTCTTCGTTATGGTAGCCAATACAAATATATTGATCATCGTTTTTACAGAGCACCGTTTAGCGTATTTCTTCGTTACGGTAGCCAATACCAATATAATAATCATAATTTTTACAGTGCACCGTTTAGCGTCTTTCTTCATTACGGTAGCCAATACAAATATATTGATCATCGTTTTTACAGAGCACCGTTTAGCGTATTTCTTCGTTACGGTAGCCAATGCAAATATATTGATCATCGTTTTTACAGAGCACCGTTTAGCGTATTTCTTCGTTACGGTAGCCAATACAAATATATTGATCATCGTTTTTACAGAGCACCGTTTAGCGTATTTCTTCGTTATGGTAGCCAATGCAAATATATAGATCATCGTTTTTACAGAGCACCGTTTAGCGTATTTCTTCGTTATGGTAGCTAATACAAATATATTGATCATCGTTTTTACAGAGCACCGTTTAGCCTATTTCTTCGTTACGGTAGCCAATGCAAATATATAGATCATCGTTTTTACAGAGCACCGTTTAGCGTATTTCTTCGTTATGGTAGCCAATACAAATATATTGATCATCGTTTTTACAGAGCACCGTTTAGCGTATTTCTTCGTTACAGTAGCCAATACCAATATAATAATCATAATTTTTACAGTGCACCGCTTAGCGTCTTTCTTCGTTACGGTAGCCAATACAAATATATTGATCATCGTTTTTACAGAGCACCGTTTAGCGTATTTCTTCGTTACAGTAGCCAATACCAATATAATAATCATAATTTTTACAGTGCACCGTTTAGCGTCTTTCTTCGTTACGGTAGCCAATACAAATATATTGATCATCGTTTTTACAGAGCACCGTTTAGCGTATTTCTTCGTTACGGTAGCCAATACAAATATATTGATCATCGTTTTTACAGAGCACCGTTTAGCGTATTTCTTCGTTACGGTAGCCAATACCAATATAATAATCATACATTTCACAGAGCATCGTTTAGCGTATTTCTTCGTTACGGTAGCCAATACCAATATAATAGTCATACATTTCACAGAGCATCGTTTAGCGTATTTCTTCGTTACGGTAGCCAATGCCAATATAATAATCATAATATTTACAGTGCACCGTTTAGAGTATTTCTTCGTTACGGTAGCCAATACAAATATATTGATCATCGTTTTTACAGAGCACCGTTTAGCGTATTTCTTCGTTACGGTAGCCAATGCAAATATATTGATCATCGTTTTTACAGAGCACCGTTTAGCGTATTTCTTCGTTACGGTAGCCAATACAAATATATTGATCATCGTTTTTACAGAGCACCGTTTAGCGTATTTCTTCGTTACGGTAGCCAATACAAATATATTCTCACCCAAGAGGACGCTCTTAAATCTCAAAATAACGCATGTAAACGCTGTCTCTTACTCCCCTGAGGTATTGCTAGTCACGTGTGTGCCCCTTGAGGCTTTAGCAAGATAATGAAATCCAAGGACTGGTGTTTTCTGCCCCTTTTCTACGCAACAAGCTGTGAGACATTTCAAAGCGGCCCACCTCTCCTCTCTCGGCGACGTTTCTTTCCACTATATAGGCGTTTTCCACTTCACTTTTACAAAGATCACTCCTATTGAGGTTTATGCGTTATTCACACAGGCCCACATGCATATGTCCAAGGTGCATGTGTAGAGTCAGTTCGCCGGGGCGTAAAAGTGAAGTGGAAATTATCCATTAGTCACTATTCCTCTCGGAAAGCGATCTTCCTTCGCACTCGGGTTTCTTAGTTAATTTGAAAGGAAGAGTGACTACTTGGGTGATAATAGGTTACTGTCAAAACTTGTTCGGATGACAGCCATGTTGAGCCCCCCAAATCCTCGAGGGCCGTTCTTCTTTAAAGGTGCACCAAATGCGTCCCCCTAAGAATAGGACAGTCCGTCCTTACAGGGGGGTATTCCTTTGAAGAGAGGCCTCAATGGCTTTTCAGAAGTAAAGCGTTAATGAAAGAGATTTTTTAGATTTGCAGTACAAGTCTTCTTTGCCAAAACTATCTACGCTGCTCTATAATAGTGAATAGTAAATAAAAAAACGGTGCAAAAAGTTACTTCTCTCTACTCGAGAGAGTTTTGCCTTTGGTTCTTTGAACATTGTTTCATCTTCTTCAGCCTCTTCTTCTTCTGAACGAACGGTGGCGACGAAAGAAGCGTCTTCTGAATGATCAGCGGCGGCGGAAGAAGTGTCTTCTGAACGAACGGTGGCGGCGAAAGAAGCGTCTTCTGAATGATCGGCGGCGACGGAAAAAGCGTCTTCTGAACGAACGGCGGCTGCGGAATGAGCGTCTTCTGACAGAACGGCGACGGCGAAAGTAGCGTCGTCTCCATACTAAAAGAAAAAGTTTTTAGGTTCACCTTTTTCTTTTTTTACCGTTTTTTAAAATTCATTCTAACGATATTCCTTCGGCTTATAACGATAATAGATAATACAAGACATACATACTTAATTAATTTTATTGAATATGAAATCTAAAAATTTTAAATAAAGCGATACAGATCTTCCAGGGAATCGTTTTGGTCATTGTGACTTATCATTGTTCAGCAAATGTCTTTTTAACGATTTTTTATACGGGCAGCGGAGCGATGATGGCTGTCTGGTCTCAATTGGAATCTCATTCCAATATTTTATGCCAGAGTACTGAAAGCCTTTTTATCTGTATTCTAAATTTCATTTTGGGATATGGAGATTTCTATTATTTCTTGTCGCGTATTTTGAGGGATTGCATACATTCAAATAAGTCAAAATGCAAAAACTTACAAGGATCTTTTTTGCCTTGATCTTTGACTAAATCTTCGTCTTTCTCGTAATTCAGTGAGGTTGAAGGCTCTTCATAATTCAAAGCCAATGCCTCTTCTTCATCTTTATCACCTTAATGATAAAGAAAAGAAAATTGATTTAATGAAAGATTCAATGAAAAGTTTCAACAGAAAAGCGGTCATGATGCACACTCTGGGCTAGTGAGTTTCTCTTAATGATTGAGATTTGTGATTATGCTAATGAAATCACATTTTATACATGTATATTACATACACTGGTGATGTGTCAGCACTCAGGAGAAGTTGCTTAATTTTACTATAGATGATAAACTGACATTAGAACATCATGTTGCCGGACACTAACAAAAGGCTAACAATAAACTGCATGCTGTCTCGTTTACTGTTGCTCCCTTCGTGGATCAAGGCTAATTAACGTCCTTAAGGAACGCTGTTATAAACAGCCACTTCAATATTGCCCTCTAACGTGGATATTCCACCGTCAACTTCATTACAAAATTAGTGCTTTTCAAGAGAGGGAACTAAGAGTTACCTACCAGGACTGCACGCAGTTTTTTTTATAAGCAACTTCGCTCGGCCCTAGTTCAAAAAGTTGCATATTTGTGCACCTTTTATGGCCTCCTTTTAGTAGCACAAGTTGCTTGGTAGTTGCTTAATTTTAACTGTATCTTTTTGCTCTAAGAATAGTAAAGATGCTAAAAAAACAGCACATTCAAAATTGCACATAAACTGACTGGAATAATTTCTCCCTGCTGATATAGTTACCATTAGAGACTTTACATTCAAAGGTAAACGGAAACCCCTCAATGAAATGTCTCACTTAACGAGAAACACTCCATGGATATGCAAGTTTTGACGACAAATGAATGGAAATAGCTTCTATGTTGATAAATTTTCGATTTTTTGCAGTGATATAAACCATCAAAAAATTAAAAAGTTGCTTAGGTTTTTTTCCTGTGGTACTAAACGTTGCTTAAAATTTTAGGCCTTCTACATCTTGGTTGCTTATAAGCGTTTGCTTATAAAAGAACTTCGTATATAAATCCAGTTTTGAGTTTTTAATAGAAAAGATTTAATGAATAACTGTGCATCAGAGAAACTTAGAGTTTCTAATGACCGAAATGCACAAGACCAAAAACAGCTTAAATCCTATCCTTAGGAAAAAGATTTTTCGCTTCGCTGCTGCCAACCCTCGGTTAGTTTTTGGCACTCGGAAAGTTCTACCATCCATTCAAAAGGATTACGTACCTACCACACAAACAAGTTTGGTCATTTATGAATTTTCGTGCCGGTGTGATGCCAGGTACGTAGGTCGTACTTCCCAGAGATTAGGTGATAGGATAAAACAGCATGTCCCTACTAATATTCGTCTGCATAATTTTCGGCAAAGAGAGCAACCACCCCGTGGGTCTAAACAACAACCCAGTCTTAAACATGATTCGGCCATAGGACAACATCTACTTGATAACCCAATTTGTGCGGAAAATTACAGCGAGGATTGCTTCAGAATCATTGGCAAAAGAAAGACCTTTGTTTCACTTAGGGGTTTTGGAATCTTGAAATGTTTGTTTGCAAAGCATCTAATAAAGCTGGAAGTACAAAGGCGGATAGAAAACTATTAGTTACCAGTAAGTGAATCACTGTAAAAAAAAGCAATGCTATTTCCCTAGCACGCTAAAGCACCACATCAGCAAGCAGTTAAAAACAAGGAGCCCGCAGGGCGGGACGAGAAACGTTACGTCGAAGGTAATGTAGTTTTACAGGGTGCAACCAGGCATCGATGAGGGCAACGAGAGCAACCACCCCGTGGGTCCAATCAACAACGTCGTCTCAAACATGATTCGGCCCTACTGGATAACCCAATCTGTGCAAAACATTACAGCGAGGATTGTTTCAGAATCATTGGCAAAGCAAGATCTTTGTTTTACTTAGGATTTTGGAATCTGTCTACATCAAAACCAAAAGGCCGGTTCTGTGTAGACAGAAAGAGTTCGTTTTCTCACTTGGACTCTTCAAGTAATTCTATTGGTCTTCCCGCTGTTTCCGACCAGCTGATTGGTGTTCAAAACACAATGCCAATTCAGCTTTTCGTTCTTTCTGATTGGTGCATTTCGAGCCGCATTTGGGTATAAATTCCGCCTTAGTCTATTTTTTCGGTCTGTTTCTGACGTTCATACTCTGAGGAGTGTCAGACGAAAAAAGCTTTTAAGTATGCCCGAAAATGATTCCGCTATTCATCGCAAAAAAGATTTTTGGGAAAAATGAAATTCAGTACGGAATACCAGAGATTCTTCCCTACTTTGATTTAGAATCAATAGCTTCATATGACTCGGAATCTATTTCAGAGACCCGCAAGCAATATCTAAAACAAAAACAAATCTTGGTCTCGTACAACCTTCACTGTCGATGTTGTTATTGATTATAACATTTACGATATATTGACTATATTGATTTTAACTGCGTAAGTGCATAAGTGCAGTTATAAAAATGTTAGATAGAAGTTTATTGCTGGTAAATTTTGATCGACTATTTCGACCGAGTGCGTGAAATTGCAAAATTACTTATTAAACAACACGGTTGCAAAACGATTAAGCAGATTTTAAGCTTTTACCTTTTTCATCGGACGCTGATACAGCCAAACAAAGGCAGATGCCAAGAATTGCAGCAATTAGAAGCTTCTACATTGTTGACGGATCTTTAAAATGAAACAAAAAAAATTGTTGAATAAAAAATGATAGCATCCAATAAATACGATGAATGAGACGGGCCTATGTTTCACATCTTACCTAATTCGGCTTGACCACTCTGAAGACAACCTTTCCAGAAATCCTTCTCAAATCAAGTACTGTAATCTTGCCTATATATAGCCTTATGGTCCCTTTGTTTTTGTTTCACAAAAGTACATATTAAATAAGCCAACCAAATCGTTTGTCCGTTCCCCATATCCAGGGGGTTACTGGTAACGTGCTTTTTTCTAGTGTTAATTCAACTGCCCGCCCGCAAGGCTTTTTCCATTTTCTGCTTGAGTAAACATCGAGAGATTACCAATGAAACTTTTGTTATAACACGTAAAATGTCGTTATTATTAAATCCTTTCGTTAGCAACTGTTTATTGACGTTGTTATTATGATTGAGATTTACCTCTCAAGTAAGAACAATGTCTTGTTACAATCAATCTTGTACAAGAAATAACGGATATGGTATCGAAGTTGTTACACGCTTCGTTTTGTGAAGAACCATTTTATAAGGAACCTACATATAGAAGGTCGAAAAATTTAAACAACTTCTACAACTTAAGATACACGTATTTTTTTATAAGAAACTAAAAAATTAACCAAGTACTGAAAGTTTCTAAAAATTTTCAAATTTTGAGTATTGAAAGTTTCTTAAGAGTTTCTTGAATGTCCATATTGGCAAAATAGTTATTCTATCTGAATGATGTTCCCAACCCTTTTATCGATCGTATTTAAATGCATATGGGTTTCCTGTTTGTCTACTTGTCACAGAAATACGCTATTGCAGACGAAACACGGGAATTAAAAGAACATTTTTGCTGTCTGTGGTGAAAAGTTTCCTACGTAAAAAAATTCCAGTACTGGAGTTTCTTAAATTTTTGGCCATTGGAGAGTCTGGGTTTCTTATAAAGGGTTTCTTATAAAAAAAATATGTGTACAAAATAATAAATAACGAAAAATTTCACAAGATAATGCACGTGTTCCGGGTGTTATAGTGCGAGTCTTGTTTTTGTTGCCATCTGAACAGGCACAATTACCAAAATTCTAAAAAAGAAGGCATAAGCTTTTAATATGAAATATTCGCTATTTGTGAAACATTTGCATATAAATTACAACATAATTTTATGACAAATAACAACATATTTCATTTTCTGACTGAAGAATCCTCGCTGTTCAGTATTGCTCTAAAGGGTAGCATATATTTACATCTATTACCATATTTAGTTACTCATTCTTAACTCTAACCACTCTAGGCCTATCTTAATAGGCCTTCCAAATTGCAATACTGCATGCTACCCACGTAGGGCATTCTGCATCATAGGTATTACCATTTTCTTCCTACGTAGCTCAGCCTTCATTATCCTTAGTATTCCATTCCATATATAGCTAGTTTTTCTCAGTATGTTAGCTTAGCAATTCATTACTTATACGTTACTTATATGTAAAAAAATGTTGTTGATTGTCAACTTGACTTAAGTATTAAGATAGGTCGAGTTTTAGTAGTATAGTAGTTCAGAATTCAGATTTAGTAGTTAGCTAGCCGATAAATAACACAGAAAAGCAAATCGAAGTTTCTCTCTTGTATTCTACGGCACTTAAGGCAAAGCATAGTTAACGGAAGGTTGGGTGAGATCGTTTGAATGATTTTACTTAGCCATTTGTATTGATAATTCGTCAATCCACGTTTTACAAAATTACCACTGCTTCTCTCTCAGGTTTTTGGTAACATGCGTTCTTTCCTCTACCCCTTACCGTGTACCATACCACCGATCCGTCTTTATGTTGTTTGATACTGCTTTTTTTATTCATAAGGACTCAGGTCGTTATCATCCTCGTGATTACGTACATCGAAATAGCAAGCGCTCGATTAAGTCTGTTTTTTTATTGTTCTGTTTACTCCATCAACGCTACGACAGTTTGCTTTTGAAAACCAGAAAAGCTTGATGCCTAATCATGGCAAATTTCCAGGATGAAATTTGCGCTAAACTGATCCGGGCAAAACAGGCTAAATCATGCTATGTTCATCTTGCCATATTAGGCCCAAACACTTGTCATAATACTCGCTGTAATTTTCTGCACCAACTTGTGCTGAAGAAAATGATTAGGAAATTGAAATAAATTGTTCTAAATAAATTTCAAAGCTCCAAATCTTGAAGCTGTTTGCTAATGAGTAGTTTAACAATGAAGATGCTTGTTTCTTCTCATTGGTCTGCAGCCCACTACATAGCCTACAGTCGTGATCTAGAATATTGGACATAAAAAAAAACAGAATTTCATGCAAGTTCATCAGTAATAGATATTAATTGTTATTAAAGTAGCAGCAACAGCAAATCTTTTTATTGAATCATATTTAATCAAAATCAAAAGTAAAACAAGCAGTTAAAAGAAAGAGAAACGGCAGCAATTAATGTCAGATTTCTTGGCAAAGAGAACAGGCCTTGTCGACACATTTTGTGAACGGTGGGCATCTTGGCTGGGTGTTTGACGTTGTGCACCTCGTGATCTGTGGACTCCATGTTAGTAGACGGCCAGAGTTGACATGCTTGGTGTTGACCCGAAGCTGCCACATGCATCCTCCTGTAAATGCCTCCTGGTTGTCGTAATACTCGCAGGTGAAGATGATGCGAGTTGTCCCACTCTGGCTCTTGGTCCAAGCAGTTGAAAGTGAAGTAGAAACTTTGGTTGACACTGTTGCTTTTGCAAACACAAGATCTTTTTCCATGGATGCGCCAACTTCAACAGTGACAGTGTGTGTAATTGTAGATGAATATGAAACAGTGTTGGAAAGCCACTGAGAAACCTTTCCGTTTTGATTGCAGCCAACCATCACCCAAACAGCATTAGGAGCCGTCCATTTGTCAGTCACCCATTTCATTCGTTGATCAGCAAGTCCTTCACAATGAAAGGTACCCACGCCACCTCGTCCATCGTATCCTGACACATCCAGACATCGGCCTGATTTTTTGTTGACAAAAGAACACGATTCGCCGTTGCAAAGCTTAGATGGTCGAGACCACATCTGATCATGCTTGTCTTCACAGCAATGTGTGCCAATGTTGCCTGTTCCATCATAGCCAGATACGTCCAAACAACGTCTTGACTGCTCATTTACGACTTCTCCATTCTCATAAAATCTAAACCACTGGTCTTTCTTATCTTCACAGTCGTACATTTGTACATTTCCTTTACCATCATACCCACTGACATCAAGACATTGGCTTGACTTCTCATTCCTGAGCCTCCCAAAAGCGACTTCTTTTCCTCTTGATCGGAAATAAAAGTACTGGTCATCTTTGTTTTCGCAATGATACACCCCAATGTTGCCTGTGCCATCGTATCTACTAACATCAAGGCATCTATTCGATTCAACATTGATGATTTCTCTTGCTTCCTGTAAAATTCCACCCATGTCATAGAATTTCTTGGACCTTCCAAGCCTCCACTTCTGTCTTGCAGGAATTCTTGGGTAATGCTGACAGGCTGACGATTCAACATTGTCGTTGCCACTGCCACGTGTTGTGAAGCAGTAATTTCTAGCCTCATTGCGAATTGTGCCATCACCACACAGGATTATTTGTTGATCGTCATCTCCTTCACATTCATGTGTCTGCACATTTCCGGCCCCGTCTTTCCCATCAATGTCAACACATTGTTTTGACTTCTTGATTCGAAGCTCTCCAATTACCAACGGATTGGTGCACAGAACTTGAGCAGAGCATTGCAAAAAAAGTGACGAAAGTACAACGATCACACCAATCAAGCGTATTTGATCCATGTTTTATTAACCTTGAAAAAAGAAGAAAAAATATAGTTTTTGAAGTAGACTAAAATCAGAGGTTTTGAAAAGTCCAGTTTTTCTT
Organism: Chrysaora quinquecirrha; assembly: GCA_014526335.1. Classification (NCBI taxonomy): domain Eukaryota; kingdom Metazoa; phylum Cnidaria; class Scyphozoa; order Semaeostomeae; family Pelagiidae; genus Chrysaora; species Chrysaora quinquecirrha. The sequence goes on from JACTAT010000031.1 coordinate 5,548,867, forward strand.
CAAACTATTTACTTTATCCTACAAGATACCCCTTGAACGGCTTCTAGCAGGTTAATATAATGGTTTTGTATCAAATTAGCTCCAATTAGGGAGAAAAAATTTCCCCTAAAAATCACCAAAAAGGCAAGTGGCAAAAAACGGCCAAAATCAGGGGTTTTGAAAAGTCCCATTTTTCTTCAAACATTGTTATCCTACCTGATACCCCCTCAACAGATTCTAGGAGGTAATAAAGAGATTTTCTATCAAATTAGCTCCTATCTTTGAGAAAAATGTCCTCTAAATTTGTCAAAAAGGCAAGTCTATAAAAGGGCCAAAATCAGGGGCTTTGAAAAGTCCCGTTTTTCTTCCAAAATAGGTACTATCACCCCCCTCATACCTCCTGAACGGCTTCTTATGAGTAAATCAACTGTGTTTCCATTAAATTAGGTTGAATTTAGGAGAAAACGTTTCCCTCCAAAAGATGCCAAAAAGGCAATCTACAGCCTTGCAAAATGGCCAGAAAACATCCAAAGTCCCGGGTTTTTGAAAAGTCCCGTTTTTCTTCAAAAAGTTTTGCTATATCCTACAAGATACTCCCTGAACGGAATCTAGCGGGAAAATAAAGTGTTTTTTCGTCATACAATGTCGAATTTGGGAGAAATAATTGTTCCCCAAAAGGGAAAGTCTTCAGCCTTAAATGATGACAAATCGGCAAAAATCAGGGGTGTTGAAAAGTCCCTTTTTTCTTGAAAATAAAGTTTTTACATCCTACCAGATACACTTTGAAGGGCTTCTAGCGGGTAAATAAAGTGTTTTTCTATCAAATTAGCTACAATTGGGGAGAAAACATTCCCCCCAAAAATTGCCACAAAGATAATCTATAGCCTTGCCAAATGGCCAGACAACGGCCAAAATCAGGGGTTTTGAAAAGTCCCGTTTTTCTTCAAAACTAGTAACTATACCTCCTGGACAGCTTCTAGTGGGTAAATCAAGTGTTTTTCATCACATTAGGTCGAATTGGTGAGCAAAAGTTTCTCCCCAACTTGCCTAAAAGGCAATCTATTGCCGTGCGAAATGGCCAAAAAAAGGCCAAAATAAGGTGTTTTGAAAGGTCCTTTTTTTCTACAAAAAACGTTACTTTATCCTATCAGATACCCCCAGAACGGCTTCTAACGGGAAAAGATAGAGCTTTTCTATCAAATTAACTCCCGTCTTAGAGAAAGAATTTCAGCCCAAATTTGCCAAAGGACCAAAAATCGACTAAAATCAGGGGTTTTGAAAAGTCTCGTTCTTCTTAAAAAATACTTACTATCACCTCCCTGATACCCCCTGAACGGCTTCTAGGGAATAAATCAACTTTGTTTCCATTAAATTAGGTTGAATTTGGGAGAAAAATTTCCCCCCGAAAGATGCCAAAAAGGCAAGTCTTGCCAAATGGCCAGAAAACGGCCAAAATCAAAGGTTTTGAATGTCCCTCTTTTCTTCAAAAATAGTTGCTATATCCAACCAGATACGGCTTCTAGGCTGTTAAAACAGTATTTTTCTATCAAATTAGCACAATTAAAGGTACCCATTAGCCATGTTTGAAGAATGAGATCAGCCCAGATCAGCCTGAGATCAGCCTATTAGCTTGCAGCTTACAGAAATAGAGAAGAAGAATCCCCACGTTGTTCCCACTTGTTCCCTGTGATCCTAGCTGTTTAAGATTTTTTCTTGCTTTCCCCGTGATCGTCATTGATCCCCATTTTGTTTCAAGTTGTTCTCATTTGTTTGCGGTAATTTCCCTTGTTATATTTGTTCTCAGTTGTTCCTTTATCTTTTTCAATGATTCCCTGCTTGTTCCTCCTTGTCACCTCTCATTCCCACTTATTCCCACCGATTCCTACTTCGTTCCCATTTGTTCCCTCCGATTCCTCCTACTTTGTTTCAGCATGCTTTGTTCCCTTCAGTTCCGTTTATTCCCACTCATTCCACGAGTTCCCAGCTATATTGTTTGTTCCAGATTTTAGCGCATTTATGATAATGGCTTCCTAATGAGTTTGTTGTTCAAATTCTGCCAAGTTTTGAGGAATCAAAAGATCCGTCTCTCAATTGTTTTGATTGTGCGCATTTGAATCGCAATTAAAACAAATGGCTCAATTCGTTGATTGTAGATTGTATACATAAAGAATAGAAATTTATATCTTTTGTTACAACATTCCTGATTCCTATATTTCATCCAGTTTGCAGAAAACCCCTACATAATGTTTGAATTCTTCAAACATAATTAAAGGTACCCATTAGCCATGTTTGAAGAATGAGATCAGCTCAGATCAGCCTGAGATAAGCCTATTGGCGTGGATTAATCTCCACAATTGTTCCCTGTGATTCTAGCTGTTTCAGGCTTTGTTCCTGCTTTCCCCCACAATCGTCATTGGTCCCCATTTGGTTTCAATTTGCTCTTGCTTGTTTGCAGTAATTTCCTTTTTTCTGAGTTGTTCCATCATCTTCTTCAGTGATTCCTTGTTTGTTCCATCTTGTCACCTCTCCTTCTCATTTATTCGCACCGATTTCTACTTCGTGCCAGTTGTTCCCTCCGATTCCAAGTTATTCCCACTTTGTTTCAGCATGTTACAATGGTTCCATTAAGTTCCGTTTATTCCCACTCATTCCACGAGTTCCCAGCTTTTCTGTTTGTTCCAGATTTTAGCGCATGCTGGCTAATGATTTCCTAATGAGTTTGTTGTTCAAACTCATGCCAAATTTCGAAGACTCGGAACAACCTCTTCGATTGTTTTGATTGTATGCATTTGAATTGCAATTAAAATAATTAATTAACTCAATGATTGTTTAAATTGTGTGCACAGAGAATAGAAATTCCTATCTTTTGTTACCACATTCCTGATTCCTAGGTATCTATCTCTCTATCTACCTACCTATCTATCTGCCTATCTAGGTCTATTTCTTCCGGTTTGCCGAAAGCCCCTGCATAATGTTTGAATTCTTCAAACATAAAAAGGGAAAATGCAAATTTCGATCGATTTTTGCCAAAGGCAAGGTTTTAGAAAGGGAAAATCGCGAAAAGTAGCCTAAAATTGGGGGCTTGAAAATGTTCTAAAACTTGCTAAAATACATTTATCAGGCTATAAATAGGTCTTTTGTCCATCTTAAAGGCTAAAGTGATGCTTTTTGGCCCATAAAATTAATCAACATTTACCCCGGAAATCGACAAATTTTTTGCCAAAAAAGGAAAGGCAATACTAAGGGAAAATCAGAATGGCTAAACATCGCCCAAATCATCAAAATCAATAAAATGCTTAATCCAGGCTAACGAGCTTTATTTCAATATTTCAAAAGCTTCTGATTCAACTTCCAATATTCACGGCTTTACGACTTCGACTTTACGACTCTTATAACGGCTAATAATATAACGGCTAATAAAACAAAAACTTTAACGGCGAAAATAGCGACAGAACATGAGTGTTATGGCAAGAATAACGACAGGACACTAACTAGAATTTACAAAGCACTCACATTTATACACATAAGAAAACACAAAGAAATATTACATCATCTGGTTTAATGCAGGGTATTGCACCACCAACAGAAATTTTGCCAAAAATAACATGACGCAATTAACTGAACGAATCCATTGCGTTACTGACGTATTTAGATATACTGGGGGACTTCCTGTCTCATAACAGTGGTGTTTTAGCCATTAAATTTAATCTGAATAGCCCAACGAATCAATCGATCTTTTTCCATAAGTCTTTATCAACTTGTTTTTTAGTCAATTTCTATGACTGTAATACAGATCTTTAACCACTTCCATATAAATAAATACAAACGGTTTTCTAGGCATGATTACGAATATCAGAATTAGTTTTTGAAAAAATTGAGATTGAAACGAACACTACACGTTTTTTTTTATATAAGAAACCTGGCTCGGGGCCTAGTTCTAAAAGTTCCTTCTAAAAGTTTCTTAACTCTTTCCTCCTAGTTCTGAAAGTTTCTTAACTTTTGGGGTGTCTAGTTCTAGGTTTCTTATAAAACGGTTTGTTATAAAAAAACGTGTATTGACGTCTCACATCCAAGGTATAAAGTTTGTCCCACAAAATAAAGTTTGTCGTTGTTGAGATAACGTTTGTCCTTCCAAATTAAGTTAGTATGTATCTCATAATAAACTATGCATGTATGGAATTTCATATTAATTGTCCATGGATATAAAATTTGCTTCCGAAAATGACATTTCATATTTGTACAGAGATTCTCAATAAAGTTTTACGTATTACGTATGACGTAAATGCCGTATTACGCTGTACTTTTTACCTGGCTCTAATCTTTTTACACAGAAAGCGCAGAGAATAAAAAAGAAAACAAGTTAAAAAAATCTGAATTATTTTGTGTCGGTCTCATAATATTTTCAATCATACCTTAAACTTCTTCAAGCGTTCTTCGACCTTTTGCTTTTGTGAAACGGCTAAAGCTTGACTCCACTCAGTTGCTTTAGAAGAGGAACTGAAATTGGAGCTACCTTGCTAAGAGTTATAAAGGCTTCTAACAATGATGAATGACCTGTCAATCATCCAAACTGTTTAATTAAACGGTGCCAAAGCTAGGCGTAGCAGTTGGCTGCAATTTAAGCAAAATGAATGTTTATATTCTGTTAGTTGTGTTATGTTTACTTGTATTATTTTCCACGGTCAATGGTAATTTAATGGGACGGAAGTCTCATCTGCTGCAAAGTTTTGCAAAGGGCTCGGAGCTTAAGTTTTCTGGTTAGAGATTTTGTTGTAATAGCAGTAGACAGTAGCATAGCCAATTAGTCAACTAACTAGCAGTATCTCTTTATTTACAATAGTAATAAACAGTAGCAAACTAACTGAAGAACTAGCCAAGTAGCTAACTAACTAACTAAGAAACTAAGTAATTGAAATACTAGCCAACTAGTTGACTAACCATCCAGCTAACTAACTAACTAACTAACTAACTAATTAATTAACTACTTATGGATTCTGAGTAGCCAGCTAACAAGAAAGCAAACTACCCAGGAAATTAATTAACAAGCTAGCTTACAAAACCAAGTAACTAACTAACCGACTAAAGGACTATAATAAAATTGACGAACAAAATAACTTGTTAACTAACTTGCAAAGTTCTTGCGCTTTATTCTATTTTGTGTAGTTTAGGTTTTAAAGAAAAGAATTTGAAGAAGCAAGTAGCAATTGTGTGCAAAGCATGGGCATTTTGCTTTTCAATATCGAACCAATGTGATTTAGGAGGCAGTGTATAGTGAGGCAAGCTGTGGTATCATCTTTTCAGCATATTGGACTATAAAGCACCTAAAATGATAGGGACAATAATTCCAATAAATATTTTCTATTCTAAATTTGCTGCTTACTTAATAGAAAAGATGCACAAAAGCTGGAAAAACAAAACTAAAATAAATTGCGAAGTGTGTTTATCGGTGTGATGGTATGAGCCCTTCAACCGTACTCAATTTAAATAAAGAGATACTTCATCTCTTGAAATAAATTGTATAACGCTACTAGAGATACTCTGTCCCTGGTCACTCACTGCCTTAGACGGTAACTTTCAGAACTAAATTCTTGCATTGCTGCAATTCCCAAAAAGCATGGTTTAATACATTAGGAATCAGCTGACATTGCCCTGAATTAGTTGCGTCATTAAAAAATCAGCATTTTATTTGTTTATGTATACATTATATTTTGTGAGCTTTCTCAAGAGTAACTACAGGGTTAACTGTAAGGAAAGCCATATTTAATATGCATTTCTATAACGAAGTATAAGAGCAACCACAGATAACTTTTTTATACAAAATTCATTGTACCCGTGATTGCCTATTTGGAAGTGAATGCCTATCTAGAAGTTTCTGATTTTGTTGCCATTTTCTTTCCTGTCACTTTTTGGAACAAAAATTAGATAAAACTTAAATGAAAAGAAAGGTTACAGGAGAATAGTGTGTAGTGAAATTAAACTTCGCAATTTTAGGCCTTTCCTTCACTCTCAGGCTATTTTCTTTCAACCATTCATTCTCAAAGCTTTCTTCAGCTCAACGTCGCATCTCATTTCATGGACATCCCCTTGCGTCATTTGCAACACTCCCACTGACTTTATCACAATAGGACATTCCCATTTGTTGTTTTTCTCAGCTTACTCATCACTTAACTATACTAGTTTTTCTCCTTATTTAGAATGTAACAACGCAACTTTATTTACTTGTGCGTAGGTAGAAATTATATTCCGTTTCCTTGCACAGCCTTTAAATGTCTTGTATTTAGAATTTTTATTTAGTTCTGTGACGATAGCACCTTTTCATTCATTCTAAAACGTATTTTTCTTCTGGAAGTATATTTAATTCTCTTCCTTTCAACTTGTACTTCCTTACAACGTAATAGCCTCTCTTTCGTATTATTCAGTATTTACTTATGGTTGATGACTAGTTGTTTTTGTAACGTAGGGTTCGTCTTTTTACGTAAATCTCAAGGAACACCTTTCCTGTTATTCTTGTATATGATTGGTTACTTTTAATTCTTATTTCCGCGTGTGTTCCAGTATATTCTGTAACTTTTAGCTTATTCTTTGGTTATCGTTGTGTGTCGTAATAGATCGCTACTACACGATTCAGTGGAGACCCGTTAGCCTTGTAAATAGTTTATGTTCTTTTTATCATAATGTTTGTATATAGCCACACTTGTGTGTTCTATTCGCTCGTGCCTTTGGATTTGAATCATCTCTACACATTGGTGACAGAAAAACGGCTCTCTTCATAGTTCAGTAGATTGTTAAAACGTAACTCTCGCCTCTTTCTCTGGCTCCGTGTTCTCTGCACGTAAAATAATGTAAACTGCTTCCAGTTTATGGTAGGATAAGCGGTAGAATTCACACAGAAATACACAAGATATAGTTTTCTCAAACGTATATCACATATTAGTCTACAACTCGATCTTTCTCAAGTACCAAGTGTATACTAAGACTCTTGCAAGACTGAAACCAAGACAAGACTGAACTAAATAACTAAAGATTACATACGGATATATATCGAGAGAAAATGGGTAAACATGGTGATGAATAGAAAGTGGCTGATGAAATAAAATGCATATAGGAATAACATAATACACGAGAATACATTAGAAGATTCTACAGTAATCGTGATTCAGCAAAAACTAACGCAATCCTCCCAGAAAATTAATTCGATAACAAAAAGTAAACAAAGCGGAACAATATGATGCAAGTTTAAAGGAGGATTCCCTAACAGACATAATGCAAGCACCAAACGCATGTGCGCAAGCGCAAAATACTAGCAGTATTACAATAAGACTACTTCTGGAACAAGGGAAGACGAAGGATGGTTTTTTAGTGAACATTTATCTCGCAATCGCAACGTTCCTAAAAGTGCATCTTTTTAATTTAGCAAAGGAACTACTTTTGCTTTCTAAGTAGCTGCTATTCCGAAACTTCCGAAACTACTTCATTTCGGAAAGATAATGGCAACAAAATGCAATTTCATTAGGCTGTGATCACGTGATATAAAATGGTTCGACCCCAGAGAAACGATACGCCCAACGGCAAAGGTTATAATAGCACGAAAATAAGAAAGACGAGTAGAAGAAAAAGGCCGCTACGAGCCCACAAAGGATGCCGACATGGCAATCAAAACCAGTTGATCTGTCAATCAAAATTCCATGATCTAGGAATCACGTGACCTGTCAATCAAGCGTCAGTGATCTGCAAATCATTTGACACATCTCGTTTTCATGCAACCTCTTTTCCACCATTTTCTTTTTCTTTTTTTATTCTTTTTCTTTTTGTTCAGAAAGGTAAGACAAAAAAAAAACTCAATAAACATTTTGTAGAACATAATGATATTAATATTCATAGTCGATAATTTTGGTTTTTATTGTTCAAGTGAATGTTCTACAGAGTTTTATTGTCCCCAACACTCTTTGCCATCCCTCCACCAACAACATTTTGGCTTGCAAACATTGATGGTGAAGGGTGAAGGTGGTGAAGGTGAAATGGTGATTTAGCGCCAGTCGCTAGGATCTCAGTAGTAGGTTAACTAATCGAGACCTCGACCCTGGCTGTGACGCTACCGTGGCTGGGCTCGAACCCTGACCACACTGAGATTCTGACACCACGAGTCAGCTGGATTACACCACGATGCCACAGCACCTTCATTGATAGAAAAGTTCCAAGTTTTTTATCCATGTTTCCTTCATTTCTGAGCATGATTACTATAAAAACTATAACCAGTAAAAACATCTTCAATACCAGTAAATATTGAACATTTGGCTTCTTTATCCTCCGTAAACCAAACGAGCTCTGTCTTTCCATAATGACGCTTCAATGCAAGCTGGTCTGTTCACATACATGTAAGTTAATGCGTCAAAAAGACATCATCATTATCATCGTCTAATTTATACTCACATTCAAAAAATTATGAACATTTATGTAGCCCAAAATTCTGACAGGGACGCCTGCTATAATCTTTTGGGACAAAGATAAAGAGCAACAATTATCCTTTGAAGCAGTGAGTTTTATAGACAACACCGTGTAATACACATCAAATAGATTGGATGGTGAATTAGCTGGGTTGATTTTGGAGAAAGATGTATATGGTGTCAGGTGTCGTCGAGCGGATACTGTCACAGCTTACAACGAAGATTGGGAGAAGTTTACTCAGTAGTAGGTAAGAAACACGGACTCAGCCTTCGTATAAATGGCAGCAGATTATTTGTGTCTGGCAAGAAAGGCATAAATAACTTAGGTCTCCAGAAAACAAGAACATATGTAGATTGTTGATACGCTATGGGAAATAATGAGCCATGTATATCCTCACAAGTTTTGGACCCGAAGTGCTCTTTACGAATCAGGATAGGTTTTCGGTGTGGTAAACACTGTGGAGAGCTGAAAAAATTCGCAGGTACGGGGGAGGAAAATAATGATGGTCCAGCTGAATTATGTCGTTTTAAACAACCCCAGGATATGCACGAAATTTGACAGCGTTGTTTATGAATGCGGTGCTCAGACTAGCAGCATAAAGAATCCTTCTTTCTTTGACGGTGCCTTGGATTTCTTTACGATTTCTTGGATTTCTTGAATTTGAATTTCGAAGGAGATGATAATGAAAGTGGATCTAAATGTGGCACGGAGAGAATGATAGATGATGGACTAGTGAAACGGCAAACGAAATTGATAGTTTGATGCAAACAATGACGACGATGTTTAAGTCGAATATGAGAGAGAAACAGCGATAGTGAACTAGGATGAAATAGAAAAGGCAAATGACGTTTCCCTTGGTTCAAGGTACAGATTGTAGTCGTTATTTGTCTCTTTTGTTGCGAGTCTCGAAAATCTTGTGCTACGGTTTACATTAGGCATTTGCATTTGCTGTTGATAAAGAAATGAAGCTAGTGAAGCAAAATAAGTAAAAACATGATACCAACTGTTTGACAGTGACTAATTCTATTCTAGTACCCCAATGCAGTTTTGGGATTTTTTATTTTCCGCCTGCGAGTTTCCGGGTTTTGCCAAAATTTTATCCGGGTTTTCGGGTTTTTCCTAATTTTCCTTCGGGTTTTCGGGTTTTGATACCCCCCAAAGCCCCCCTCCTTAAGGCAAAGCAAAGTTAACGGAAGGTTGGGTGAGATCGTTTGAATGATTTTACTTAGCCGTTTGTATTGATAATTCGTCAATCCACGTTCTACAAAATTACCACTGCTTCTCTCCTGGAAGAATTTCCTCGAAGTTCTTTCGAATTTCGTTGCAATTTCCGGTTTCTTGCTATTACATTGTTTTAGTTAGATCGAGTATCAGGTTTTTGGTGACATGCGTTGTTTCCTCTACCCCTTACCCTGTTACCACCACTCCGTCTGAATGTTGTTTGATAATGTTTTCTTCATTTATAAGTACTCAGGTCGTTATCATCGTCAAATATGTCGACGTACATCGAAATAATAAGCGGTCGACTAAGTCTGCTCATTTTATTGTTCTGTTTACTCCATCAACGCTACGAAAGTTTGCCTTTAAAAACCAGAAAAGCTGTGATGCTTAATCATGGCAAATTTCCAGGATGAAATTTGTGTTATACTGATCCGGGCAGAACAGGCTAAATCATGCTATGTTCATCTTGGCATATTAGGCTCAAACACTCGTCATTTCCTGACGACGATCTCCAAGATATTGGCGCAGCATGTGGGAGTGACTGTTCTAGGCAGCAAAGACTCGGGCTGCTGCTAAGGTTGACGTAGTGCAACCAGTCGTAATTGTGAGGATGCAAAGATCTGGAAAAACATATTGCCTGAATAACATGGCAAGTTAGCCGCGCTATATTTGTGTAGCATGGCCTGAATTAACACTCTGTCAACAGGAAACAAAATCATGCTTTGCCAGTTATTTGAAAACATTACTTGCTGTAATTTTCAGCACGATCTTCGTTCTCAAGTAAGTGCTGTCCTATGGCAAATCATGCTTACGGTTGGGCTGTTGTTTGAATCAGGGGGGGGGGACTGGCAGGGATGCTAGGTTGCGATTGCAACCCGGGTCTTCTTGTTATATAGGGTCTTTAACAAACTGTTTCTGTTGTTTCTTGAGCAAATCTCTTCGATTTCTTGGGATTTCGAAGAGATTTGGATGTTTTCGCTCAGTCTGAAAGCAGTTGGAAATCACAAAAATGTTCCATGATGCAGATAATTGGGAAGACGTTAAAATAAAAAGATAATCAGTTTAGGCGCACAAAAATATGGAAGCAAGCAAATATAGAAATGCGAACATATTTATAAAAAGGAGACGGTTTTGCCATCGAAATATCCTAAATAAGAAAAGAAGTATTAAAATGAACAGTAGCCCTTGCCTTGAATTGATTTTTTACATCGGAGCTCGTTAGAAGCAACTAACAAGGCAAATTGCTATAGTGAAAACAGGCCCCTCTTACTGGAAATAGCAACCCTTGAGATTCGCTGCCAGTCCGCCTCTGGTTTGAATCTGCAGGGTAACTGCTCTCTTTGCCCAACTTGTGCTGAAGAAAATGATAAGGGATTCTTAGTTAATTTCAAAGCTCTGACTCTTGAAAATGTTTGCTAATGAGTAGCTTAACAATGAAGATGTGTGTTTTCATCTCATTGGTCTGCAGCCCACTACATACTTTATATTCGCGATCTAGAACATTGGACATAAAGAGAAGACAGAATTTCATGCAACTTCATCAGTAATAGATATTATTTGTTATTAAAGTAGCAGCAACAGCAAGTCTTTTTATTGAATCATATTTAATCAAAGTCAAAAGTAAAATAAGCAGTTAAAAGAAAGAGAAACGGCAGCAAATAATGTCAGATTTCTTGGCAAAGAGAACAGGCCTTGTCGACACATTTTGTGAACGGTGGGCATCTTGGTTGGGTGTTTGACGTTGTGCACCTCGTGATCTGTGGACTCCATGTTAGTAGACGGCCAGAGTTGACATGCTTGGTGTCGACCCGAAGCTGCCACATGCATCCTCCAGTAAATGCTTCCTGGTTGTCGTAATACTCACAGGTGAAGATGATACGAGTTGTTCCACTCTGGCTCTTGGTCCAAGCAGTTGAAAGTGAGGTAGAAACTTTGGTTGACACTGTTGCTTTTGCAAACACAAGATCTGCTTCCATGGATGCACCAACTTCAACAGTTACAGTGTGCGTAATTGTAGATGAATATGAAACAGTGTTGGAAAGCCACTGAGAAACCTTTCCGTTTTGATTGCAGCCAACCATCACCCAAACAGCATTAGGAGCTGTCCATTTGTCAGTCACCCATTTCAGTCGTTGATCAGCAAGTCCTTCACAATGATAGGTAGCCACACCGCCTCGTCCATCGTATCCTGACACATCCAGACATTGGCCTGATTTTTTGTTGACAAAAGAACACGATTCGCCGTTGCAAAGCTGAGATGGTCGAGACCACATCTGATCATGCTTGTCTTCACAGCAATATGTACCAATGTTGCCTGTTCCATCATAACCAGATACGTCCAAACAACGTCTTGACTGCTCATTGACGACTTCTCCATTCTCATAAAATTTAAACCATTGGTCCTTCTTATCTTCACAGTCGTACATTTGTACATTTCCTTTGCCATCATACCCACTGACATCAAGGCATTGACTTGACTTTTCATTCCTGAGCCTCCCGAAAGCGACTTCTTTTCCTCTTGATCGGAAATAAAAGTATTGATCATCTTTGTTTTCGCAATGATATACGCCAATGTTGCCAGTACCATCGTAGCCACTAACATCAAGGCATCTATTCGATTCAACGTTGATGATTTCTCTTGCTTCCTGTAAGATTCCTCCCATGTCATAGAATTTCTTTGACCTTCCAAGTCTCCATTTCTGTCTTGCAGGAATTCTTGGGTAATGCTGACAGGCTGACGATTCAACATTGTCGTTGCCACTGCCACGTGGTGTGAAGCAGTAATTTCTAGCCCCGTTGCGAATTGTGCCATCACCACACAGGATTATTTGTTGATCGTCATCCCCTTCACATTCATGTGTCTGCACATTTCCTGCTCCGTCTTTTCCGTCAATGTCAACACATTGTTTTGACTTCTTGATTCGAAGCTCTCCGATTATCAACGGATTGGTGCACAGGACTTGAGCAGAGCATTGCAAAAAAAGTGACGAAAGTACAATGATCACACCAATCAAGCGTATTTGATCCATGTTTATCAACCTTGAAAAAAGAAAAAAGAATATAGTTCTTGAACAAGACGTAGCGTATTGCTTTCTAGTTATTTGTGGAAACCCAGCGTTGAGACTGGTATTTTAGTAATTATTTCTTCTGTTGGTTTGGAAAAATCATATTGTGCTGCCTTTGAGTGATTTTGCATTCTTTTTTTGGCATTCATTAAGAAGAGGAGTACAGGCGCACATTATGTTTTAGGCGATGTTTTGCCATCATACCTTAATATACCCTCACTCTTTTGGTCGAAAATGACCAATTTCGACGGTTTTAATTTTATTTTATTTTATGGGTTTCGATCCTTTTTAGGAAATATTGATGTGTTGCTGATTCCTAAAAATTGCTGCGTGTTTTTCCTCAACTTCGAAGAGCGATCCAACGAAACTGTTTTCTTGATGCGTTTTTACGTGCCGAAGACACGGAGTCAGAAAAGAGATGTTATGCGTTTTCCATAATTTTCTGAACTAATCTGAACTAACTAATTTCTAACTATTTACAACTATATAAAGTAAAAACAAGGAAATAAATTTACGTAAATGCAAATGAGATTCTAACGTAAAGAGGAAAAAGCCGGGCTGCGTAGGATAACAATTAAATAGGTGGAAATATGCATAAATTACGAGAAGTAGGTAATATGACGTCAATACTAGCTGTATAACAGAGATGATGCAATGCCTGAATGAGGAAAGAGGAAAATTGTAGAATGAATGAGCTGTTAGGAAGTAAACAAGAGAGGGCCTAAAATTGAGGGTTGAATTTCACTACAAGGGCTCCCCTTAGAATGCAAGCGGAGCGAAGCGTTCGATACAGTAATGATTAAGAAAGTTGAAATTAAACGCTATATAGTTGTAAAATGCTAAAAAATTTTAAGCTATTGATTAAGGCTAAATAATGTAAATAAGAATTAAGGCGTCCAACCGTGTTTTGAAAGTTCTTCATGTTGAAGATAATGACTATGCCAGTGAGATTGAATACATCAGAATTGAATTACCATTGACTTGACTTGAGAATACAGCTGTCTTTTCTTGCGAATCTTGCTACAAAGTTGGTGTCTGTAGTATGAATCTGAGTGCGGGGTTTTATTGGAAGGATCCCCATGAACCTTGAGAATTGAGACGCGAAGCAGTGTAGCAGTGTAGCCTTGTACGTGCGAGTGAGTGAATGCTGAAGGCTGTTTGAGCTGCTGAGCTGCCGAGAACGACGAGTGATAGATTCGAGTAGACTTAACTAAATAGCGTATACCTTGATTGCTTGATCCGCGCAGTTGTAGAAAGCCAAGTTGAGGAGTTGATGTTGATGTTTCAGCGATGTTGAAGTTGATGTTGCTTGCTGTGTTGATTAGCGAATCAGCAGATCGACAGATCGAGTGTAACTGGGCAGTGAGTCGCCGAGTAACGATGGAAATCTGCTGAGTGCTGTTGAGAGTTGCTTTATGAAACCCTCAATATTAGGCAATTTTTGGCAAATTTGCTACATTACTAGATTATCTTTTTAGTCAAAAATTGGTGCATTCATTTTACAGATTTTATTGGTTTACTACCTTCATAAAGGCCTCGAAGAACATTTGAATTGGTTTTCATACTCGTAGGAAGCTATTTTGACGATTTGATCTATTTGAAAACTGAGTTTCTAATAGAAAACTGATCTAACTGAGTTTCTATCAATATAGGTTGGCACTGCGAGAAAAAATTCCCCCAAAGGATTCTAAAAAGGCAATCTATAGCTTTGCCGAATGGCCAATGAAACGCCCAAAATCAGGGTTTTAAAAGTCCCGTTTTTTTCAAAAATAGTAACTATACCTATTGGAGGGTTTCTAGTGGTTAAATCGCGTGTTTTTCCATTAAATTAGGTCAAATTGGTGAGCAAAAATTTCTCCCCAACTTGCCTTAAAGGCAATCTATAGCCGTGCAAAATGGCCCAAAAACGGCCAAAATAAGGTGTTTTGAAAAATCCTTTTTTCTACAAAAATAGTTACTATATCCTACCAGAGACGGTTTTTAGGCTGTTAATACAGTATTTTTCTATCAAATTAGCTCTATTTTGGGAGCAAAATTTTCCAATCAAGGATTGCCAGATATGCAAGTCTATATCCTTGTCGAACAACTAAAAATCCGCCAAAATCAGGGGTTTTGAGAAGTCTCACTTTTCTTCAAAAATAGATACTTTTTCCTACTAAATACCCCATAAACGTCTTCTAGTGGGTAACTCAAATGCTTTTCCATCAAAGTAATTTGAATTTGGGAGAAAAAATGCTCCCTCCCCGAAATCTCCAAAAAAGCAAGTCTATAGCCTTGAGAAATCGCCAAAAATTTGCAAAAATCAGGGGGTTTGAAACGTCCCATTTTCTTTCAAAAATAGTTACTTTATCCTACCAGATACTTTGCCAAAAATGTAAAGCTCTTCTAAGGCAAAATGGTTCGAAATCCCCAACATCGTAGGTAAATCAACCTAAAATACACTAGTCTGGTTGTACATACCATTATTGATCTTTGATGCTATAATGATGCTTTTTAGCCGATAAATGTGGAAAATCACATAAATATCTACCGAGATTTGTCAAAAGGCAAGACTATATTAAGGGAAAATGCAAATTTCGATCAATTTTTGCCAAAGGCAAGGTTGTAGAAAGGAAAAATCGCGAAAAGTAGCCTAAAATCGAGGGCTTGAAAATGTTCTAAAACATTCTAAAATACATTTATCAGGCTATAAATGGGTCTTTTGTCCATCTTAAAGGCTAAAGTGGTGCTTTTTGGCCCATAAAATGAATCAACATATACCCCGGAAATCGACAAATTTTTTGTTAAATAAGGCAAGCAATACTAAGGAAAAATAACATCGCCCGAATCATCAAAATCAATAAAATGCTTAATCCAGGCTAACGAGCTTTAGTCTATCTGTAATATGACCGAAAATAGTGCTTTTTGCCAATAAAATTAATTGACATTAACCACTTCCATATAAATGAATTTAAGCCGTTTTCTAGGCTTGATTACGAATATCAGAATTAGTTTTTGAAAAAAATGAGATTGAAACGACCACTATTGGCATCTCACATACAGAAGCTGGGTTTACGCTCTATGATATTTGCTAACGGCGATATCGGAGATAGATTCCTTGCCGTCGTAATAAGATTTCAATATATGATTTCAATATCTTTACGCTACGAAAGCTACGGGAGCTAGACATACCACGGGAGCCAGAGTTTGTCCGAGATATAAAGTTTGTCCAACGAAATAAAATTTGTCGTTGTTGAGATAACGTTTGTCCTTCCAAATTAAGTTACTATTATCTCATAATGAACTATGCATGTGTGGAATTAAATATTAATTGTCCATGGATATAAATTTTGTTTCCGAAAATGATATTTGTACAGAGATTCTCAATAAAGTTTGGCTTCCGTGTTACGCTGTACTTTTTACCTGGCTCTAATATTTTTACACAGAAAGCGCAGAGAAAACAACGCGAATAAAAAGAAAAAAGTTAAAAAATCTGAATTATTTTGTGTCGGCCTTATCATATATTCAATCATACCTTAAACTTCTGCAAGCGTTCTTCAAGCTTTTGCCTATGTGCAACTGCTACAGCTTCACTGCACTCAGTTGCTTTAGAAGAGGAACTGAAATTGGAGCTACCTTGCTAAGAGTTAAAAAGGCTTCTAACAATGATGAATGACCTGTCAATCATTCAAACTGTTTAATTAAACGGTGCCAAAGCTAGGCGTAGCGGTTGATTGCAATTTAAGCAAAATAAATGTTTATATTTTGTTAGTTGCACTATGTTTACTTGTGTTATTTTTAACGGTAAATGGTAATTGAATGGGACGGAAGTCCCATCTGCTGCAAAGTTTTGGAAAGGGCTCTGAGCTTAAGTTTTCTGGTAAGGAATCCTGTTGTACATTTGTACAATTATAGTACAGTTGAAGGGCTCATACCATCACACCGATTAACACACTTCGCAATTGATTGTAAATTGCTTCCATTGTTTATTGTTCTTCTGAATCAAAATCAAAACAAACACAATATACAGAAAGTTTATGTGCGGCAAAGAGTTTTTAGTTTTGTTTTTTCAGCTTTCGTGAAACTTTTCTATTAAGTAAGCAGCCAATTTAGAATAGAAAAAATTTATTGGAATTATTGTCCCTATGATTTTAGGTGCTTTTTAGTCCAATACGTTGACTAGATGATACCACAGCTTGCCTCACTATACTCTGTCTCCTAAATCACATTGGTTCGATATTGAAAAGCAAAATGCCCATGCTTTGCATACAATTGCTACTTGCTTCTTCAAATTCCTTTCTTTAAAACCTAAACTACACAGAATAGAATAAAGCGCAAGAACTTTGCAAGTTAGTTAACAAGTTATTTTGTTCGTCAATTTGATTATAGTCCTTTAGTCGGTTAGTTAGTTACTTGGTTTGTAAGCTAGCTTGTTAATTAATTTCCTGGGTAGTTTGCTTTCTTGCTAGCTGGCTACTCAGAATCTATAAGTAGTTAATTAATTAGTTAGTTAGTTAGTTAGTTAGCTGGATGGTTAGTCAATTAGTTGGCTAGTGTTTCAATTACTTAGTTTCTTAGTTAGTTAGTTAGCTACTTGGCTAGTTCATCAGTTAGTTTGCTACTGTTTATTACTACTCTAAATAAAGAGATACTGCTAGTTAGTTGATTAATTTGCTCTGCTACTGTCTACTGCCACTGTAAAGATCCTAGCGACTGGCGCTAAACACCATTTCACCTTCACCACCTTCATCCTTCACCATCAATGCTTGCAAGCCAAAATGTTGTTGGTGGAGGGATGGCAAAGAGTGTTGGGGACAATAAAACTCTGTAGAACATTCACTTGATCAATAAAAACCAAAATTATCGACTATGAATATTAATATCATTATGTTCTACAAAACGTTTATTGAGTTTTTTTTTGTCTTACCTTTCTGAACAAAAAGAAAAAGAATAAAAAAAGAAAAAGAAAATGGTGGAAAAAGAGGTTGCATGAAAACGAGATGTGTCACATGATTTGCAGATCACTGACTCTTGGTAGACAGGTCACGTGATTCATAGATCATGGCGTTTTGATTGACAGATCAACTGGTTTTGATTGACATGTCGGCATCCTTTGTGGGCTCGTAGCGGCCTTTTTCCTCTACTGAGACGTGAACTTCTGTTGTAAGATTAAAAAATTTAGAGAAACTTTTAGTTCTAAGGTCACCGTTTACACTATACCGAAAAGCTTTCGGGGCGTCTTAATTTTCGTATCGGATAGGGTTGCTGTTTACACTATGCCAGAGCTATCAGCAAAGGATGTTTTCAACTTCCCCAGCCCCAACAGTTTTTCAGTGCATACCATCTTGCACATATCTTTAGTTTTCAGTACAAAGAAGATAATAACTATTCAAAATTGAAACATTTGTTAAAACCTCTGTATGCCCTCGAGCATTATTAGTTAAGCTAGGTCGTTTAGTTTATCATATTGTTACTTAGTTACATTCGTTTTTTATGAGAACCAGAAAATGTTGATCAAAGCTGGCTGTTCTTAAGTTTTTGCCCATTTTTAGCCTGAAATGTTCTTAATCTGTTCTTAATCCCGGGGGTGGGGTACTTCATTGTTCAAACGACTAGACGTGCCGCCCAGTTTTTCCAAACCCACCCATGTCTACCTATCAATTCTGTTACTCGTGGTACCCATGTATAGAGAACTTTTTCTCCTTTGTACCAATTGTTTTTAATATTTGAACCCAATTTAACATGTTTAAAATTTTTTATATATTTTGCTTCCCATGTGTAGAAATTCTTTACGGAAAACCAACCCATATGTAGGAAAATTGGCGCTGAGAAACTTACCCATTTGGGCGGCACGTCTAGTATATTGAGCAATGGAAGTACTCCCCCCCGGTTCTTAATTCCTCAGTTAGCTATGTATATCTATGTATCTATTCGGGAAGACCTTGGTCGGATTGCCATGATACAGCTTTTCCAGAGAGCTCTGTCTCTTCCATTGCAACACTGAGAAACTACTAGACAGCTACTTAGACTTTAATATTTTCAAGTGAATATCTGGAGCTGCAGTAGCACTAGATTAATGTAAAAAATGCAGCATGCTTGTCTATTTCGTTGGCCGCTTGCTTTTTACATTCAGGCTGAATTTACTTCATACTTTCATATTCAGCCCGCTTACGAAACGGCCAGCCTCAGCTTGTTCAATTTTGTTCTTAAACTTTGGGTAAAATCCAGGTTCGTGTTCTTTAAAAACCGTTCTTTAAAATTCTTCTTTAAAAAAAGAGAGTAGTTAGTTGGTTATTTAGCTAGCTTGCTATTTAGTAAATTACTTAATTATTTCGCTAAGTTAAGTTTCTTTTAACAATGTAGTTAGTTAGTAATTTAGTTAGTTATTTAGTTATTTAGTTAGTTATAGTTACTTAGCTAGCTAGTTTGTTTATTAGTTAAACACTTAAAGCTCATTGGTTAGTTAGCTAGTTAATTCACGATATTTATGTAAGAAAACAGTAGCAACTATCTTCAGGATTTGGCCATAAGTATTCGTCTAAGGAAAAAGGTAAGGTGTGTTATTGCTGAATTTAGGTACAAGGAATGAGACCGATTTTCCTTATTACTGATACTTCTACATTTTGGAATACCTTTCTTAGAATAGAATTGGTTTATCGCTTAGCTAACGATTATGTTTTGAAGGCTTGCGTGGCATGCGCCAAGTAAGTATTTTAAAAACACCTGTGCGTCTCATGGGGGCATTTCGCATTAAAAAGATGACGTTTTTGCAGAAAGAAAATGCACATTCAATAATGGAGTTATTACCTCTTATATATGCATGATTGTTGATGGTTGCAATGATTTGATTACATTAAGGTTCTTTGGACGAAGACCTTCTGAAAGAAACAGGAGGCTTAGATCCGGCTCCATTTGTTTAATTAATGTCTAAATCTACAGTTTGCAATTTTACGTGAAAAATTGTTGGCCTAAAGCACTGTCCTTGAGATGCACTTTTAACAAGATTCAAGTCAAGACAGGGGCGATAAAAGGCAGAAAAAGAAGCCAATAGCTCCTAGAAAGGTCATAGGAAGAGTTTTATCCTGATTTCCTGTCTCTGCCTTGGGTTTTTAGCCATACTTTCGTCATCCTACAAATTGGTTTTTTAACCTTTAATCTGTTAGCAACTTTTAGTCAACCAATATTAGGAAGTTGATTAGTGATCCCGAGCTTAGTTTCTTAATAGCTCCAGTTAATTCCAAAATTACTTGTTTACATTGGGTAAGCTGCACGAAACCTGAAGAAGCAAAGTTGAGTGGTATTTGCAGCCTGTTGATTTTGTTTGCGCTATTTTTGCTAAGTTAATCTATCTCTTAGGTGAAAAATGTTTAGTGAAGATAGGGTAAATACCCAAATGCACTAGAATTTGAGATAATTGCGGCCAGGAATCCCTTATAGCTAGTACTGACTGCCTCGATGCAGTGTACGGGGAAAAGAACAGTGTAAACCGTAGACTTATACAGAGATGCAAAAACCCTGCACGCTTACACACCTGGTTTGGAGGAAGGTTTTGGCTAAAAAATGAGGAAGGTTTTGTAGTAAAACGACTTTTTATAATTTTGCTACACCTAATTCAAGTGTAAACAATAAATGACTAAAAAACTAATTGTCTTTAGGCTGCATTTCAAAATTATTCAAAGTAGAGAAATCAGGTGTGCTTGGTCATTATAATAAATGAAAGAAAATCTATCTTGTAAACCCTTTATAGATCCCTACAGTGCTGTGATATCCTTCAGCTTGGAAAGTTAGAATCAATTTATGAATCACCCTCTTAAGACTGTAGCCTCTCTGATATTAAAGTCTGATTGCCACCTTTGTAACACTTACGCTAAAACATGCAAGTGACCTGGGAAGGTCCCTATGTACATGTTTCTGTCTCGTGCGTGTAGAGTCTGTCTGGCTTTTCTTCGGCAATTTTATATCAAATTCCTACAAATTGGTTTTTTAACCTTTAAACTTTTAGCACTAAAGTCAACCAATATTAGGAAGTTAATTAGCGATCCCTAGCTTAGTTTCTTAATAGCTCCAGTTAATTCCAAAATTATTTGTTTACATTGTGTAAGCTGCACGAAACCTGAAGAAACAAAGTTAAGTGGTATTTACAGCCTGTTGATTTTGTTTGCGCTATTTTTGCTCAGTTTATTTTTCTCTTAGGTGAAAAATGTTTAGCGAAGATAGGGTAAATAGCCAAATGCACTAGAAGTTGAGATAACTGCTGCCAGGAATACCTTATAGTGCTGACTGCCTTGATTCAGTGTACGGGGAAAGAACGGTGTAAACCGTAGACTGACACCATGCTCCTCAACACTCCGTCACCCCGCTCAGTTCTACACGGGGGGGCTTTATAAGCGCACTCCCTCGATTAAGCGCATCTATTGAAAGTTAAAAACAACGAATAAGCTAACGAATAGCGAATAATAATAACACTTGATTCTAAAATTCATAATGCCTTAACTTTGTTAAAAGTTTGACTTCTGGATATTTAAGATCTTAAATATCCATGCCCTACAGCATGGTCACCAATTAAACGCAAATACAACCACACCAAGCATAATAGCCCACTACATCAAGCATAGTAACCCACCACACTTACTTACCAAAGTACGCAAAAATACCAATATCAAGCATAATGACACACAACAGTAGTGTGTATCGAGGTCCACCACAGTAAGCAAAACTACCACAGCATAACGTAAAATATACCATCAGATCAAGCATAATTACCCGGTACAATAATGTGTATCCGCCACAGTATACAAAAAATACCATCACAGTATGCAATAAATACCACCACATTACGCAAAAATACCACCACAGTAGTGCGTATCCACCACAGTAGATTTGCAAAAGTGGGTTATATGGATTTATGGATTGTATTTGGGTCCATTCGCATTTCGCTGAAGTAATAGGTTACGACGAAATATTGAAAGATATGATATGAAAGTAACGAAGTCATGGTTTTATCTCTATAAATACACCCAAATGATAACATCAATATTATAATAACTAAAATATCTATTGAATAATTTTCATACTACTGTAGTATATACTGTCTGTTTCAACAACAACAAAAATTAAAAAAACCCGTTGATTCAAAAAAGTTAATTGTTCAAGTAGCTAAAGCATGAAATTCTGAAATCTTATAGTTGTAACAGGGTTGATTCTAAGTCACAAAAAATTTGCGACTTGTATTAAAAACATTCTTTTTCATAAAAAACTTTTCTTATCTATGATAAATTTACTCCGATTTTCAGTGTTTCCCTCTGAGTAGTCCAAAATTTCAAAGTTGCGAGAAACTGCGGAAACATTTTTTTGTACATACCAAACATCTTTTTTCAAAAAAAAAAGAAAAATGCTTTTAAGTATGTCCAAAAATGGTTTCGCTGTTTCTTGCCGTCTTGAAATATTTCGTTGTAATTTATTAAATTTTCGTGCCTTTTCTAATATGTGTTAGATAAAATTGGCAAGATCATTAATGATGCATAACAACAAGGTTTCAACTAAAAAGGTCAGTACAAAGCGAAATTAGTTCGTTTGCTAAATTAAAAAGTTGCAATATTCTCCAGTAACCTTTCTTTTCATTTAAGTTTAATCTAATTTTCGTGCCAAAAAGTTACAGGAAAGAAAATGGCAACAAAATGCATTCCACTAGGCTGTGATCACGTGATATGAAATGGTTTGACACCAGAGAAACGATACGCCCAAGGGCCAAGGTTATAATAGCACGACTATAAGAAAGACGTAAACTTCTGTTGTAAAATAAAAAAGTTTAGAGAAACTTCTAGCTCTAAGGTCACCGCTTACACTATACCGAATAGCTTTCGGAGCGTTTTAATTTTCGTATCGGATCGGATTGCTGTTAACACTATGCCAGAGCTATCTGATACGAAACGCTCCAAAAATTGGAGTGATTTTCACTCCGTTTTGTAGGTGATATGAAAATTCCGCTCCGGATGTAATTGACTTTCTTTTGTGAGGGGATTAACTATTGAAAATTTCACTAGTATAGTGTAAATGGGTATATCCGGTATGAAAATCAAGACGCAACGATAGCTATATCCGATATAGTGTAAACGGGTCTAAAAGTATAAGGGCAAGATAAGGGCAAGATAAGTAAATTGATAAGGGCAAGATAAGGTCAAAAGTAAGAACATTCGATTGCTAGGCCCCTTGGCTAGGTTTTTTACAAAAGAAACACTTTGCAATGCAATTTTGAATCTCAAATTGCTTTTCAACAAAAACAGATCCACCATTTAATAGACAGTAACTTCGCATTAATTTTTTGTCACCACCATTTATTGTTACAAACAATTTGTTGTTACCATCTGTTACCGTTTACCCCGTTTTGTCCTCCTTAAGCTGTACTTAATAACCACAAAACATGAAATATTTCAATTTAACAACTTTTATATCCAAAAGGACACATGATAGAAAAATCCTAATGGACTTACTTAACTACTTCATCAAGTAAGTATAAAAACATACTAAAGAATAAGTATTATCAATAACTTTCTACTTTGCACATATCACTAGGTATTTGCATTAAATCAAAGCCACTAGAAAGGGAACGAAATTCTTAGTCGACAAGTCATTTCTTTCAATTTTTCAAACAATAAACATGTGCTTTTCACACAACGGTGCCGAGGCTTCCAATGTACTATGAATCATTTCGCGGTGAGGATAATTAAAATCCATATTTTCCAACAGTGATATAAAGTTTGAAGATTGTTCTACAGATCAATTGTCCTCTACTGTTGATGATGTCAGCATGTATAACAACATCGATATTCCCAGGGTAATTGAGATCTCTCCTTGTGTAAATAATACATGAAGAACCAAATTTACGCAGCTGGAAATACGATTGACCTGATATGAAATAGAATTGAGCTTCTCCGTTGTAGTGATGTGCGCGTCTTGCATTCAATGTCACTAAACGTCTGTTCATTTTCGCGCCTCTTGGAATTGCAAATGTATGGAAACTTACATATTCATCGCTACAAATATCTCTTGCTGTCACTGGCTTTCGAGTGCATGGCTTTTTGCATATCCTAGAAATCAAAGTAGTTTAAGAAATACAATCTACATACACGTTACTTATAAGAACAACCTTATATATAAAACAATACGGAGAGATTCATGACAGCTTCTCCAAATATCCCGGAAAATACATCAGATACAAATTACAAAAGTTGAAG
Organism: Chrysaora quinquecirrha; assembly: GCA_014526335.1. Lineage (NCBI taxonomy): Eukaryota > Metazoa > Cnidaria > Scyphozoa > Semaeostomeae > Pelagiidae > Chrysaora > Chrysaora quinquecirrha. Next base: position 5,572,790 of record JACTAT010000031.1, read on the forward strand.
CCTTTCCTTGGCAACGAATTTAAACAAATTTTTACCCTTGGTATGATAGCTTTAGGGGTTTATAAGTTGGATAAGTATCAGTCAAAAAAACTACCACAAATCTGAGAACAAAGCCAAAGTTCGCCTGAAAAATATGTTATACTAGCGTTGCAAGAATTCTCATGCCTCCATTTCATATAAATGAAGTTTTATGAGACAAATTTTCCCAGCCATTTTTTCGCGAAATTTTTTCTGAATATAGAACATTTCTCACAAATCATAAAGTTTCTAAGCCGCTAAAATGGACATTTGAAATTATGCTTTAATAGAGAAGTGATCACACATGTAAAAAACACTAGCTCTAACAATAAGGTTTGCGGTGAGAAATGAATTTCATTTTTTTCTCTGGCGGAAACTATATCTAGTTGATATAGAATGGGGAATCATTAGCATGGTTCTGGAAGGACAGAAAAGACCTGAGCTTTTCAAAGTCATTGACAAACTTCGGAAGAA
>JACTAT010000031.1:5573781-5622033 GCA_014526335.1 Chrysaora quinquecirrha
AGTGAGCAACTGAGCAATTTGACAACTTGGCAACTGGGAAACCAGGCAACACAGCAACAGCACAACCGACAAATGGGGAAGTGAGCAACTTGGCAACTGGCCAACTGAGCAATTGGGCAACTGAGCAACTGGGCAACCAGAGCAATGGCGCAACTGACCAACAAAACAACTGGGCTACTAAGAAGCCCAGCACCTGGGCAACTGGGAAACCAAGCAACTTGGAACCAAGCAAACAAGCAAATCAGTAACTGGGCAACTAAGCAACTCAGCAAATGAAACCCTATCTTACGATGTTTGCAATACTTCTTCTGTCCTACATTCCCATGTCATCCACGATTCACGTCATCTTGTGCACCCTCAGGAAAAAGGCTACCATTTTAAATCCCCCTGGTGCATGACGCCAATCTAGATTCTTATTTCCTCCTTATGAAATTCTCACTCAGGTGCCATGGTCAAATGAACCTTTTTACCCTCAAAAATAATGTTTCCAACGAAAATCCCCCTGGTACGTCACCTCACTCTAGATTCCTATTCTGTCCGTATAAAATTCTCATTCAGGTCGGATATTCACGTGACGCTTTTTATTCTTACCAAGATCATCGCAACTAAAATCCCGCATATATAGGACGTCAGTCACCTTATTTCATACACAGCCGACTGCTTTGTGCACAGATACGCCTCCCAACGAGTTTGGAAGTAGCAAGAGCACGTGCGGAGCACGTGCCACCGAGAGGTTGCCGCGGGCGCAGCGGAGCGGCAGCCGAGCGGAGCGACGCCAAGCGTCGCCCATGAGCCGCGAAGCGGCGAGAAGCCCTCCGCAGGAGCTAGCGATGGCCGCCTCGCGCGTAGCGCGAGCGGCCGAGCTAGTCTCTATTACTAATCTTCTTAATATGCAAATGAGTTGCCCCATTGTTGTGGCCCTTTGTTCGATTCAACAGGAAAGGCTTTTTCCCTAGGCCAGCTAGAAATCCGCTTCTTCTTGGAGTCGATCCCGTTTCTGGCCGGACACTGTTTTAAGATTTTGCTAAGCGTTTTGAAACCTATAAGTTGGTTAAAATCTCGATTTTCTCTCGGCTAAAAAAAGTTTTGATTTTGATGGCGGCCATCTATTATGTTCTTTTCACTACAAGGACAGTGCTTCTTTTGTCCTGCGGAAGTTTGTCGTGCTTACTAAAACGCGGAACCACCCAAAACGATCCAAAACCAGCCAGAATCACCCAAAACGACCCATGATCGGATTAAAACCACCAAACACCACCTAAAATTATCCAAAAATAGTTATTTTCATTTATTAGGGGCCAGAAGACCCTCAAAATACTCAGATTCTAGCAAAATATCATCGCTGTGTAGTAAATTATCTTTTCCTTTGGGCCAATAACTTGAACAATGCGCTTTGTTACTTACTTTCAGATTAAATCTTTGCGTGCAACTCTCAGGGTTTATTCAATCACTTGCGGCTTTGAAAGCCTGGATTCCATATCAAATTTTAACTTTCGTACGATTATCCCACATTCGTGAGACGTGAGAATTTCTGTTCGCACGATTATCGCACGACCATAAAAACAAATTGTGAAACTTTGGTCGTAGCAGAGCCTTCACGATTATATTACTACGATTTAGTTCTGATGCAGTCTTTCTTGCAAGATATTTTGAGATATGAAAATAAAACACGCTTTCCAGACAATGGATACCTTTCCCAACGGTATATTTATTGGCAGCATGCGATTGTGTCTTATCTCTCAACTTCACGCTCAAATACAATACTACAGTACTGTTGTGAACAAAAAAGTCTTTTTATGCCAACAAAAGTCCCAAGACGAAAGTAGAACTTTAAGAGTTAAGAATGAAATTTCAAAGAACTTGAGAGTTTCTGGTGATTTTTCAATGATTTTATGCCACTTAATAGATGATTCCAGGTGAATTAGACATTTCTGGGTGGTTTTGGGTAATTTTCATCAAGTTATGGTTCGTTTTGAGTGCTTTTGGCTGATTTTGGGCGATTTCTGGGTGTTTCGCGTTTTTGGTAAGTACTTCTTCACTTTTTCAGGGGTCAAAGGACGTCAAAGGACACTAGGAGACTGTATTTCATTTTGGAATTTTACTCATATTCTTTCCGTTTTCAAGAAGAGTTCTTGCCTTGATTATTTCCATAAATCGCCACTCTAAACTTTGTGTTTTTCTGTTTCAATGCATATGAAACACTACTAAGAGGCCATAAATTTTTCGGGTTTCAAGTTTGATGTTCCTTTCTTTGAAAATTCAGAGCACAAACACACAAAATGAAAATCGTTCCGATATAGTGAGATATTTATTGTTATAAGAAATTCAAGTGGATGGAACACAGTCAGAGATATACAGGCTCACTATCCCACTCAAGGTTTTGTTTTATAAAACTAGGCTTCTATTTCACCTTCATTTTTCATATTATAATGATGACGATGATGATGATGATGATGATTTTGATGACATGAAGATAACGATGATTGTGATGATGATGATGATGATTATGATAATGATGATGATGATGATGATGATTATGATGATGGTAATGATAATGATGATGAGGATGATTCTAATGGTGATTATAATGTTGGCAATAGTGATAATTTTGACGGTGATGATAACTATGATGATGATGTTCTTTTTTTGTCCACAGTTATCAATTATCAAGTTTGTCCACAGTTATCAATACCTTTTTATCAATTCTCTCATGTTATTTACCATTTTAGCTTTTAACTTGACGCCCGCGATTAACACCTGCGATGCGGGTGAGTTTTTACCTTGACAACCGCGATGCGGGCGAATATTAGTACCAGTTTAGCCTTTGAAAGACAAGATACCTACCACTCAGCTGCCTTTTAACTTGCTGCCTTTTAACTTGCAGCCTTCTGAACTTTCGCTAGAGTCCGGGGAGGTTAGCTCCCCATGGCATCCCACAACCTCCCCGGACTCTAGCGAAAGTTCAGAAGGCTGCAAGTTAAAAGGCAGCAAGTTAAAAGGCAGCTGAGTGGTAGGTATCTTGTCTTTCAAAGGCTAAACTGGTACTAATATTCGCCCGCATCGCGGTTGTCAAGGTAAAAACTCACCCGCATCGCAGGTGTTAAGGTAAAAAGCTCGCCCGCATCGCGGGCGTCAAGTTAAAAAGTTTTTTACTGATATTCTTAGGGGTTTTGAAAAGGCCAGCCTCATTTTGCTTTTAATTTGTCCTTAAAATCTTGGCAAAATCCTGGCTCGCGTTGTTATAAAATTGTTCATATGAAAAAAGAGTGTAAGTGCTGAAAGTGTTCATCCATGCCCAGACATTATACATAATTGAGAAAATTATTCTTGAAACCGTGTTATTTAAGCAAAGCAGAGAAAAATATTCTAAGTTACATATTTTCCGTTTTTTGAATAAAGCTCTTTTCAATGGTGTTAATGTTTTTTGGTAGGATGTGCCATTTTTCTTTCCCCCTTTTAGAAATCCCCCATTTCCCTGTTCCCTGTTACCCTATTCCCGGTTTTCTTTTTTAGAGATAGCCAATCCTGATTTCATTAATTCATTCCGGTCAATAAAAAGGCAATGTTACCATTTTTTACCACAAATAATTTTCTTCAATCGATATAGCTCTTTCTTCGAAAAGATTCGACACGTTATAGGAAATATACTGACCACTTTCATTTAATATAAGAAAGTCAGAATCATTATTATTGTACACAATCAATATTCTTAATTTGTTTACACCTTACAGAATGTAATGTGTTACAATTACCAGAGAGATATAACAACTATAGATGCTTGTTAGTCTAGCTGGTTGACCATGGCTTATCTTCGCCGCAATAACTTTATTGGCAAATCAAAGCTGAAAGGTCTTAAAAACGCCATGATTCGAAATAAACAGTAATTTCGCAGATAAACGCCGTAAAAAAATTCGATGTCATAGGACTGTTGAATCTTTGATGCTTTGTTCCTGAAAAATGCAAGAAACGAGACATAAACTATAATGTAGGTTTCTTTTCTAAGCTACTTATAAGAAACAGTATATATGAAAGCCAAATTATGTGCTTATACAAACGCCTTTTAGCGGAAATTTCATGACAAGGATGTATTTTATACTACAGAATATACACACTGTGACAGCACAATTGTTATAATTGCCTTGACTGGGATTCGAACCAGTGACCTTCTGGACAACAAGCCAGGTGACTACTCCACTGCACTAAACAGTGCAATGAAGTAGCCAGCCTAACTCGAGGTCCTTCCAGCCACAGGTCTCCTCCACAGCTAAGGTGTTTCTTTGTGTTTCGGCTTAAAGCTAGCCCACTTGTGATGAATAAATATCCTGTGTCAGCATATATCCAGGTTCACTGTGACAGCATATAGACCCATATACTGAAATTTAATTATCGAAAGGCTAATTAATTATTCATTCCAGACTATATTTCCATTGAGCTCGATTTAAGAATTTATAAGATCTTCATTAATCCAGGGAGGGGATATTCTTTAACCGCCATTTCCCAACGCATTCATAGGGATGTACTTCATCTATAACAGTAGAAATTAAAATAAAAAAGTTACCCATGCTTCAAGAATGCACGTTATCGATTGAAACTGCTCCACTTCATGGTTCAGGAGCTTGTCCAGAAACTTTGTTTTTATTGATCGAGTTAAACGGCTTTCATCTAAAAAAGAAAACTTTCATGATAGGGTTTAGCTTGTATGTAAAGTAGACCTACAAAAATAGATTTGACTATGCAATTATGCAAATTGTGTCAATTGGCAGACGATCGTTACCTGTCATAGTTAAACAATATTCTGGAGACTCTTTCGGATAAGTCTTTGGGATTCTCAGGATTATCGAAGGAGCGTTTGGTGCATCACGAATTTCTAGAAAAAATCCATATTTTACCATACAAGACGAAAGAGAAATCAAACAAAATATGGCAAAGGATTATGTACAACTGTGTTTAACAACGGTTAGTTGATTTATGATTTATCAATTGCAGAAACAATCACTACCAGAAGAATCCAAAACTTAGGGTTTAGAGTAAAGAATCACTTCGCTTTTCACGTTGGGGTATATGTTTTTCAAGTTTAACAATCTCATGTGTTCCAGGAAAGGACCACTATCCGAGGGGGAGGGGGTAATCTTCAGGATTCAGGCAGAAAGAGACGTCTGCGTAGCCATTATAACAGTTAATAGTGCACAAAAAAGTTTAAATTTGCTGAATAAGGGCGTGTTTCGAATTGAGTTGTGATCTATTTTACAGATCTTGTTGTAGGCAGTGTCTAAAAGAAAAAAAACAAATTTACTTGGTTTACAACAAAGACCAGTAAGTTGGCTATTCTCAGCAAAACAGTCTTCCAACGTGAATGCATATTTGCTCCACATATGTGCGATTTCCATCTGTACCGAGTTTGGTAAATGGCTTGCAGTATTCTGGTTTTCGAAGTTGGCATACTTTCTCTTTCTTTTATTTGGAGGTTTAGGATGTCTACAACAAAAATTACCAGAGTATTACGTGACCATTTCACCATTTAGAGTTCAGTGCATAATAAATTAAACAGATAGTGTGAAGCGATTAAAACCTGATTGTTGAAGATGAGATACTTTTCAGAACTGGGTTGATGTAATGTCCTGCTGCACTGACAAAACCTGGGTTTGATGCAAGAGGAATAAGATTGTCTGTTACGGTTTGCAAAGTATTTGTTTTTGCACTGGGTATGGCACTTGACACAGATGGCTGTGCTGGGGTCTGCAAAAAAGAAACAAGATGTTTATAGAACTAGTAAGGGAAAATGACGAGGATCCGTGACCATACCGGGGGGACTTTGGTTTGACACTTGTTTTTACATCAGATCACATAAAAGAATAATATAAAACTGGGGGTCCCTCTCAAAAATACCAGGAACACCTCCGCAGTGGCCCGAATATAGGGCTGCGATCGAAACTCATGAAATGCCTAGTTTGAAACTATTACTACAGCAAACCCTGCAGAACATGATTCTTTTCGATGCTTTAAAGGCCAAGAAATCTATTTTGCACAAAATATCATAATTCTCTAATTGCAGCTGAACAGGAGCATTTTTATCCCGGCTCCTCCGCAGAGATACAAATAATTTTCTGATCACCTGAATTGGTGGAGTGCGATGAAATGATAAGGAAATGTTGGGTTTAATTAATACCTGAACTGTATGAAAACAACGATTATCTGCTTGCTTAGCAATGTGGATTATTGTTAAGGAAATAAATACAACTGACTTTGTTTCTTCACCGACAAAGAATTCAGCAAATCTCAGCTTCTTCTTCATCGTCTTCACTGTCAACATTGGATTCGTCGTCAGTATCTTCAACTTCATTTTTCGACATTTCTTCAGAACAAAGATGATAGCAATCAAATACTTCTTTTTTGCGTCGTATTCCTAGCAAACCTCGGACTTCATGGGATACACGAGCCGATAAAACAACTACATCTGTATCTTCGGCATCGATTACAACAGTTTCCTGCCTGTTCATCTTTCGCAACTGAGTGTAGATGTAGAAAATAATAGTATCAGCCTCAAGATGATTACATTCGAATTCTGGAAGCTTTTCTTTGCTCTCTAAATCATAACAGTCTCTTTGTACAGAATATAGAAACTTTACGTTCTTTCCAGAAACCATGGCTGCAAACTCATTTTTCAGAAATTGCTGCAAACGAATCTTATTCTTCTTGTTTTGAAAAACTCATTGAGGTCACGACTATTCGGCAGTTTGTCATCTCTTCTTATGAAGACATTTTGCTTCCTCCACCAAAATTAGCGCGCCTGATATGCTCGCTGTCTTTGATTGTAAAATCAAGGTCATACGGATCATTTACAAGGATGATGGTGTTTGCCTCGAATGCAGTGATGTGATTAGAAGAAACATTTTTGTGGCATAATCTTTCCATGTGAATAACGATTCATCTCCTTTCTCTCTATCTTCCGTGCTGGGTGTCGATAGCCTCCACATGAATCCCATGTCAATCAAAGCTATCGAATCTGTCGAATGGCTCTGAGGAATAGGAACAAAACGAAGCATTTCCAGCAACTTTGACTTCTGCACTTTCACCATCGCTCCATTCGTATTGAAGATTGACAGGCATTCTTCTGTTACCCTGTTCTCCATAACTGCTGTCAGGGTAACGTTTCTTCCGCAACAATTTGCAACAACCACAGACATTGCTTCATTTTCCATAGCCGCTGACTTCGATGCTTTCGGCCCAGATGGTTTGTTAGAAATGGACGTATTGAAATTCTTGCGAGAGTTTCTGTGCATCACTGAGTCGAAATCTGTGTTTCTTGTAAAGATACGATCTTGCAGAAAACGCTTCTCTGTCAGTCTTTGTCGTACGAAAGTCATCCTGCAATTCAGGTGATGCAACCTCTCCAGACTGTAATGTTTTAAGAGTGGTGTTGCAAGGATCGAATGGATCACACTCAAATTCAATGATGCACTTATCTAGATCTTGAACTGCAATTTCATCGACCTTAAGTATCTTTGTCGTGTTCTCCCTGTGAACATTTGAATTTGATGTCTTCAAGTTTGCCGTATTATATAAGGATACACTAGCTCTGTTAACATAATTAACAGTTCTTGAATGAGACAACAGCATTGTTTCATTTTTAAGGATATTCTTCCAGCCTGCCTTTAATTTTGAGCCCTTGTTCATTGTCATTTCAATCCACAAGTCCAATGGGAGGCAGGTGTAGGGTTTTCCCGACATTGACTGCGCAAAAAGACCAGTTTCCATGTGCTGTGATAAATCTTCGGGAAGACTAGACATTTCAACCCAAAATTCAACAAGCCATTTACCATAATGATTGTTGTCATAGATTTGCATCCATGGAATCATCAAACGAAGTGATGCTTTGAATTCACCCCAATCTTGTATTTTCACAGAGTGAATGTTCATCATAAGAACCTCCACCATCTCCATGAAAGACAACCAATAGTTGGCCAAAGGCGATTTATATTCTTCAATTGACTTATATGTATTTTTCATGAAGCTTGAAAATTCTTCGCTCTCCCTTATCTGCAATGCAGCTTCTTGGAGCTCCTCTGGTTTATACTCCGATGGGTTTCTGAGCCTTTCAAAAAGCGCTTGAATCCTATCAGACAGCTTATGGCCACTTCTTTGTCCGGCTTGAATAATTTTTCGCTGAAGAGCTTCGTATGTTAGCTGCAAAGCCCTGATAGCCCTACGGTAGTGCTTGCCTCTCAAAGCCTGGTGGATTGATTTCTCTGCAACTATATCACCGAAAACTATCAGCTCCACAAACCCGATCCTTAAAAACTCTTATTTATTGCAGTGATAAATGAACACTGGGTGTGGAATGGACCCAAAACGGGAATTATTTTCTCAAACGCTGCTCTGTTTTCATTTTTCAATGGCACAATCAAGGAATACACGGGTTGATCCCCAACTAACTGCATGAATGGGATATCTTTCTCATTTATTACACCAGTCAGTCGTAACATGACTTCATGGACAACAGATTTATGGGGTGCTTTTGGAAGTGTGAGGAAATAGTGTGCCTTACTTCTTGGAACCGAGTTTTGAACCTTTGATTGAAACCCACCAAATGACCCAACATTCTGTTTGACCTGTTGTGACAGTCGTTGATGGTGATATGTCAAACTCTTTTCGCATAGGTGAATAACCTTTTTTGATCGTTTTTATAGGGCCTTACCCTGTTCATGTCATCGGCCACAACCTTTAGGTCATTATGAGTTGCCAAGACAGGTCTATCAGGGTGACATGGTGGCTGCAGCTCTTCACGCTGTACAAACATCACATTCGTTCGATGTGAGGTGTCTGCTCCAGTCAAAGTATCGTCTTTAAAATCGTCACTATCCATTACAGCGGTGGCAGGATACCCTGATGCTATTTCGCTAGGACAGGAACTTGATTTTATATCTTGAAGGGCCCATGACGAAGTTCACTTTTTATACCACTGCGGAGGAGCGTAAGGCGTATTTTCAATATTAATCCCTGCCAGATGAGATGCAGGATCTTTTTAACGTGTAAAATGGATTTATTATCATTAAAAACATCCAATATAGTGGTTTTTACTGGCTATGTTGTAATAATAGTTTCAAACTAGGCATTTCGCGAGTTTCGATGCGCAGCCCTATATTCGGGCCGCTGCGGAGGTGTTCCTGGTATTTTTGAGAGGGACCCCCAATTTTATATTATTCTTTTATGTGATCTGATGTAAAAACAAGTGTCAAACCAAAGTCCCCCCGGTATGGTCACGGATCCTCGTCATTTTCCCTTACTAAACGAATCGTAAATTTTGAATGTTTATTGGTTAACGTTGATTTTATTAAGTTAATGTTCATATCTTAATCCAAATGGAATTATCACTGTAAGGTCAAAGCCTTAGGTACCTGGCCGAAATGCATGCATATATCGTACAGATATCATACATAGATTTTGACGCCACTCTAGACATTATTTTTTTAAATTGCTATTTTTATTATCAAAGCAATATTTTATTGCAAGCATTTGTACAGAACAACATACCGCAACTGAAAGAAGCGTCTGGACCACTTGTTCACATTTTGACAGAAACGCCAACGTAACGCTGAATGAAATTAATAACACAATATTAAATAACGAAAGCAAAATTAGAAGTCCACTTGCATACAAGTAACAAAAAAGGAATAACAAGGGACCAATAAAGCAGAAAAACCGATTCAATCTACATAAAAGACAAACCGTCGTTTATTCGTAAATACTTCATATATATTTAATAATTTGTTTCTTTTAGCTGCATGCTCTGAAATAAAGAAAAGAGAATGATAATGTATTATTGACTGTAAAATGCACAAAAATAACAAGAAACATAGGGGCCCTATGGGCGTGTTCGAAGAACGACTCTGGTTGAATATAGCTATTTCGGTCAAATGATGAAAGATGTTAATCGGTATGCACAACAATGACGATAATGATTATCATGATAATGGTGGTGGTTATGATGATGATGTTGATGACCACGATGATTATGATGCTTGTTGGTAGGGGTGATTGTGGTGGTAGTATGGATGTAGTGGTGGTGGTAGAGGTGGTTGTGGTGCTGAAGGTAGGGGTGCTTGTGATGGTTGTGATAGGAATGATCGTGGTGATGATTGTAGGGGGGTTGTGGTGGTGGTGATAGGGGTGGTCGAGGTGATGGTTGTAGGGGTGGTTGTGGTGGTGGTGATAAGGGCGTGGTGGTTTTGATAGAGGTGATCGTGGTGATGGTTGTAGGGGTGGCTGTGGTGGTGGTTTTAGGGGGCGAGTGGTGGTGATAAGGGTGGTGGTGGTGATGGTTTTAGGGGTGGTTGTGGTGGTGGTGATAGGGTGGTGGTGGTGATGGTTGTAGGGGTGATTGTGGTGGTGGTGATAAGGGTGGTGGTGGTGATGGTTTTAGGGGTGGTTGTGGTGGTGGTGATAGGGTGGTGGTGGTAATGGTTTTAGGGGTGGTTGTGGTGGTGGTGATAAGGGTGGTGGTGGTGATGGTTTTAGGGTGGTTGTGGTGGTGGTGATAGGGGTGGTGGTGGTGATGGTTGTAGGAGTGATTGTGGTGGTGGTGAGTTCCTTTAGATCTTGCAGCCACACTATCAATGATAGTGATGGTAATCATGATGATGATGATGATAATGATGATGGTGATTATTATTATTATTATTATTATTATGACGATTTTTATGGTGAGGATGATAATAATGAAGATTTGTTTTGAAAACTGGTTTGAAATTGCCGCTCTTTGCCAAGACTCTTTGATTAATGTTGAGAATGCGTGAAATGTCATTTACCAATCAAAGGTGGCAATTTGCCAGTTTCAAATGGTAAACAGCCATGAGTCAGATGCAATCAAGCTTTTGCGAAGAGAAAAATTGTCACATGACCTTAAATCGACAAAGGGCTAACCGCAAATTGCGCATAAATGGCCGAGACAATGGCCCTAATGGCATTGTTGAGATGCTTATACTATTGTTACACGTTTTTCATTGTTCAAGCGTTGGTTAGTCAGTGAGTTAGTTAGTTAGTTAGTTAGTTAGTTAGTTAGTTAGTTAGTTAGTTAGTTAGTTAGTTAGTTAGTGACACGCCACCCCACACCAATGTGTTCGAAATTCTTCGAACACAAAAATGACTTCTTTACAAACCTTCACCCTTTGACATCTTATTTATCAGACTTCCCAGTGGGTCGATGTATTTAGCTAACTCTTTCAACTAAAAAGAAACAAAATTGATACGTCGCATATACATAGTCATTAGTATTGCTGAGAAATCTGAAGTGAAATCAAACTACACATAATCATATCAATAGATCTGGTTGTTTAGCAAGCATTTTACCTTTTCTGCATAAGCGGCTTCATCTGCAGCTCCTAGAGGACTTTGTGCAGGTGGTCCAATAGAAGGTGGATTGTTTGATGGAGGACATGGTGACACCTTTAATCAATAAAATGAGAAACAAAGTTCAGTTGGATTTACAGTTTTCAAATTTACAGTCAATTGTTGTAATCGATTTTTTATGCTTTCCGTCCTGTTATTTTCTACGTATAATAATCTGAGCAGCATGAAGACTGGAAGAAATCAGCTACACGGGGAACGAAACCCGTTTGCAAAAAAAAATCAAAAAAGAATGGTTGCATTAATAAAGGTCGAAAGAAATTGTCCATCTTACCTGGTTCATAATTGGGGAACGTGCCATTTGCATTGTGCTGGCCGCAGGAGATACCATTTGCCGTGACTGAAGATTTTGCTGTAATTGAGGAGATGGCGTTGATTGACTTTTGGGTAGCACGGTAGCAGTTGGCTGTTGTTTCTGCTTTGGTTGTTGCTGCTGCTGCTGGGCAGATAGCAAAAACTGGTTCTGGGATGTGGCAGCAGATGTTTGAATCGAGGTCTGACTTTGGCTTGAGATAGCTTAAAAAAGAACAAAATTTAATGCCATTCAAATAACTTCTCTAGTGCCAAAAGTGAATATTCAGCTTTCTCGATATTATCTCTACTGAATTGCTTGGGAAGATGAAAGAGGAGGCAAAGGCTCTTCCATGCAGAGAGCATATTGGCGTACAATACCAAAATTGGCATGCTCGAGACCAGTTCTGGTTCTATGAATCTTTCAGAGTTTGTCAATAAAAGCACTTCTTTTACTCACTACTATTTGTATAAAGTATTATTGTTATTATTTATTTGTTACAAGAACGGGGTAAAAGAAATCAGAGGTCTCCAAAGTTTCATATGGTACCAAATATTTGCAACCCAAACAACAGACAAGCCCAATGTTAAATTAAAATATTTGTTAAATTGAAATATTTGTTAAATAAAAATGACTAGTCAGTGAAGTCAGTCATTTTTCAGTTAACTTCGGTACCCCAGTACTGAAGATGTTTGTATGAAGCTATAGAGAGGGGTCATTTTTGTATAAGATCGTCGTCAAATATGCATGAAAGACCCTTACATATCAATTCAACACTAAACTGATATTGAAAATACATCAACCATTTACATTCTTTTGGGCTTAGATAAATCAAGAATCGTGCGGGTAAAAGAGAATTCAAAATGTTTAGAGAAAGCCTAACAAAATGCAATAAGTCACAAAAGAACAAAAGATTGACAGATAAAATTCGGTTTGAATAGTTAATTGTTACCTCTTGAAGGAATTTGTTGTTGTTGTTGTTGAGGTTGTCTAAGCTGTTGCTGTGTCATGATTTGAGTGCCAGATACAAGCTGTGATGATTGTGCTCTTTGTGCCTGCACGCTCTGCAATTTCCGCTGCTGAAGCTGCTTCAAATGCTGAAAGGGAATTTCCGACATCTGCATAAACACTTTCTTTTCAAATAAATGAACACAAACTAATTTCTAGGCGAAAAAAGTACAATTTGGCTAAATGATGCTTTGATGATATTTCTCGCCAATTTTTTCTTTGAAGGCCCGTTTCTGAAACTACATATTACTTAAAGCTTTATATAACATGTTTCGATATTCAGAAAAACATTCCTTCGTAACGTAATTTAGAAACTCAGTACCAATAGCAACAGCAAGATTTCATAGGGCATTCGCCTCGAGTTAAAAAAGTACGAGCTTACTCACAACAGCCAAATCTGTGGCTCTTGGCCGAATGCAAAAATTTCACAACAAACGACCTTCGAATAAGCTTACATTTATTTGGAAATCATAATGAAGAATGGGCGATCTTGGTTTCCATGTGTCGTTTTTTTCTCAAATTTCATCGGGAACAAGATAAGATGTATAAAAACCAGCCTTAAGGCCGATCGCCTCTAGACGATTTTCAGGACGATCGTCAGAAAAATTCGCAACGACGCCTGCGCAGTTGAAATTTTTTAAATGCTGCATCGAAAAAAAACGCTTGACGAAAAGTAGAAGTAGTTTCAACTTTTCGTCAGACGATTTTGTTCGCCAAACAGTTCAACCAATGGCATTATAGAATTTCGCATATCCAATTCCCAGTTGTATTCAACTTTAAGCTGCATTTTCACGATTCTGTTGTCTTTTTTGCCCGTGGTAAAAAGTAAGTGAAGATTGAAAGAACTTTTTTGCAGCGAAGTTTTACGAAGATCGCTGTGAAAATCGACTAGTGGAGATCGGCCTTTAAGGCTTGTGAATTTAACATACCAAATTGCTCGCCATTTGAGCTGATGATTGAATGGCTACCTCATTTGGTTGTATCCTTTGCTGCCCAGATGAAAATGTACTTGACTGCACATTTAAAGACATAGGTGTGTTTGATTGAATAGCACCAGCATTGACTAGCTGTCCAGTAAAATTTTGAACGCTGCCGGTTTTTCCACCTGTAGACAGAAAAATATTCTTCCTTTGAACGAGAATCCGTAGATTAATGTAAAAACTGCTTAATTTCTAGAGCTAACTAAATATTAACGTTTTCAACTGTTATGAAAGTCATTAAAAGCAACACTTTGCAGCAATTGCGACCAAGAAGCTTCCACATCTGTTTTAAATTGCAGAAAGATAAATATATACAAAAGAATATTATCTGATTACATTGCTGTTTGCGAGAATCTGTGGAAGGGCTTCTACGTAATGACTTAATGCAGCAATTTATCTGTCTGTAAAATATTTAACAAAATAATGAAAATACAGCACATACTTGCAATACCCTGTGATGTTCCAGATGAAACTTGTTGGATAATTTGCTGCTGTTGTAATGGAAGAGCATTTTGAGCCTTCAGTATCTGGTTCTGTGTTTGCGACTGAGTTTGCAGCTGTTGTATGCTCGTCTGGTCTTGACTTTCATATCCTAAAAAAATTCTATTTTGATACTTCAAATGATTAATTGCTTACCTAAAACAAAGAGGTTTGGCTTCCAAGTGCTGAATAATCTCATGCTAATAGGTACCAAGTACACGATTGCTCAACTTGGCAATTCGCATTTTGCTTGAGAATCAGTTCTCAAGCTTCCGCCCCTCATTTCTCGATTTTGCGACAGCAATTAATTGCATACCAGCATAACCAACATTATCAACGATTTGCATATCTATTTCCAACTGCAACAAACAAGGTTTCTCAACTTTCACAAATCAAAGTTTTGGTCAGTCAGGTCACTCGTGGTTTATCGAGAACTGTCATAAAGATCAAAGAAACAAAGGTTCAACCAATTTTTAAGCAAGTTGATCAAATTTTAGGTCGAGAAAAATTGATGAAAAGGACCATGTACACGGATCGGTAGTCCGTTCACCCTTTAAATGGCTACATTTGCTTAAAATTCTACTCGTGTGCATGGGGCCTTAAGGTGCTAAATGTCTTTCTTGGTATAACTGCTATTGTTTCCACTTGGATAAAGAATCGATCAATGGGGCCTGTTTTATATTTCGTACCCCACCATTCTGCACCGGGAAGTATTTTTCATTAACTTTAGCAGGCTTGACATAGAGCTAATCATCGCGAAAATTTTCTGGAACAATGATTCTCTGTACTACATCATGAAAACGAACCATCATTAAGTAGAACAATAAATGGAAGACGAAACTTGAAAAAGAAATATGCCACATTGCACGAAAACAGATTAGCGTTATTGACCAAAAACCACCTGCATTGACTCTGCAATTCAATGCAAAAAAACTGGTCATTGATAGTTGAAAACATTACTTTTTCTTCATTCACTGGACCAAGTTTCGTACTGTACTCTCTTGATAGATACTTTTTGCCGACACGTGTGCGTTATTAGTCCCTGAAAAAACTAGCTAGCAGACAGATACATTTGTGTACTCGTATGAAAATGCATCTACCATTGAATGAAGTTTGTGAAGGTGTCTTGCGCTGGCAACACTGGAATCGGGAGATGCACGCATTTGTTCTACTGAAACTCGACAATGAGCTTAGAAAATTATCGCAAGCTCAGGTAATTAAGCCGTCCAACAAGTATAAAGGCAAGCAAACCCTGATGTTTTGTTGTTAACACGAAGAAATCACCTGAAATAATATCTCTGTCTTGTTGTGAAGATCCAATGTTAAAGACTTGTGGAAAGATTCCTTTTTGAGATGGTGCCACATTACCCATATTATTGGGTGTTGCTGCTAACGAAAACAGAAGTAGTATTCTTATTCAAGCTACCAAATAAAGTTCATAGGGTAACATAAAAAATAGATTCAATAAGGGATGATAAAGGGCATTGGCAACACTAGGCCTATGCCTTTGATTTGTTGAAAACATACAAAAGGCAAAGTTTCTTTCTTGTTGGCATTCATAAGAAATCGAAGCAGAAAAAGTACAAATTGTAGTTTGGAGCAAGACATGTTTTGGATTACTTTATCCATCATAAGTTAGGAAAATTCTAAATATAAAAATTTTCGACATTAATACAAATCTAAGTTACACAAAAAATTAAACAGGTCAAAGAAAAAAGATCAAAACACTTAATAACACTTAAGGGCAAAAAAGAAAGCAATAAAGATAATGTAAAGTTATAAAGACATAGGTGCCTAGTGAGAGGGCTTCTCCCAAGATATGCGCAGGGCTTCCTTAGCCTTTTAATTGAAAAATTTTTGGCGATATCTAGAACTGAAAAGCAACCGAAGAGAATTCAGGACAAACCAAAAGAATTCTTGAGATATCTAAAATGTGTCAATTCTTATCCGTCACCAGATAAGAATGCTCAAAAGCGGGATGCTCACGGGTCCGTGTATAAAGATAGCGGCTGGTTTAACCCATTCCCCGACATAAGATGCATTACTGCATCCAGCCCATTCGAAACATTATGAGATTTGAGACAATTTTGAATAATTATTTGACATAGCTATGTAATAATTTTGAAGTTTTTATACTTAATTTCTTTCAACTCGATGAAGGCTTAAGTAATATACGAAACATGTCTTGTTCCAATATAGAAATTGTCCTGCGAAAGAAGTCGTGCGAATGTATTCCACTTCTATGAATCTGGTCTTCGATTGACAAAGAGCGATTTGATTGGCTCTGTTTTCGCTGGTCGCAAAAATAGAAGTCAATCCAACTTCCAAAATCAAGTCGCGCGATCGCGGATCACAAGGGAATCTTTCTCTACTGATGTTATTTTTTAACGACCTAAAATATTATCGAAATTAATATGAATGATAAAAATGACCAAAAGACCTATCATTATCTTGTTAAAGACAACAAGCTTAGCAATTAGAAAATCTTAAGAATTATAAGAATTTAATTGGCATAATACATTGACAGTTAGAATCAATTAGAACTTACTGACTTCTTTCAAATGAAGAATGAACCTTGCAATTAAATTGAAATAGTCCTCCTACAAGAATCAAAATCATCAGTTCCAATCCAATCTCTTATTGATATGCAATGCATATTTCAAAATCTTTGAAATCAAGTAGAAACAGGACAAAATCAGTCTGTGACATTGATGGGCAGGGACACAAGCAGCACGGGGGCAGCCTATTTGCTAGGCAGTTGGACCAGCTGTGTGCATTTCAGATGGGTTGCAATCTTGGCCTTGTCAACTATATGAGAATTCTCATACATCGCATCAAACTGTATATCGCATATCTGAATGATCTGCAGACATCGCCGGTGAACCAAAAAATGGTATCTTGCCATCATCAATAATCATCGCCGATAGGAAATTTAAATGAGAACATCCCTGACGACCATGGTCCGTCATGTCTTGTTGAAAACCAAATTAGGTCATTTGTTTTCAGGGTTACAAGTGACCTAATGAGGCATGGAGGATCACAAATTACCACGGATAACCAGAATATAAAGCACTTGCAGCGGTGACGACATGAGTACCGCAGGATTTATTGAAAAAGCATAAAGATAATTTTTTTGAAATTGTGTAGTTGTGGTGCAAATGCTTTACAAGGCTGAACCTTGGAACATTTTTTCGAGCCCCGATCAAAATTTTGTTACCAAAATATCCCTGCCAAACTCAAGCAATGCAGGATATAATTTCAGCAGAACGATCTTGACTGCTTGCAAAAGGGCGTCTTGAAACAGTGTACCTGTGTGCCTTTACAATGCCTAGTCCTGACGCTACGAGCTCCGAACATATTAAGTTTAAGTTATCTGACAACCAATAATCTGCACAACAGAGTGCTGGCTGACTTTCACATTGAACAAAAAGACAACTGTTGGTATGAGAAAACTGCGAATGAGTTCATTGAAAAACCTTACAGACGTAAAAAAAATATTTCGTAACATTGGAGCCGAACATTGGAGACAGCTACAGGAACATTTGAGACAGCTAAATGCTGTCTTGAAGACATCTATATGCTGAAGATTTTCGTTGAAAATAAGTTGAACTTATTTGATAGACTATGCTTAAATATTTGAATGCAATATAGATTTGTCAACTAGTGGCATATCCCAATAAATGTAGACTTGCCCCAATTCTATTTCTTAATAACCTTCTCCAAAGGTCCGTCATTCCGTTGAAACAAAGGAGGGTGCGAGAGAAATAGACTTGTACCTTTCCCGCTGTCATGAATAATTAATGAGATTCCCGCTCCAATGGCTTGCTGATAAGAAGATTGGGGGTACTGATCTTAGATAAAAAAACAAAAGGCAAACTCATTCTTTGAAATTGAGAATAATATACTAAATGCATCTTTTCAATATGAATTGAGTAGAGAAGAACAAAAACCTCGTTGAATTTTATTCAGAGCCATTGGCATTGGCAGCCAATTGCATCTTTTGTCAAGAAATGCCTTGATAACTTTGAGGAGGCAACCCCCTTGAAGATTTTATAATCTGGAAAGAGCTTTGTCATTTCTTCGTGTTGAATGGCTGATTCTCTCACTTCAGAGAGACCCGCCAACAGAAAGGATCTTATCCGGTGACGTCAGAATACAAAAGGTTTATCTCATTAATTATTCATGACAGCGGGAAAGGTACAAGTCTATTTCTCTCGACCTCCCCTTTGTTTCTACGGAATGGTGGACCTTTGGAGAAGGATATTAAGAAATAGACTTCGTGCAAGTCTACAATAAATGGGACTCAAACCCTGGACTTCTTGATCGAAGGGCTAGCAACAGTTCCACCAAGCTGAAGAGCTCCGTCTTCTCCCATTTGCCTTGACGTTTCAGCTATATCCAACCTTCGTGGCAAGAGCTTGGATAGAATGACCCGTCAGTAGCATTTACCTATTGATGGTAGTAGAAGCCTGCCTTCAGTTGTAAAGAGACTCTTCACTGCATACAGCAAAAGCATCCCTTCCCATTTGACTATTCGTTTCGGGCTTTTAGTTACCCTGACGTCCAATCAACTAATTTGTCAAGCAAGACAATTTTCACAAACAGATAATTATAATATGGAATTGAAACTCTCACTTTGCTTCTAGCTCGCTGGAAAATCTGCTCTTCGATTTCTAAACCAGATCTCATTGTTGGATTTCCAGATTGACTTATAGCCATTTCGCTATTTACAAATAAAAAAAAATTTACAAATGAAAACAAGCAGTTTTTGAGAATTAGAGAATTCAAAAATAACAAAAAGGCTGTGATATTTCAAAAATCTCTTAAAGCTTTTCGCCTGACACTCCAGACACATCAATACCAAATATTTTGTGTGATATTTGTCTCTTAAACGTGTTTCTTAACACATAGCTAATAACTGTTTACAAGTTACATGATGGAATTTGTTGAGCTAAATTTTGAAAGAACCTTAGTTCTATATATTGAGTAGGCAGATAATCTGCAAAATGAAGATAAGGGAAAAAATAAAATTTCAAAGAAGACTTAAGGAAAGAACTTAAGGTCTTTCTATTATGTTTGCGATATATGCCAAATGATTCAATCACAAACAAGTTTGTGATAAGTTTGCAATCAATTTGCTCCCAGCTTGTGTTACAGCCATAAGAAAATAAGAAAACCTAGCAGTACTCTGTTATGAAAATAATATAAATAAGATAAAACAAGAGGCCATTTAACTAACATTGAAGTAGGAAAGATGGCTACTGTAAAACTAATTGCGGAAAACTATCAACATCCTAAATTACTCTATGAATAATATCGGTACTATAACCTACATGAAAATTGGGGCATCAAAATAAGAGAAAAGCCGCAAAACTATGAGCATTAGGATGCTGATTCACTAAGGTGTATCTGTTATATAAATCAATACGACGTTTTTGGTTGATCTTTCTGATTGCCTTTGTATTAATGCATTGAAAAAAACCACAAAACTAACCGTAATTTATAAACAGTGAGACGACCTGAAACGACCTGAAACGAGCTGAAACTACCTGAAACAACCTGAAACCACAAGAAACCACCTGAAACGAGCCGTCGAATTTGGAAACGAGGCTGAAACGACCTGAGACGACCTGCTATCTTAGCAACGAAGTGTTAAGGGCAAGGGATTTGTATTGTTCTTTACGCATTGTCACATTCTTTTCTTATCACAATAGGAACACGTGTCAGTATCAAACCGGCCATCCTTTCATCAGACACCCAATTTTCTGAGAAAGACAGTCTATCCGATCCATAAGGGGTCATTGGGCATGAGGGGTTATGATGATGGGCGGTTTTCCGGGTTTTTCGACACTTCGAGAGCGGTTTTACCGAGGGGCAATTCACTCCTCAGAAAGGTGTACGAGATTTTTATGAAAACAAAAGGATCTCCAAGAGATTTTTATGAAAACAAAAGGATCTCCAAGAGATTTTTGTGAAAACAATAGGTTTTCTAGCAAAGTTGTACGAGGTTTTCAAAGAATGAATCGCCCCTCGGGTTTTACTTTCAAAAAGTACGGTTTTTCAATTTGTGATTTCGGTGTGGTTTAAAAGAGTTTTAACATGTAGGTCTAAGCTTCAACTATTTTGGCTAAAAAAATGTTTAACGGTTTTCAAACCTCTCCCCCTCCCCTATCCCCCCATAATGGAGTTTCGGAATCAACATGTTGATCTAAAGAATTTGCGTTAAACACAAAATGCCGAATAAAAACAAAAAGAAAAGGCGAAAAAATTCAGAACGCCCCTGGTTATTCATTTAAAAAAGGTACGCATAAAGCTTATACCGAGGGGCAATTATCACTCCTTGAAAATCTCGTACACCTTTACTGGAAGTCCTATTGTTTTCTTGGAAATCCCTTGAAAGTCCTTTTGTTCTAATGAAAATCTCGTACGCCTTTTTGCAGAGTGAAATGCCCCTCGGCTTATTCAGCAAATGGGAATTCGTGGGAGAACGGCATCAACCAAATATCTTTATTGAAAATAGACTCCTCCTTTTGATCAGGAAATCAAATCAAGTCAATCAATTTCAGCTCCAACAGTGATTTTTTTCAACAGATTAAGAACAATACCTTCCCAGAGGGATGGCCGCTTTGATACTGACACGTGTTCCTATTGTGATAAGAAAAGAATGCGACAGTGCGTAAAGAACAATACAAATCCCTTGCCCTTAACACTTCGTTGCTAAGATAGCAGCAGTTCGTCTCAGATTGTTTTAGCCTCGATTCCAAATTTGACGGCTCGTTTCAGGTGGTTTCATGTGGTTTCAGGTTGTTTCAGGTAGTTTCAGCTCGTTTCAGGTCGCTTCAGGTCGTCTCACTGTTTATAAATTACGCAAAACTACCAGCTTAAAAATGCAGACTAATTAACGTTCATGTTATTTATATCGATTCAAGGACTTCCATCAAAAACAGGTGATTCTATTAAGGCACAAAGAAAACTAACAGCATGTGTTGCAGCAATCTTGAAAATGAAGTAGAATGCAGTGATAAAATAACTTAACAGCGGTCAGGTCAGGTAATCAAAGGTTGCTTGTAAAAGATTTGTACTTGGTCCTTGCATTAGATTGTTCATGTGGTCAGTCAGGATAAATCCATGACAACACCATTGAGATATTGCATGTTATTTTAAACGCTGTTAAAGAATCAAATGTCAAATGTTATCATCATTTTCTTTTATTGAAAAGGATAATATTTCTGGAGATATGAGTTGATTTTTTTCAAAAGTGCAGAATCTCATTATAACTTCAAACAGAATGCTAACAGGAAATAGAAAGCCCTGTGAAACCAGGTAATGTTTTCGATCAGCAAATTTTCATATTCAAGTCATTCATTCATTCATTTTCATAATCAAAAGTGAGCATTACAAACATTGAAGTGAACAATGAATATTATACAGGTGTTCCAAGAATGGTGACATTCTGTCAATCATAGTACAATGTCAGTGACAATGAGAAACCTTTGCAAATCGGTCAAGAATCTTTTTAGATCATCTGTTTGAAACAAAATTAAGCAAGATATTGCCTTCATTCATACAAAGCAAACAGCAGCAGTCCTATCAAACAACCCACAACACAACCAAACAGCAAGCTATTAAGTCAGCCTCTAAACCCCAAACAAATTTAGTCTTATTTACCTTACAAGGACTGCTATATGAAAATCGGTTGTGTGCATTAAATTTACCAACACAACACTTATGTACAGACGTCATCAAAGAGACATGATATTGACCTGACAGATGGCTTTCATGGGAATAATACAGCAGGTGTGCTTGTAACCACACACCTAAAGTCAGCCAGGCATGTGATTGTATGTGACTTTATTTGCTTGGATTTTGGGTGGTTAGAGCCTGGTACTCACTGTGAGTTTCCTAACGACGTGATTTATGAACATATATCTTTCTTATCACTGCCAAACATTTATCTAACTCTTTTTTCTTTTAAGACCTTCATACTTTTATGTTTTACTAACGAGAAAACAAAGGTTTTCACCATTATTTCCTTGTTCGTTGAAGTTTGATTGTTTCTGCATGAGTTAATCTCTCTTTGGTGAGTATGATATAGAACTTAGCCCAAAAACTTTAAACTCACTTAAACTGGTGTAAGCTCACTTTAACCCACAGTGAGTATCAAGCGTTAGCGGAGAACGACAGTCTGCGATCATTTATATCATAGAGCGGCTTCCATAAAATCATAGAGGGATCGGTGACGGGATGGTATAATTTAAGATTCAAGATCCAAGATTCAAGATCCAAGATTCAAGATCCAAGATCCGAGATATTAAGATCTGAGAAATTAAGATCCGAGAAATTAAGATCTGAGAAATTTAGATCCGAGATATTAAGATCCAAGAAATTAAGATCCAATATTTGGCGGTTTATGCCGTTTATACATACTAGTATAAACCGCCAAATTTGAGAATTGTTTAAAACAGAAAAGAAAAACAAAACTAAAAAATATGCTTATTACTTATTACTTATGAAATAGTAATAAGTAATTTGTTTGTTTTCTATTATTAAACAATTCTCGAATTTGGCGGCCAAATTTGAGAATTGTTTGAAAATAGAAAACAAACAAAACTAAAATTATCATGAATTATTTTTTAATTAATTTCACCCGGAAACAATCAGGAAGTTTTCAAAAACTAAAACACAAGGTGGTGCCCTGGATCGATCTACGACCATATGATTCACATCACGCATACTACCCCATCTTAATTTCTCGGATCTTAATAGCTCGGCTCTTAATTTCTGGGATCTTACTTTCTCAGATCTAAATATCTCGGATCTTAATATCTCTGATCTTAATTTCTCGGATCTTAATATCTCGGATCTTGGATCTTGAATCTTGGATCTTGAATCTTAAATTATACCATCCCATCGGTGACCATCTGCGATCGTTGCCGATCCATTCTTGCATTTTCCATCTATGATTTCATGTAAATGTTTCAATACATCGGCTACTCTCTACCATTATTTTGGAATCATCCTTGAGCAAGGGAAAACTTAATGGAAAAACTGATCACTGACGATCAGCATTCACCGTAGACAATCACAAATGTATAGAAACATTTACATGAAATCAAAGATGGAAGATTGAAGCATACATCGGTACTGGATGGTCATTGATGGCTTGCAAAGCAAATGATACAAGAACAAGAGTCAAGTCCAAAACAATACTCTAAGGTGTCAAATAAATGGGGGATGGGAAATTTTTTGAAAATTTAATAAACGTGGGGGCTCCTAATAAGGTCCGAGGGGTGGGGGGAATTTAATAAACGTAGTCCTTTCACAAGTGAAATTTTGTCTTCTAAACTTAATAAACAAGGGGTCCTAATAAGGTCTTGGGGGTGGGGGAGGACTCAAAATTAATAAACGGGGGAGGGCCCGGGGGGCATTTATTTGGCACCTTAGAGTAAGAGTTTCTTCTCTCCAAAAGATTATTAACACCTGGACCAGTCTTCCAGCTGATGTGATGTAGGAAAACTTGCTTCCACTCGCAAATATGCTCTCACCTGACCTATTGTTTTACCCATTGTAATGTTAATTAGTTTATTGTTTTCCAAATCTTTTCAGTGAATCTGATCTTGTTCCAACACAACAACACTGAAGACACACTACCTATCTACACTACAGTCAGCTAGGGATATAAGCATTTTCTTTTCCGAATCGGGTAAAGTTTTGAAAACTTCACTTGATTGGGTAAAGTTTTTCGAAGTTTTACTCGTTCGGGTAAACTTTTTTGAGAGATTTTTAGAAAATCTTTACCCGATCGGGTAAAAAACGACATAAGTAGTACTTACAGGCTCCGGGGGGTTTTTTAAGTGCCATTTTTGGAATCTGCACCCAAAAAACCCTTATAGGTTGAAAAAAAATTGGGGGTTGTCCATGCAGGTAAGTCAGCATTCAGATTTTTAGATTTATGACGTAATTCTATTGTTTTCTGTTAATTATTCGCATAAATTAGGATGGCAATGTGAAAAAATGGACAATTTCAAGAAATTTTTCTATTTTCTGGGGCAGGCAGGAACATTAAAAACATCAAGAAATAAGACAGAAAAGTTATTTTGTGAAGTTAAAATGTCAATACAATACTGTTCAACCTATATGGAAAATATCTAACAATTTTACAAGAACAAATCACATTTTTTTGGTTTAAAGTACCTTTTGTACCTTAATTGTTGATTATCTTCAGATTCTATATATTTTTAAATGTTAAAATGCCTAAATTATATGAAAATGGCAATTTCTTGAATATTGGTAGCCTAATTTATGCGAATAATTAACAGAAAACAATAGAATGACGTCATAAATCTAAAAATCTGAATGCTGACTTACCTGCATGGACAACCCCCAATTTTTTTTCAACCTATAAGGGTTTTTTTGGGTGCAGATTCCAAAAATGGCACTTAAAAAACCCCCCGGAGCCTGTGAGTACTACTTATGTCGTTTTTTTCCCCATCGGGTAAAGTTTTTCTAAAAATCTCTCAAAAAAGTTTACCCAAACGAGTAAAACTTCAAAAAACTTTACCCAATCAAGTAAAGTTTTCAAAACTTTACCCGAATCGGAAAAGAAAATGCTTATATCCCTAGCTGACAGTACCCTTAAGCCCTAGGTAGGTACGGTACCAACAATTCAGGTATTGGTTATAGTTTATTGGATACTTACATTTCCTGTATGAGCTTCTGTCTTTGTTCTACGGAAGTCCATTCCTGCATTTTGGCGGATACATGAAGGGGGTTTTGATTCATTATGTTCACAGTTATCAAACATCAGGGCAAAGCCAGGAATATTATATTGATGATTCTAGTTCTGGGTTAAGGATTTGGTTCTGGATTTGGTTCAGGAATCAGTTCAGGATTCAGTTCAGGATACGGGGGTCCGCATTACGTAGAGTAACTTCCGAAAGACTTGCTCTGAAAATTGATGCTATGAATTTCCCTACCAATTTTTTACTCTTCAATCTTCTGTGACATGACATTATACTTTAACAAATTTTTGAAAAACGGCTTTACGCAAGCAAAAATACCCGCCAAGAGAAGTATAGGTAGGGTGTCGTAAAATTGTCAAAAATTATGAAAATTCAATTTCTAGACATCTAAAAATTGTCCTGCCAGTTTTTTTCTGTGACAATTTCAGCAATTTCTACTTTTTAGGCTATGACGAAAAATGCTTGGACAGTTCGAATTTTTTCAAAATTCTGCTTCAAAGACTCGTACTCCCCGACTCAATGTTGGCGAAATTGATGTTGTCAGTGGTCACAGCAGGATGATAACCCTCCACGATACTCCGCATCCTCCACTTACATGATGATATCCCTCCATGTTAAAAATGATATCCCTCCACTTACATGATGAATTCAGGGCATCTTTTAACGTACTGAGTGGCGGGGCAATTATGTTTGGTTTAGTCTTTGCGAAACAATACTCTTTTTTGGTAGAAGGAATAACTACTGTACACTGTATTTTAGTTAACAGGTCTGTTTACCAAAGAACGAAGTTTTTAATCTTCCTTCCCTACCGCAATATGTATCCCTTATGTATGGTTTATTTTAAAATGACCAATTTAAGCCAATTTAGAGGCTTGGATTTCCAAAATTGTTCTGGAGCATCCCAAAGGAGCCTTCTAGAATAACTGATCCTCGATGATTCGGCTGTCTACTATACAAAATTGCAATTAAGTTGATGTGGCAAAGTGGCAAAGACCTCATCTCACAATTTTAAGGACAGAGTTGTGTCAGCTGTAAGATACAATATTATCAATGGTTGTTTGTATGCAAAAAAAGCATTCTAAGCCAATGTAGAGGTGTGGTTATCAAAAATTTTCCCGGGGAGCATGCCCCTGGACTCCCTAGAAGAGTGCATTGCAGGTACATCTTGTAATAAGGTAAAATATTGCATCATTGGCTAACAAATACGAGTAGGCAGGTATTCCTTGAGAGTACACCAATGTGCATCACAGGTGTTGCTAGTGGTAAGGATGTATGTCAAGCGGTTAGTGCAAGTTTCATGCAGCCACATATTCGTGGGTCCGGGCCCTATGGGATTTCGCCCCACCAGTCGTAAATCCTTAAAAGATGCCCTGATGATGATAACCCTCCACGATACTCCGCACCCTCCACTTACATGATGATAACCCTCCACGTTGTATTGGCACCCTCCACTATACTGATGGTATCCCTCCACGTTGTATTGGCACCCTCCACTATACTGCACATCCTCCACGTTACTGCACATCACGTTGTACGGGGTGAAAACAGAGAGTGAAAATAAATTCAAATTATAGTGAATGGACCAGGATCAAGGCTCTGTACTTGGTCCTCTTTTCTTTAATATATTCATAAACGACATGTTCCTCTTTCTTGAACATAGTGAGCTATGCAACTATGCCGATGATAACACAATCTGGGTTTAAGGAAGAGACACTAATATAATTACAAATACCTTGAATAATGAAATAAGACAACTGAACAAATGGTTTAAAAATAACTCGATGGTTTTAAATGGGGACAAATGTAAAGTAATGATTATTGAAAGCATAAATGAGAGACCCGAGAAAGCAGAAATAAAGATAAATGACAATCCTGTAGAAGAAGTAAATAAAGCTAAACTACTAGGTGTCCCCTTAGATAAGCAACTTTCTTTTGATAAACATATTAAATCAATCTGCAAAAATGCTGGTAAAAAGCTCAGTGCTTTAGCCAGGTTAGCCCCATACCAAACTCCAGAGAAAAGGGTCTTACTTATGAAAACTTTTGTCATGTCCCAGTTCAACTATTGCCCCCTAGTCTGGATGTTTTGTAGTAGGAAAAACAATAATTTAGTTAAACACAAAAGAACTTTACGAATAGCCTTTAATAACCATTCCCTGAAATTTACCGAATTGATACATATAGATGGTTCGTTAACTATTCATCAACTTAACATCCAAAAACTACTTATTGAGATATTCAAAACACTAAATAGTTTAAATCCAGATTTCATGAAAGAACTGTTTCTCATTCATACTTCAACGTACAATCTTCGATCGTCTCATTTTGAAATAAACAGACCTTCTACAAACAGATATGGTCTGGACACCTTAAGGTACAGAGTTCTTCATGGAATCTCATATCTAATGAAACTAAGACAAGCAACAGTGTGCAAAGCTTTCAGCAATGCCTGAAAAAGAACTACAAAGAGGCTTCGTTATGCAGCTGTAGGCTTTGCATACATTTCATGCCCATACATCGGCTTTATTAATGTTAAGAATTAAGTATTCGTATATAGTATTCTACAGTTGTTCTTTTGTGTATGTACTTGTATCCTAATTATCTTAGCCATTAATACCTTTGCTTGTTTGTTGTTAGTATTTCGGTATAGTAGTAGATTTAAATTTTTTAAGTGTTTTTTTTTTACAGTTGGTTTGTATTAGCTGCTAAAATTAGCTATTTTTTTAACCAACTTAAAAGAAAGTGATTAAAAAAAACTAAAATTTCATTTCAAATCAATAAGAGCTCTCGAAGTAAGAGAGGCCAATGCCAAAATTAACACCCTTAAAGGCTTTGGAGTTGACAATATTTCCAGCTATTTTTTTAAACTTGCTCTACCTTTCATTGAGGGTTCTCTTGTTTTCATGTCTCATACGTCCTTGGAAACCAGCAAATCAAATTTCCAGATCGCTGGAAAATAGTTCGAGTCCCTCCATTTTTTAAGGACGGGGATAGATCTGAAAAATCTCATTATCGATCTATTTCTGCCCTTCCCATAATGTCAAAGCTCTTTGAAAAACTAGTCTTTCAAAAGGGGTACGAATACCTTAAAAGAAACCATCTACTCTACGACGGTCAGTCTGGGTTTAGAGAATCCTAGTACTACAGTCTCATGTTTAGTTAAAGTCCTGCGAAAGAAGTCGTGCGAATGTATTCCACTTCTATGAATCTGGTCTTCGATTGACAAAGAGCGATTTGATTGGCTCTGTTTTCGCTGGTCGCAAAAATAGAAGTCAATCCAACTTCCAAAATCAAGTCGCGCGATCGCGGATCACAAGGGAATCTTTCTCTACTGATGTTATTTTTTAACGACCTAAAATATCATCGAAATTAATATGAATGATAAATTTGACCAAAAGACCTATCATTATCTTGTTAAAGATAACAGGCCTAGCAATTAGAAAATCTTAAAAATTATAAGAATCTTATTGGCGTAATATGACAGTTAAAATCAATTAGAACTTACTGACTTCTTTCAAATGAAGAATGAACCTTGCAATTAAATTGAAATAGTCCTCCTACAAGAATCAAAATCATCAGTTCCAACCCAATCTCTTATTGTATGCGATGCATATTTCAAAATCTTTGAAATTAAGTAGAAACAGGACAAAATCAGTCTGTGACATTGATGGGCAGGAACACCACCCTGTACAATGTATGTGCAGTACCGTGGGGGATGTTCAGTACAGTGGCGGATATTCAGTACCGTGGGGGCATACCATGAGTCATGTGAAGAGGCATCTCTGAGTACCGTGGGGGATATTCAGTACCGTGGGGGCACACCATGAGTCCTGTGGGGGATATTCAGTACCGTGGGGGCATACCATGACTCATGTGGGGGCATACCATGAGTCGTGTGGGGAGGCATCATGAGTCATGTGGGGGATATTCAGTACCATGGGGGCATACCATGATTTGTGTGGGGGCATACCATGATTCGTGTGGGGAGGCATCTCTGAGTACCGTGGGGGATATTCAGTACCGTGGGGGTACATCATGAGTCGTGTGGGGATATTCAGTACCATGGGGCATACCATGATTCATGTGGGGCATACCATGAGTCGTGTGGGAGGCATCATGAGTCGGTGGGGATATTCAGTACCATGGGGGCATACCATGATTCATGTGGGGGCATACCATGAGTCGTGTGGGGAGGCATCATGAGTCGGGTGGGGGATATTCAGTACCATGGGGGCATACCATGATTGGTGTGGGGGCATACCATGAGTCATGTGGGGAGGTATCTCTGAGTACCGTGGGGGATATTCAGTACCGTGGGGGCACATCATGAGTCATGTGGGGGATATTCAGTACTGTGGGGGTACATCATGAGTCGTGTGGGGATATTCAGTACCGTGGGGGCATACCATGATTCATGTGGGGCATACCATGAGTCGTGTGGGGAGGCATCATGAGTCGGTGGGGATATTCAGTACCATGGGGCATACCATGATTGGTGTGGGGCATACCATGAGTCATGTGGGGAGGTATCTCTGAGTACCGTGGGGGATATTCAGTACCGTGGGGGCACATCATGAGTCGTGTGGGGGATATTCAGTACCATGGGGGCATACCATGATTCGTGTGGGGGCATACCTTGGAGTACTGTGGGGGATATTCAGTACCGTGGGGTAAATCATCCTTTAGATTCATTTAATTATTGCTAAAATCACGGATGAAAGACGGGGGCACATCATTAGGCTACTAAAAGCTCTTGGTTCTCAACTGTCGGCGAGCCTGAATTCTTATTCTTATCTGAATGATGCGATCTGAAGACAGTGGTATATCATAATAACTGGACTTGATCGATGGGTTGGCGACAGTTCCACCAAACTGAAGAGCTCAGTCTTCTTTGTTCATGGCAACAACTTTGATAGAATGACCCACCAGTAGCATATACTTACTTATGGTAGTAGAAGCCTGGCTTCAGTTGTAAAGAGACTCTCCACTGCATACAGCAAAATGTGTTTTGGGCTTTTTGTTGCAGGACAATTTTCACAAATAGATAATTATAATATGGAATTAAAACTCTCACTTTGCTTCTAGCTCGCTGGAAAATCTGCTCTTCGATTTCCAAACCAGATCTCATTGTTGGATTTCCAGATTGACTTATAGCCATTTCGCTATTTACAAAAAAAATTACAAATGAAAACAAGCAGCTTTTGAGAATTAGAGAATTCAAAAATAAAAAAAAGCTGTGACATTTTAAAAATCTCTTCAAGCTTTTCGTCTGACACTCCAGACACATCAATACCAAATATTTTGTGTAATATTTGTCTCTTAAACGTGTTTCTTAACACATAATGACTGATAACTGTCTACGAGTTACATGATGGAATTTGTTGAGCTAAATTTTGAGGGAACCTTAGTTCTATAGATTGAGTAGGAAGGTAATCTGCAAAATGAAGTTAAGGGAAAAAATAAAATTTCAAAGAAGACTTAAGGAAAGAACATAAGGTCTTTCTATTCTGTTTGCGATATATGCCAAATGATTCAATCACAAACAAGTTTGCGATTAGTTTTCAATCAATTTGCTCACAGCTTGTGTTACAGCCATAAGAAAATTTGTCAATAGTTTATCTCCTAAAAAAACCTAGCAGTACTCTGTTATGAATATAATATACTGTAAATAAGATAAAAAAAGAGGCCATATAACTAACATTGAAGTAGGAAAGATGGCTACTGTAAAACTAATTGTGGAAAACTATCAACATCCTAAATTACTCTATGAATACTGGGGCATCAAAACAAAAGAAACTATGAGCATTAGAATGCTGATTCACTAAGGTGTATCTGTTATATAAATCGATACAACGTTTTTGGTAGATCTTTCTGATTGCCTTTGTATTAAGGCATTGAAAAAACCACAAAACTACCAGCTTAAAAATGCAGACTAATTAACGTTAATCTGTTATTCATATCGATTTAAGGAGTTCCATAAAGAACAGGTGATTTTATTAAGGCACAAAAAAAACTAACAGCATGTGTTGCAGCAATCTTGAAAATGAAGTAAGATGCAGTAATAACATCACTTAACAGTGGTCAGGCAATCAGAGGTTGCCTGTAAAAGATTTGTACTTGGTCCTTGCGTTAGACTGTTCATTTGGTCAGTCAGAAAGATAACTCCATAACAACACCATTGAGATATTGCATGCTATTTTAAACGCTGTTACAAAGAATCAAAGGTCAAATGTCATCATCATTTTCTTTTATCAAAAAAGATTATATTTCTGGAGATATGAGTTGATTTTTTTCAAAAGTGCAGAATCTCATTTTAACTTCAAACAGAATGCTAACAGGAATTAGAAAGCCCTGTGAAACCAGGTAATGTTTTCGATCAGCAAATTTTCATATTCAAATCATTCATTCATTCATTTTCATAATCAAAAGTGAGCATTACAAATATTGAAGTGAACAATGAACATTATACAGGTGTTCCAAGAATGGTGATATTCTGTCAGTAATAGTACTATGTCAATGACAATGAGAAACCTTTGCAAATCGGTCAAGAGTCTTTTTAGATCATCTGTTTGCAAAAAAATTAAACAAGATATTGCCTTCATTCATACAAAGCAAACCGCAGCAGTCCTATCAAACCACCTACAACACAACCAAACAGCAAGCTATTAAGTCAGCCTCTAAACCCCAAACAAATTTAGTCTTTTTTACATTACAAGGATATTCATATGAAAACCGGTTGCATGCTTTAAAATTACCAAAAAAACACTGATGCATAGACGTCATCAAAGGGACATGATATTGACCTTTAAAAATACTGAGCGGACAGCTTTCATGGGAATAACAAAGCAGGTGTGCTTGTAACCACACACCTAAAGTCAGCCAGGCGTGTGGTGGTGTGTGACCATTTATTTGCTTGGATTTTGGGTGGTTAGAGCCTGGTACTCACTGCGAGTTTCCTAGCAACTTGATTTATGAACATATATCTTTCTTATCACTGTTAAACATTTATCTAACTCATTTTTCCTTTAAGACCTTCATACTTTTATGCTTTACTATCAAAAAAACAAAGATTTCCCCCATAATTTCCTTGTTCATTGGAGCTCATTGTTTCTGCATGAGTTTATCTCTCTTTGGTGAGTATGATGAAGAACTTAGCCCAAAAACTTTAAAATCACTTAAACTGGTGCAAGCTCACTTAAACCCACAGTGAGTATCAAGCGTTAGCAGAGAACGACAGTCTGCGATCATTTATATCGTCAGGGGCGGATCCAGTGTAAAAATGGGACAGTTGCTCACGGGGGACCGGGGGCAGAGCCCCCGGAAAATTTTTGGGACCACGCCCTTTTTTATTTGGGACCACGCACTTTTTATTTGGGGAAACGCCCTTTTTCGTTGGGGCACCTCCTACTACCAGACAGTGCCTTGAAGATTAAAAATAACTACTATAATGCTACGATAGGACAAAACTGTAATATTGTACAACTCAATACTTGTAACACAAGGAAGATACATTGATAAGCCTGCATGTCCAATTAATGCAATGGAAGCTGCGTTATACAAACAATTGCCATTTGCCAGAGTTCTATAGAGCAAGAGCATTAGTTCATTATGATTATGTATTGTAAGAAAATTGCTGCCTTATCTCTGTTATCAATTTAATAACTGTTAAGTATGTAAAAGTATGGTTTACAGCATAATATATTCTAATTGCTTATTACAAAATTCTTAGCTAACTTCGATATGTATTTTCAAGAAAAACAAAACTCGTAATGAGTCGTTAATATAGACAAACCAAAGAACACTGTCAGATTCTAAAAATACGCCCACTGTTGTACTCATAGAAACGGTTGTACTGTACACGGTAAGCCCCAATCACGCAACAGAACTGCCGGGCCTATCAAGAATTTCAAGAAAACTCTTGGAGGATTCACTTAGAAATTATATTGGCAAAACAAAGAGGATATACACTGGCAATAACTAATCTAAAACTTGAAAAATCTTAAGCTTTTGAAGAAAATTATCGCGAAATAAATCGAGAATAAATTTTGAAAAAGAATAAATCCTATCATCGACCGAAGTTACATTTCTTCTTTTCCTACTTCCTTCCTACTAAAAATGAGCTTTTCCATACTTTTATCTGTCGATGAAGCATTAATGAAAATAATCAAACAAAAAGCCGATTTTAGGAATATGATAAAGAGACATAAGTTTACTTTCCAGTCTATTTTTTTACCTTACGGTGCGAAGGTTACCACATCTTTCCCTCTGACTCTCTGGGAACTTCATGTCCCAAAAATCTCCTTTTCTATTACTCTGTTACATTCATTGATAATTCCAGAAATATCATCAGATTTACCAGGATTATTTAATATTATAGGCCTATAGAGCTTTTCAAGCACACTTTCAGGTTTACTACAGGCAGCCATTTCACTGCATCAACCGAATTGCTACTCAAACCTGCTTGTCGTCCTCGTCACTGCTGCCAATGCACGTTGGGTAAAATGCACTATTTTCAAGCAATATAATTGGATAACTAGAAATTTCAAAACCAGAGAGTTGCTCGAGGTTGCTCCCGCTCAAACGGAGACAATGAGAGCACCCTCAATGCCAGGTTTTGATTGGTTAAGCTTTAATCACGGTTGCTCAGTATGCAGTAAACGACTGGCCCAAGGTTGCTCCCGCCAATTCTGAAAACTCGAGAAGCGATTGGAGGAGAGCAACATTTTCTGTCTATTGATTGGTTCACACCCCATACAACGTGTGTGCAGTAGTGTGGGGGATGTGCAGTAGTGTGGGGGATATTCAGTAGTGTGGAGGGATATCATGATGCTTCCGGGGAGGCATCTCTGAGTAGTGTGGGGGATGTTCAGTAGTGCGGAGGGATATCTCTGAGTAGCGCGGGGGATGTTCAGTAGTGTGGAGGGATACCATGAGTAGCGCGGAGGGATATCATGATGCTCTCGGGGAGGCATCATCAGTAGTGTGGGGGATGTTCAGTAGTGTGGGGGGATACCATGAGTACCGTGGAGGGATATCATGATGCTTCCGGGGAGGCATCTCTGAGTAGTGTGGGGGGTGTTCAGTAGTGCGGGGGATTATCTCTGAGTAGCGCGGGGGATGTTCAGTAGTGTGGAGGGATATCATGAGTAGCGCGGAGGGATATCATGATGCTTTCGGGGAGGCATCATCAGTAGTGTGGGGGATGTTCAGTAGTGTGGGGGGATACCATGAGTACCGTGGAGGGATATCATGATGCTTCCGGGGAGGCATCTCTGAGTAGTGTGGGGGATGTTCAGTAGTGCGGAGGGATATCACTGAGTAGCGCGGGGGATGTTCAGTAGCGCGGAGGGATATCTTTGAGTAGTGTGGGCCATTTGCATGATGATCATGTTAATCATGCTTAATCAGGTTGAGAAACAGTGTTAAAAGACGGGGGCTCAGCAACACGCGTCTTGCAAGAGCTGAGAAATTGAGCGATTCCTTCATAATGTGACAATTTAGTTGAACCGAAATACAATTGAGCATACTGGAAAGGAATTATTCTTCAATTTTCGCTTGCTGACTTGAAATATCTGGCAAAAATATGTTAATTCCGTGATATTTTTTTTAGAAAATCTAATTCTAAACTTGCAATTTTCTCTCTCGCTATCGTTCTTGTTGTGCTAACACATTTTCATTTCCTGTTCGAAAACGGTCGTAAGAAAAATCGAGAAACAATTTACTGAACTCCAAATTTAAGCTGTGCCTTTTTCGTCGAATTTAATTTGACTTGATAATCAAAGAGATTCGCTTTTGTGCAAATTAGCTATTCATCTGGAAAGAAAAATGAATACTTCCTTCTCTAACAATGGCTGCTTTATAATGTGCATATCATAACGCAACTCACGCGTTTTGGTATTTAAAGTTAAAATCCCTTTCTCGCGATCTACGACTGGGATGACATGAAGAAAAATATTTTAGAAAGCCGTTTTTTAAATTTTCCTACGGAGTTTGGAAAAATGTTGAAACTCCTAGAATGTAGTTGCTTTAATTCAAAGTCACTCTATGACACACACGACCATTTCATCGTGCCTTACTGACTTTGCGTGATCATTATCGTAGGCTAGAAAACATCTACTTCCTACCAACAAAGGTTGCTTTAATAATAGCTATTCAATAATAAGCCCACCTAGCCTGAAAAAAGTACAGCCCCTTCATTTCAGTTCGTAACATGTCCAGATGTTGTTAGCTATAACGTAAGAAGCGTAGAAATGATCGTAACTAAAGTCACAAATAATTTGTAAAATCGGTTTTTATGGAGAAACAGTTTATTCAATTTTTGCAAAATGCACCAGACAAGAGCAGTACTCCGTCGTCCGCCTTTGAAAAATTTTTAAAGCAGTGGAATAAAGATAAAGTCGAGGAATCAGCTGATTTCGAAGAGAGCCATGGGCCAAGAAGAGCTTTGTTCAATACATCAGATGCCGGCAGTGCGATATCGGGGTTGGCAGAACTTGATGTGAGCGATATACTTGATAATCACGATAGCCCTAAACATGACGGAGAGAAAACTCAAGAGGATAATGACGAAATTATTTCTAGCTTCGTTGAGGCGCTGCCATTTCTCAGAAAGGCTGGCTTGTCAGCAGATTTTTTCAAATTTTTTAAAATGGTTGGTCGTGGTAGTTTTCCGTTGTCAAACATAGCATTGCTACTATTTTTAGACGTAGTTCGATTTTATTCTTGTGAAAATATTAGCGGTTTAAGGTACAGAAAAGAGTCATTGCTATATTGGTTATTTGGATATCTCATGTTTCACGGAAAATGGATAAGGTTCTCGAGAGGTTTGAAATTTGGTGGTTATGGAATAAAAGACGCATCTAATATCGGTCATTTAAAAGCTGACGTCAACACTAGCATAAACTTTGCTGTCCCTTCTGATCGTGTTCTCCAGCAATTTCTGGATAAAAACTCTAGAATTGATAGAAATTTGAATCCTGGAATAATCCTGCCCATATTGGAGGCAATTCCGGATGAGGTTAAGAATTCAGAACCTTTTGTCCTTTCTTTTGATGGTAAAATGATTAGAAGTGGTTTGACCGAAGATAGCGGTGATGTTGATATGGCTGGTATAGAAAGTTCCCCAACACTTGCTGAGCGAAAGCAGCGTCTTACTAAGGAAATTGATATTGTCAAAGATTTGGAATTGGAAATTTTGTTACTGAATGAAAACTGCAACCTTTTTGACATCAAAGAAGATGATAAGGAAGAGCTGTTTTCTAAACTTCAGTCGGTAGCCAAGGTACTGACCATTCGCATCAAGGAAGTGAGAGAGCTCAAGCGAGGGCGCGAGTATAACATCAACAGTATGATTGCTGCTGTAGGTGGTGAATCTAAATGGAGAGGAAGCAAACTCGTAAATGCTATTTCTAGGGCAAAGTGTGAGGTTTTGCAAATGGGAAACTTCATTTCCAGCACCTTGGAGTTGAATAAGAAAGTCTGTTTAATGGCTAGAAATGCCTTTGGAATAGGTAAGCCTTTACACGATGTAGATTTTAACTTTTCAAAAGTATTTGCTGTTGAATCAAATCATACTCTCAATCTGATTGCTTCTTGCTACAATGAATTTAATGTTGACTGTGCAAAATATTTAAAATCCCTTTCAATAGCGCATTCTTTGTATTTTTCAGAAACACCATCGACATTAGCTATGAATGACCAGATAAAATCACGTGAACACATGATACGCCTGAAGAAACCATGTGATATTGAGTCTGCTATTGCTGCACCAATCTATACAAAACAAGGAACAGATGAATGGCTTGCATTGAGAAAGCTCTCAGTTTTTACTGGAAGCACCTTGTATAAAGGTCTAGGATTGTTTCGATTATGTGACCAACAAGAGTTCTTAACAGAACATTTACAAGGTTCGTTTTAATTATTTTCTTCTGCATTTCATCTTCATATCAACTTCCTTTGCCCTCATCTGTTGGTATATCCTTCAAACGTTGCTGAGGATGAATTTCTCATGCTCATTTTAAGGGAGGCATGTTAATTGTAAGCCAATCACAGCTTCAAAAACTGCGCTAAAACGCGTGCAAGGAACGATTTGCAATGGTGTACCTCCAGGTATTCGAATCCACCAGAAATGGAACATTTTTCATACATTTACTTGGTAGCTACAGTAATTAATTTTTTAATTCTACGGAGAAACATTCAATACAAGATTCATGTCATATTTTGAATAGCAAATCTTCACTTATTTGTTTCTAAAATATGTTTCTCCTGTCTACACAAACAGATGGTTCAAGGGGGAAAAGAACAACTAGAAAGAAAACAGAAGTTAACCAGAAGTATCTTGATTGGGGAAAAGCAAATGAAAAACATGCTGCTGCCACAATAGCAAGCTACATCATACCCTTGTATTTTCCGGGTTCAAAATTTGTAGAAGTTGGTGCCTCCTTCATTAAATGCGAGATGACAGATGAAAATATAGTAGAAGTATCAGCTGATGGCATGATTTGCAAAGTAGATGACGCAACCAAATCAGTAAAAAAAGTTGTTGCAAAGGTGGAGCTGAAATGTCCGTACCCTGACCCCGAAAATATATTCAAAGAACCCATTTATTATAATTTACCAAAACATTACGCACTACAAGTTATTGCTGAAATGGAAGCGGAGCCCCGGTGTGATATACTGATTTTTGCCTGTTATTCAAAAGAGAGCACTGTTGTCAGCAGAGTTACTTTTGACAATGAACTGTGGTTGCTTGCTAAGATTGAAATAAAATGTTTGCTAGACCAGCTGAAAGAGGGGCAAGTGCCAACGAAAAGGTCTATTTTCTCAAAAGAAAAACTACCGAGAAGAATCAAAGATTTTTTGGATTCCAATGTTGAAATCCTTATTGAAGTTCCATCAATAGAGGACACAGATACTGATGATTCCGAGGACATAGACCAAGATTATCAATCGCCCTACATATATCCTTTGGAAAATAAAGAAGATGAGATTTCTTACAAAGTCGTAGAGCTGGCTAATTTGATCAAAAGCATGCAAAATGCAGTTCGTTGTGGATATGATCTATCAAGGGTAAAGGCCAAAGAGTTGTATGTTGCACTGTTGTCCTCTGCAAACAGAGACTATGCGCCAGAGAAACCTCTTTTTTACCCAGTTTTCTATGGCAACAAAGGATCTACTTTTTCAAAGGAAGAGAAACGATTAACTTATGACACCATTATGGATGCATGTATCTCAAATGGCATAGATGTATTGGCAACAGCGTTCGATGGTGAATGCTTCTCATTAATCAATGAAGATCTGGAGGGTAGACCATTAACACTGCTGCAGCTGCAACATCGTGTTTATGAGGAGTCAAGAAAGCTTGATAAAAAGGAGATTATTCGAAGGATAGTTGAACTATCAAAAAATGCTGCTTTTAGATGTGACGGCGAACAACTGGCTCTAGCATATCGCAGATCAGGCAAAATAACGATAAGCGGCTTGGAATTCCCTGCAGATCTTGCTGGAGATTTGCAAAGAGCCGTCGCACAAAGTAAGAGAGCTAAAAAGCGAACAACGGAAGCTGGAATCAAATCGACCACAAACAAGGGCACCAAGAACGACAGTAAAAAAGGCAATCAGAAAAGTAAAAGAGCACTCTGGCAACCGAAACGTCTTGCACAACAAGCAAGGTCCGCTGTAGAAGCACCATCCTATTACAAAGCAGCACTAAATGATAGTTTTTCGAAGATTGTTTGGAAAGAGAAGCTCAACGCATGGATGGAGGAAAGCCCTATTCTTCACAACATGGAAGGATGTCCAGAAGTATGGTTCAGTATTCCGGAGTACAGTAAGAAGAGACAGCGCATAGAACACAAGATCTGGGACGCAACCCACTTGATGACAAACATGAGACGCGTTGTGTGCACCGCAAGCACAGGTATACTTCGCAAGGAAGCATGGGAAATTGCAGCCAAAGATCCTGGAAACAAATTGAAACTTTCCATGGTGGAAGATCTTCCAGATAAGCAGGACATCGCATTCGCTCTTACAACATTTAGTAAAGACGTTGAAGATGCCATGAAAAAGAAAATGTATATAAAAGAAGCGTATTTTTGCCAACTTATGCGTGACTGGTGGTTAGCAGAAGATGAGCCTGGTATCGCAGCTACAACGAGAATACAATACAGGACAGCCCTTCGAGATTTCTTGATTGATGACGTTGATTTTGGCAGTTTCCCCCCATTATCGAGCTACATTAAAGGTATTCTATTCTAGCCAGTTTGCAATCAGTGCTATAATTATACATGTACATTTCTCTATTGACTAGTACAGATTTTGCTTTTCTCATGCTTAGAACATAATTCTCGTCGGCAGGCTTCCCAAGAAGACTCTACGAAGGCCTACTATCAAGTATAGACACAAAGCTGCAACTGTATGCAATGACAGAGCGATCTTACAACACCAGAGCCGTGTCATCTCTGATCTCGGAAAACTTTTTCAGCTCACTCATTGAACTGGATACCAGTGGAACTGGATATCTCAGAGCCAAGGAGATACCACGTTGTATGGGCACGGCATGTACAATGCTTGACATTCGACTTAAGCCAGAAAGGTAATTGATGAATGACATATTTCTATTTCAATGTAACTAATCTCTGGTGTCATTTTTGTTACGATTGAGATGTATCAGCTCTACCGATTTCTCAACAGTGCAGCACTGTTAAGAATTGTCCGATTCCCTTCATTACTGAAATTTAAATCTTCGCCTAAGCCTCCACAATGAAATTGCATTTTTAGTGAATATATATATGACAGTTCAAACACATAGAGCCTTTACGAATTATACATTCTTATCACAGAGTTTTCAGCTGCAAAACAACAAGAGGAACTGTTTACAGGGTCCAAGATCGTAGTCAGAGAATGGAATTCGAGAAAAATGCCGAAGAAGAGGAAGGAACCTTAACAAGACCCACAAGGA
The DNA here is from genome assembly GCA_014526335.1 of Chrysaora quinquecirrha. NCBI lineage: Eukaryota > Metazoa > Cnidaria > Scyphozoa > Semaeostomeae > Pelagiidae > Chrysaora > Chrysaora quinquecirrha. Next base: position 5,613,646 of record JACTAT010000031.1, read on the forward strand.
TAACAAATATAATAGTACGGTATGGGCAAATATATTTTTTCATACCATACCTACCTTGACAAGGGAGGAAGCGTGAATATATGCTCAAACTGTAAACCAGCCCATCTATTAAATTAACCTGCAACTCGGAGGCTATAATTTCCCAACAATTCCTCTTTAATCGGTAATCAGAGTGAGGTAGTTGAAAGGCAAAGTACCCTTATCCACACTCCCCTTGCCTACTGTCGCATACCAGCATATCAGTGGCTTGAAGAGCATTTATTCGCTAAGAAGAAGATAACCATAACCATTTAATAATCCACTTGAACATTTTGCAGGGATCATTTTTTTGACAAGGCAGAAAGAAAACGAACAGCTGGGAAAAGAAAAGAAGGGACACTGTCGGATTTCGGCGCACCCCCACGAAAGGCCCAACCAGTCAGGGCATATCACAAGTGCGACGAATCAAAGATCTTGCCAGAGAAGCTATTTGCTGACACTCAATAGAGAGTTATAACAAAATAATTAGGAAGAGCACAAGAGCGTCTGGTATATGTAAACATATTCTTCATTTGTTGCAGTTACTATTTCAGTTGCCTTTTTAGTATCAAGGCGATCACTATATTTAGGCCTATTTAGTTGTAATGTTTTAAGGATTTGTCATAAAAATATGACTGAACGTCAAAATTTTCTTTTGTTTCTAAGATTAAGCTAACGCATAGCCATGGTTAACGTTTCCTTATTAGTAGTAAAAATTAGGTGTGCTATACAAGGGGCGAATGACTGATTAAATCATGCCCACTTTTGATAAGTCGCAAATTCATTATTACAACGAAAACAACCAAATCCCTTCTTGACTTGTTTTAGTAGTTAACCATTAGGTTGAATTTTTGAATGAAGTACAAGAACTCTACCCAAAGTTTTTGAACATTCCAACGTCGGAGCAAAAATATATTTTTCTAATGTCAAATGAAGCCAACATTTCTCTACAAATCTTCGGAAACTTTGTTACAGAATTCTATAACAATCACATTGTTTTTAGTCCCGATAGTTGATATATGAATTAATTTTTGATGTAGTTTAGAATTCTTGTAGATAATTCAGATTTGTTTTGTTCTGTTATTTCATTATATGCAGACCATGTATCTCAGGGTTATGCGTCGAATTAACCAAAAAAGGAAGAATTAGCATGATTTATAGTGGTAGTATCGATTTTTACAGAATACACACTTTTTTTATAAAAATGCCTTAATTTTGCCGATGATTTGTAAAATTTTCCGATTTTTAGCCAAAAAATAATCTTAATTTACATTGTTACCAATTGGCCTGAAGATCAAGAGAAATGGCTAATTCAAAATCTTTGTAATTTACCAATGCCATTTTTATGATTAAAAAACCTAATCTGCAATTCGTAGTACTATTTCAACTCCGTCAATCTCATTGTACCAATGTAGTCCGTGTATTGTTAAACATATACAACGCGACATATACAACGCGACAATCACATTTTGTGCCTTGTGTAAAGCGCCAAGAAATAAAAAAATTTTCTTCGCGAATCTTGAGCCTGGCATTATTCTTCGATAATTCTAAAATTGTAACCATTTTGAGCCTCGATATTCTTATAGACTGAATTCTTATAAAAAAGTGTGTAATCAGCGGATAATCAATTTAATCTCAGTTTAGAATCGCTTGAACTTTTCATAAGAATGCGACTTTCAACTCCGATAAGTTGTATATAACCATATCAAAACTTAACATAACATAATGTAATAAAATACAACGAACATCAGTAGGCTAAATAAGAAAATAAATAATAAAGAAGGAAATACTATAGCATAGTTACTGACTTGTACAAGTCAGTTTATGTCTACTAAGACCCGATGAATACGAGAACTTGGCTTTGCAAATTCTGCATTCAAATCTTCTTTTTTCGTGTACTGTCTGAATATGTCTTCTTAGACTCCTGATATCCGAAAACCCAGCATCACAATTTTCTTCAGAACATAAGAAAGACTTTGCTGCAATACTTGCCGAGCTGCATCCTTTCTTTTCGTGCCTTCTTAAATTATGCACATAGCCAAATTCCTTTTTGCATATTTTGCACTTGTGCTTTTTTTCCCCATCATGCAATGTCATGTGACCTTCTAAGAGATGTGACTGGCTAAATCTTTTTCCGCAACTGGGTACAGGGCAAGTGAATGAAGCTTCATTTCCTTCCAATTCCTCTTCATGGCACTGGAACTTGTGCAAGGTGAGACTTCGCTTATGCTTATAAGCTTTCTTGCAACCAGGAAAACTGCATTTGAATTCCAGACCCTCGTGCTGCCTATCAATATGACGTTGAAGATCCCATTTATCTCTATACAGCTTTTCGCAACCATCATGAGGACAGGCGATCTTTATTCCACGATGTATGGTAGCGATGTGTCGGTCCAAACGGTCTTTTCTGAAAAATGCGGCTTTACAATTTTCCTCTGGACAGTTGTGTTTCTTCAAAATATCGGTTTCTGAAGTTGCTTTTCCTTTGACCGAATTGTCTTGCGATAAATGGAAGGGTAATAGCGACGACTGTGTTGCAGTGGAGGAGCTTCCAGCGCTAGTGTGATCAATACTTGAATACGAGTTGCTTGCTGCAGCATTAAAATCACTGTCATACACTTGCTGAGCATCTTCATAACTATATTCCAAATCTTGCGAAAGTGGTTGTTTTGGCTGTGGATTATTAAAAGGCTTCGGTATTGTTGGCATCAACGACTCACTCAGTTCCCTTTCTATTTCTTCAGTATTTCCAGTTTCCAGAATTCTTCTAAAACCTTGAATCGGACTAGCAAACGAAGACATTCTCAAAGATATCTTGCTCGAACTGTGACTAAAACTGAGATGAACTTTGAAGGGGCTGTACTATTTTCAGGCTAGGTGGGCTTATTATTGAATAGCTATTATCAAAGCAACCTTTGTTGGTAGGAAGTAGATGTTTTCTAGCCTACGATAATGATCACGCAAAGTCAGTAAGGCACGATGAAATGGTCGTGTGTGTCATAGAGTGACTTTGAATTAAAGCAACTACATTCTAGGAGTTTCACCATTTTTCCAAACTCCGTAGGAAAATTTAAAAAACGGCTTTCTAAAATATTTTTGTTCATGTCATCCCAGTCGTAGATCGCGAGAAAGGGATTTTAACTTTAAATACCAAAACGCGTGAGTTGCGTTATGATATGCACATTATAAAGCAGCCATTGTTAGAGAAGGAAGTATTCATTTTTCTTTCCAGATGAATAGCTAATTTGCACAAAAGCGAATCTCTTTGATTATCAAGTCAAATTAAATTCGAGGAAAAAGGCACAGCTTAAATTTGGAGTTCAGTAAATTGTTTCTCGATTTTTCTTACGACCGTTTTCGAACAGGAAATGAAAATGTGTTAGCACAACAAGTACGATAGCGAGAGAGAAAATTGCAAGTTTAGAATTAGATTTTCTAAAAAAAATATCACGGAATTAACATATTTTTGCCAGATATTTCAAGTCAGCAAGCGAAAATTGAAGAATAATTCCTTTCCAGTATGCTCAATTGTATTTCGGTTCAACTAAATTGTCACATTATGAAGGAATCGCTCAATTTCTCAGCTCTTGCAAGACGCGTGTTGCTGAGCCCCCGTCTTTTAACACTGTTTCTCAACCTGATTAAGCATGATTAACATGATCATCATGCAAATGGCCCACACTACTCAAAGATATCCCTCCGCACTACTGAACATCCCCCACACTACTCAGAGATGCCTCCCCGGAAGCATCATGATATCCCTCCACACTACTGAATATCCCCCACACTACTGCACATCCCCCACACTACTGCACACACGTTGTATGGGGTGGTTCATTCAAACAGTGGAGCATTATTCCAGTCTGGAAATTAGCAGAAACGACCATTGAATTCCTAAATAAATGTAAATCTGCCTCCGCAGTGGTTAATTCAATATTGAATTCTGAAACTTTTAACGAAGAAGGGATATCAATAAATTTAGTTCGCGCAGTGAAACATGAAAACAAACATTGAAAATAAAAAAGTCGACTTTCATTATTTGAAAAATTTGACAGTTGCTTGAGCAACTCGAGCAACCCCCTGGATCCGCCCCTGATCGTAAGCATCAGGATAGTTGAATGGAGTTAAGTCTGGTTTCCATAAAATCATAGAGGGATCGGTGACAAGATGGTATAATTTAAGATTCAAGATCCTAGATTCAAGATCCAAGATCCGAGATATTAAGATCCGAGAAATTAAGATCCGGGAAATTAAGATCCGAGAAATTTAGATTGAGATATTAAGATCCAATAAATTAAGATCCCATAAATTAAGATCCAAGATATTAAGATCCGAGAAATTAAGATCCTACAAATTAAGATCCCACAAATTAAGATCCGAGATATTAAGATCCAAGAAATTAAGATCCAATATTTGGCGGTTTATACCGTTTATACATACTAGTATACGTAATTTATAAACAGTGAGACGACCTGAAACGACCTGAAACCATCTGAAACGACCTGAAACGACCTGAAACAACCTGAAACGAGCCGTCAAATGTGGAATCGAGGCTGAAACGACCTGAGACAACCTGCTATCTTAGCAACGAAGTGTTAAGGTCAAGGGATTTGTATTGTTCTTTACGCATTGTCGCATTCTTTTCTTATCACAATAGGAGCACGTGTCAGTATCAAAGCGGCCATCCCTCTGGGAAGTTATTGTTCTTAATCTGTTAAAAAAACCACTGTTGGAGCTGAAATTGATTGTCTTCATATGATTTCCTGATCAAAAGGAGGAGTCTGTTTTCAATAAAGATATTTGGTTGTTGCCATTCGCCCACAAATTCCCATTTACACGTTTTTTTTTTATAAGGAACACCTTTATAAGGAACTCGAGGCTGAAAATTCCCAAAAAATTAAGGAACTTCAAGGAACAGCCGAGGCTCGGATGAAAAACTAAGAAACTCTTTTTTAAAGAAGAAGACGGTTTGTGCGAAAAAGGAACAGGTTACAATATATTTCCCATCGTTCTTCCCCAAAAGGCTCCATTTATACTTAAAGTTAGAAAGGAAGAATATTTTCTATGAATTTGCTGTAAAAATTAGTATTTATACATATCCCACGACAAGGAACAGTATAAGGAACTTTCAGCCTCATTTTGTTGAAAAATTAAGGAACTCCAGCCTCAACTCAGACCAAAGGTTCCTTATAAAAAAAAACGTGTAGATCAACATTTTGGTTCCGAAACTCCATCATGGAGGCATAGGGGGGGGGGGGAGGTTTGAAAACCGTAAAAACATTTTGTAAGCCAAAATAGTTGAAGCGTAGACCTACATGTTAAAACTCTTTTAAACCACACCGAAATCACAAATTGAAAAACCGTACTTTTTGAAGGTAAAACCGTAAAACCCGAGGGACGATTCATTCTTTGAAAACCTCGTACAAATTTGCTAGAAAACCTATTGTTTTCACAAAAATCTCTTGGAGATCCTTTTGTTTTCATAAAAATCTCGTACACCTTTCTGAGGAGTGAATTGCCCCTTGGTAAAACCGCTCTCGAAGTGTCGAAAAACCCGGAAAACCGCCCATCATCATAACCCCTCATGCCCAATGACCCCTTATGGATCGGATAGACTGACTGTCTTTCGCAGAAAATTAGGTGTCTGATGAAAGGATGGCCGCTTTGATACTGACACGTGTTCCTATTGCGATAAGAAAAGAATGTGACAATGCGTAAAGAACAAAACAAATCCCTTGACCTTAACACTTCGTTGCTAAGATAGCAGGTCGTCTCAGGTCGTTTCAGCCTCGATTCCAAATTTGACGGCTCGTTTCAGGTCGTTTCAGGTCGTTTCAGGTGATTTCATCTCGTTTCAGGTCGTTTCAGGTCGTCTCACTGTTTATAAATTACGCATCTACTCTTGCAATCCGCATTCCCTGAGCATTCCACAAGGACGAAACTGACTAATTTCAGATCCTGTTTTCAACATTAAAATTCACTCTGATTTGAAAAAATCCAAATAAAAAATACACAGAAAGGTTTCAAGTTAACAAATTAAATATTTTTTATGATCTAAAGTTCTTTTTTGTCCGCTTCTATCGAATTTCTCACCAGATGTCCTAAAAATTTATTCTTTCCATTTCCCGCGTTGCCGCGCCGTGCAAGCAACCTTCAAAATGAAAGTTTCAAATCCTTCTTTCTCATCCGAAAATCAAATAAAACATTTCCACCAACTCCGGTTGCATTTCTTCTTCAATTTTTAAAAAAATTATTTGTAAATCCTGCCAAGTCACTGGAAGCAAAGCTCTAAAACTCGAAGGAACGATGTGGCCTAACCGCCATTACTTCCGCGCTGAAAATAACAGACAAACAACTTTCAAACTTTGAACTGATATTGCTCCAGTTTTTCATATAGAAACATATAGAAGAAATGAACCAATCAGATAGAGCTAATCAAGCCCTATTGTTTCCTACACAATAAAGAGCCATTCTGTCATTCCTTATTTAGATTACTTCCCTTTTATGGAAGGCAACTGGAAAACACGAAAACGTGTTAGCGGATGTAAAGGACATTCCGATCAAACACGAAAACGTGTGAAAGGGTTAAGAATAGAAAACAAACAAAACTAAAATTATCATGAATTATTTTTACCAATTTCACGTGGAAACAATCAGGAAGTTTTCGAAAACTAAAACACAAGGTGGTGCCCTGGATCGATCTACGACCATATGATTCACGTCACGCATACTATCCCATCTTAATTTCTCGGATCTTAATATCTGGGATCTTAATTTCTGGGATCTTAATTTCTCGGATCTAAATAGCTCGGATCTTAATATCTCTGATCTTAATTTCTCGGATCTTAATATCTCGGATCTTGGATCTTGAATCTTGGATCTTGAATCTTAAATTATACCATCCCATCAGTGACCATCTGCGATCGTTGCCGATCCATTCTTGCATTTTCCATCTATGATTTCATGTAAGTGTTTCAATACATCGGCTACTCTCTGCCATCATTTTGGAATCATCCTTGAGCAAGGGAAAACTTAATGGAAAAACTGATCACTGACGATTAGCATTCACCGTAGACAATCACAAATGTATAGAAACATTTACATGAAATCAAAGATGGAAGATTGAAGCATACATCGGTACTGGATGGTCATTGATGGCTTGCAAAGCAAATGATACAAGAACAAGAGTCAAGTCCAAAACAATACTCTAAGGTGCCAAATAAATGGGGATGGGAAATTTTTTGAAAATTTAATAAACGTGGGGGCTCCTAATAAGGTCCGAAGGGTGGGGGGAATTTAATAAACGTAGTCCTTTCACAAGTGAAATTTTGTCTTCTAAACTTAATAAACAAGGGGTCCTAATAAGGTCTTGGGGGTGGGGGAGGACTCAAAATTAATAAACGGGGGGGCCGGGGGGGGGCATTTATTTGGTACCTTAGAGTAAGAGTTTCTTCTCTCAAAAAGATTATCAACACCTGGACCAGTCTTCCAGCTGCTGTAGGAAAACTTGCTTCCACTCGCAAATATGATCTCACCTGACCTATTGTTTTACCCATTGTAATGTTAATTAGTTTATTGTTTTCCAAATCTTTTTAGTGAATCTGATCTTGTTCCAAAACAAAAACACTGAAGCGAAACACACTACCTAAACTACAGTACCCTTAAGCCCTAGGTAGGTACCAACAATTCAGGTATTGGTTATAGTTTATAGGATACTTACATTTCCTGTATGAGCTTCTGTCTTTGTTCTACGGAAGTCCATTCCTGCATTTTGGCGGATACATGTAGGGGATTTTGATTCATTATGTTCACAGTTATCAAACATCAGGGCAAAAGCCAGGAATATTATATTGATGATTCTAGTTCTGATTTGAGGATTCGGTTCTGGATTCGGTTCAGGAATCAGTTCAGGATTCAGTTCAGGATACGGGGGTCCGCATTACGTAGAATAACTTCCGAAAGACTTGCTCTGAAAATTGATGCTATGAATTTCCCTACCAATTTTTTACTCTTCAAATCTTCTGTGACATGAAATTATATTTTAACAAATCTTTGAAAAACCGCTTTACGCAAGCAAAAATACCCGCCAAGAGAAGTATAGGTAGGGTGTCGTAAAATTGTCAAAAATTATGAAAATTCAATTTCTAGACATCTAAAAAATTGTCCTGCCAGTTTTTTTCTGTGACAATTTGAGCGATTTTGTACTTTTTAGGCTATGACGAAAAATGCTTGGACAGTTCGAATTTTTCAAAATTCTGCTTCAAAGACTCGTACTCCCCCGACTCAATGGCGAAACAGACGGCGAAATTGATGGCGAAATTGATGTTTGGCGAAATTGAACCTTGCAACATTGCAGATACGGTTGAAACT
>JACTAT010000250.1:0-218706 GCA_014526335.1 Chrysaora quinquecirrha
GAGTACCCCCACCCCCAGACTTCTTTCGCAATTGGTTGAAAATTGATTCCCATCAGTCGTAGTCCACCTTAGTGCTCGGCGTCCACTTTATCCTATAAGTTCAGACCTAGTTGTTGACATATGGACATAAGTTAGTAGCTACAACTAGTGTGCGTAATCTTTGACGTATCTTAGGTCGACAAGCCTGATTTAATCTTCATGATTCATTCATGCCGAAGTTTTAATGTCCACTGATTTCGCTAATTTTCTTCCAGCAATGAAAAGGCCCCTTTATCAAAGGTTACCGGTCCCGTGAATGGGAATGAATGTTATTTTTGGAGAACGACTGGATGTGTATTTGAAAATCATTGCAGATACCGTCACGTTGACGATCATAAAGGTATTGACCTTGCCAAAGTGCATGCCAAGTATGGACATCTTTTATAAAAACTATGTAAATTCGAATTTGGAATATAAATTGTCCATATTTTTTGCATGCTGAAATTTGTTGATTTTGAATAATATAGATGAAAATATGAATTATATCAAATATTAACTTTATCGTTTCTCTAGCTACAAACACGTTTCGTTTATATAGCTATATTATCCTATGTGAAGAAAGATTTCGTTATTTAACGTAAGAACTTAAGAACATAACGTTTCATGATGATTGCTAGGATATTTCTGCAATCTCTTGATGCTGTAACTCCCCAGTTTCCACATTTTTGCTGTACAGATTTCCCCCGCGCCTCGCCGACTCAGAGCTGGTCGGGTTACACTAGCAAGCAAAAGAAGAACCCTCATTTAGGGCAGGGGCGTCTAGATGAAGATACCCAAAGTTATGTCCATGGCTTCAGGAACAGGCTTGCTCAAACTCACTTTATACCAGAAGGAAAACACAACCATTCAGGTTGTCCTGGTGGGCGAGCATCTCTTTCTCTTTCTCGATGATAGATCTAATGTTATAATTAACACCCTGCCCACATAAAACATCCGTCCAAATTTCCACGGCTTAGGCCGGTGAAACCATACAGAACGGCCGGTTGAAAAGGTAGTCCAGTCAAAAAGATTGAGACCAGAAGGCTCATACCAGAAATTCTGTTTGTGTCGACTATGGCAGATTTTGGCCTGTGCATTACATCAGATTGAATAGTGTGAAGAACTTGTCGCACTGACTACGCATAACTTGACTAAGTTTCGGATAGGGCCACTCGAGCAACAAAATGCCTACCCATATTTATAACAAATTCCTGACAATATATACCCAGAATTATACGAAAATATAAACTCCTACACTAGTTGACATGCTTAAATGTACTTCGCTAAGGAAAGTGAAAACAAACGAAAAGAAGACCGTTTTTATGTTCGAAGAATAGACCATTTCAACTAAGGGCCTCGTTTTGAAGAAAATTGAATATTAGGTCACAGAGAACTTTCGACTTCAGATTCGAATTCGGCATCTTCTTTTTGGTGTTGAGGCAAATTTTTACGCTTCTAGTCCTTACGCTGTTGATTCTATAGCAAACAAAAGTTTGAAAATTTATAAGGGATTTGACCGTGTAAAATAACTGAGGGTGTAAAATTTCACCCCCAGCAATTTTCACGGTCAAATCTTTATAGAATTTCAAACTTATAACACCTATAAAATCAAAATCTTGAGGACTAGAGGCAAAAACTTTGCCTCAAGACTAAAAAGAAGGTACTGAATTGGAATTTGAAGTCGAAATTTCTATGACCTAATTTTCAATTCTTTTGAAAACGAGGCCCTTAGTTGAAATGGTCTATTCAACACATTGGTGGGGTGGAGTGTCACTCACTAACTGACTCACTAACAAACGCTTGAACAATGGAAAAATGTAACAATAGCAAGCATCCCAAGAATGCCATTAGAGCAAATGTTTGGGCATTTGATGCGCATTTTGCCGTTAGATGTTCACAATCGCAGCCTGCAAGCACTTTTATCAATTTGGGGTCATGTGAAAATTGTTCTTCTCACAAAAGCTTGATTTCATGACTAATAGTTGTTTGCTTTATGGAACTGGTAAATTGCCACCTTGGTTTGGTAAATGACATTTCACGCATTCTCAACATTGATCAAAAAGCGGCAATTTCAAAACAGTTTTCAAACAAATCGTCATTATTATCATCCTCACCATGAAAATGGTCATAATAATAATAATCATCGTCATCATAATCATCTTCATCATCATCAACATCATCATCATCATGATTACCATCACCATCATTGACGATGTGGCTGTGGCACGATCTAGAGGAACGGCATCACCACCACAAACACAACTACATCCATCACCATGACAACCCCTATCACCACCACTACAACCACCCCTACAACCATCACCACGACCACTCCTATCACCACCACCACAACTACCCCTTCAACCATCACCACAACCATCCCTATCACCACCACCACAACCACCCCTACAACCATCACCACGACCACCCCTATCACCACCGCCACAACCAGCCATATCACCACCACCACAACCACCTCTATCACCACCACCACAACCATCCCTACAACCATCACCACGACCACCCCTATCACACCACCAGAACCAGCCCTTACAACCATCACCACGACCACCGCTACCACCACCACAACAACCACCCCTTTCAACCATCACCAAAACCACCCTACCACCACCACCACAATCACCCCTGCAAACGATCATCATGATCATCGTGGTCATCAACACCATCATCATAAACACCACCATTATCGTCATAATCATTATCGTCATCGCTGTGCATACCCATCTTCCATCATTTGACAGAAATAGCTGTATTCAACCAGAGTTCTTCTTCGAACATGCCCATGGGGGCCCTATGTTTTATGTTCAAGTTTATACCAAAATCTTGAAGAACGATACTCTTTAAGTGTGCTGAACTGAGGGCCTAAATCGCTACACTTAGGCTCCGTTCAAGAAGAAAACAGGGATGCTTGATGGCACATCTTCGATGGGAATGACCATGGCCCATAACTTAATGGACGGTCGAAGATTGGGAAATTGGACAGAAGGACATGCAGAAAATCTTGTCATGAAGTTTGAAAGACTGAACTTTACAGCACGTTCTGTACGAATGTGTTTACTCGAAGTCGAATTTGGGACGCTACTGAACAATATGTGTGATAAGCTGTTGTTAGTAGTATTGTTTTAATTACGCAGTAATTTTAATTAGTTAACACAACAATCGGCGATTCCTTTGTAGAAATGTATATAAGTGGGATTTCGCTCATTGTTACTTAGTTCTAGTTATCACGAGGCTAAAAGACCCGCGAAGTCAAGGCAAAGATAAAGTAAAGATAGAGAACTCTACTCAACGTTTATAGGTCGTGAGTACCTTTGATTATATGCGTATTAAGGGCGCATAGGATATTTAGATAGATACATTTGGTATCTAAGGAGTTTATTCCTGTAGGATCAGCGACGCTAGATCTACAGTGTGTTATTCATTGAGTATTTGTAGTTAAGAGTTACTACATTGAATATTATCGTTGAGTATTATAAAATATTGGTATTTGACTAATATTAATTAGTGAATATTGTATTGAAGCAATATTTGTATTCTTACTGAAGTTAAGTAAGTAAGTAAGTAAGTAAGTAAGCAAGGTCGTTTACATGCGCAATAGGTTGCTTAAGAGTTCTTAAGTAGCGCCTCAAGTTGCATAAGTTTGCTTGTAACTTGTAGAACCCTCCGTAGTCTAGGCGTAAACCCTTTTGGTCCTTGGGTCCGTTAGGTAGTCAGAGCATTCGCAATCGGAAGCATCTTAAAGTATTTTTAGAGTATTTTAACTTTATTTAGTTACGTGTATATAGTATTTCGTTATTGTTGAGACATTATTGGTGAGCCTTTTGCCCACAAAATTTGGTTATCGATCTTTCTTGTCTTTTCTCACGCGAGGATAGGGTTTGCGAAGGGAGTTTCCGACCTCGCGCCTAGGTTAGATATTTATTATCATTTGTTTAGTACAGTCCCCTTTATTAGGCTATCGGACAAAGTGTCAAACCCCGTCAGATTCCCGACACTTTGAGTGGTCCGCACCGAACCGGATTTGCCGCGTTTGTTTGTCAACCGCTACTGTATTTAAGTGTATAGTAAGTGTGTTTAAGGAATTTTCTCTCTCTAGTCTCTCGGTTTGGAAAGACTAGGCAGTATAAACGAGAAAAGAGAAAAGTGATCGTAAATTAAAATGTCTCAACAAAGGTTAGGGCTAGGATACGAACTTTCTGCTGAAGAAGAAAGCCGAATTGAGACAGCCCATCAGTTGTTGGCGATGAGTGATTCCATTGGAGAATTCAGCTCTCAACCACGACAGGAGGTGTTATACTCTGTCGTCAGCCAGCCAATCAGAATCGCAGACGAAATCCGGGCAGATTCAGATGAAGAGTCCAGAACCAGAAACCGGACGATTTCAGACGACGAAATCACCTTCAGAATTCCAGAATCCAGACCCGAGCCCCAACGAGAGGGCGAAGACCCGGCCCCAAGAAGAGGGCGAAGAGTCGCAGATACAGGACGGGAGGACCCATGCCCTGTCCTCAGACCAGTGTCCCAAGAAGAGGGACGAAGACCCGGGCCCCAAGAAGAGGGGCGAAGACCCGGCCCCCTAGAAGAGGGGCGAAGAGTCGCAGATACAGGACGGGAGGACCCATGCCCTGTCCTCAGACCAGTGTCCCAAGAAGAGGGACGAAGACCCGGCCCCCTAGAAGAGGGGCGAAGAGTCGCAGATACAGGACGAGAGGACCCATGCCTCGTCCTCAGAAGAAGACCAGGCCCCAAGAAGAGGGGCGAAGACCTGGTTCAGTTGAGTCGACGATTTCCTCGATGGAGGAGGAAGAAGAAACCCCAAGCCCTCGACCCCGATTTGGAGGCCAACCTACGAAAATGAGCTCTTGGCACACCAGATATTGACGCAAGGCCCAGCCACCAGTCAGATGCCTGAAGCACCCAGCAGTTTAATTCAGTGGCCAATGATGGTTTCTCAACCGATGCAGACCACAAACGCAGACGTTCTGGCACAGATGTTCGCAAGAACCCCGAATTGGGGGGAATATGGTGGCATGCAGTACAAAGCAGCAACCCCCCACCAGCAGCCAACAACCATCTGGAACCCCAGTCTAATGACCCACCAGCACCCTGTTGCCCCCCTGGGACAACAGCCCCCTACCCTGGCCTCCACCCTCCTACCAACCCACACCCCTACCCTCCCACCAACCCCTGCATCAACTCCAGATGGCTGGACATGAAGATGATCAGACTCAAAGGATCCAGGAAGAGAGATCCAGAAGTTCAACGCCACAACCAGCACCAAGACCAGAGAAGACGCTGTCCCCAGAAGATCAGAAGATCCTGAATGAAGCTGAAGATGACAGGGAGATAGCAAGATGTCTCATCCAGAAATTGGTCAACAGCATGGATTGGGAGTCTGAAGATGTGGAGATGCTTCAAGAAAAGCAGGAAGCACTAAGAAGAGCCAGCAAGAGGTTAGAAGATGCAACTACTGAGCTGGAGAAGCAGCACAAACGAGTTGGCTTGAGCGTAGCTGAAAGGCTCAGAAGACTTGAAGTTTTTGAAGAAGAGTCGTCGAAGTTCAGCACGGTGCAGAGAAGACTCAAGAACAAGCTGAACCGAGGGGATGAAAAGCCGGAACGACGCCAGGACCCCAAGACAGTCACTGCAATTAGACTTCCCAAGATGGAACTGAAGACGTTCGATGGAAACGTGCTAAGATGGCATGAATTTTGGGAATGTTTCGAGCATGGTGTGCACAATCAGAGGAACCCACCATGAAGCAATCTGTGATGCAGAAAAGAAACAGGCGGTTAAGGAACCAACTGGGATCTTGAAGAAGACTGGTCCAGTCGCAGCAGTGGCATATCAGACACTGATTGTAAAAGTCATGGGGAATAATGAAGCAAAGGAGTTGAGATGCAGAGCTCTCTTGGACTCTGGGAGCGCAAGAAGCTTCGTAACTAAACGTTTGGCAGAAGAACTCGGAAGCAGCCCAGAAGAGGCAAAAGAAAGACAGACATTTGAAGGTCTGAACCAGCAAGTGCAAGAACTTGAAACAGAACGCCATAAGCTGAAGATCAGAAGTCTTCAGGGGGAACTTCAGAATGGACGTGGACGTCAAGACGCTGCCAACAATCACTACAGTGGGGAATCCAGCTCCATTGGAACTAAAGAAGAAGTATAAGCATCTGAAGAATGTCTTCTTCACAGATGTAACCAACAAGGACGAACTAGAAGTCCAGATGTTGCTTGGTAGCGAACACATGGCATACATTCAGACAGGAGAGATAAAGAAGGGGAAACCCTGGAGAGCCAGTGGCAGTCAAAACGAAGCTTGGCTGGACGTTGATGGGCTCCACAGGAGTGAAATCGCCTGCAAATGCCAAAGAACCCATGAACTTGGTAATAGAAAATCAACCAAGAATTCAAGCAGATGTAGCCAAGCTGTGGGACTTAGAAACTCTGGGGATCAAAGACGAAGATCCAGTCCACATGGCATTCGATGAAGAAGTGAAATTTAATAATGGAAGATATTCTGTGCCGCTTCCGTGGAGAGAGGGAAGCTTTCATGTTCCTCAGAACAAAGCGTTGGCCGAAGGAAGACTGAAAAGTCAACTGAGAAAGTTGAAGAAGCAACCGAAAATCCTTGAAGAGTATGACGAGATCATACAGGAGCAGCTGAAGGAAGGCATAGTGGAGCCAGTTCCAGAGAAGCCGACAGGGAAGAGAATAACGTATATCCCTCATCAGGCAGTGTTGCGTGAAGAAGCCACAACAACCAAACTGAGAGTGGTCTATGATGCTTCTTCAAAGACTTGCAAGGGATCCAAGTCACTGAATGAATGTCTTCACACTGGGCCTTCGCTGAACCCTCTGCTCTACTCAGTGTTGCTGAAGTTCAGAATGCACAAGACGGTTTTGATCGCTGATATCAAGCAAGCATTCTTGCAGATAGAAATTGATCCTGGAGATAGAGACGCTCTCAGATTTCTGTGGGTGAAAGACGTCCAAGATAAAGAACCAGAGATCAAAGAATACCGCTTCACAAGAGCAATTTTTGGAGCAGGACCGAGCCCATTCATCCTTGGTGCAACAATAAGGCATCATTTGGAGAAATATAAACCTGAAAATCAAGAATTGGTAGAGGATGTAGAGTCTAGCCTATACGTAGATGACTACATATCAGGGGATTATCTGAAGGATACCCCGTATCAGCATCTGGAGAACAGACAGAATCAGCTTCAAAAGGTGTTTGAAGATGGAGGATTCACACTGAGGAAATGGTTTTGCAGTGACCCAGAAGTCTGCAAAGAAATCAACCCAGATGCAGCTAGCGAAGAACGTGTAATGAGGTTCGCCAAAGATTAAACACTTCAGATACGTTTTCCAATATCTTTTCTTTAAATAAACATATACTAAGAATATTACAGCTCGACGAAAATATCTTTCAAAAAGTCCACAAAAACTCTCTAACCATTTCTCCAAAAATCGTCTTCTCCAAAAGCACGCTAGTTCTCTTCATGAAAACGAGGTATAATCAAAAGGAGCTCCTCACAAACGAAAGGTTCTAGGAATAACTTGGGATCCTGTAGAAGATTCTATGAAGATTGAATTGAAGAAAGATGGCTTAGAACAGGTAGCAACTAAGAGGAGACTCCTAAGCTCATTGGCAGCTGTCTATGATCCACTTGGAGTAGCTGGACCAGTAATATTGAAGGCAAGAGTGCTGTTCCAAAGTCTTTGCGCCAAGAGTGTCGACTGGGATGATGAGTTGTCTGAAGAAGACCAGAAGATATACAGAAGACGGATGGCAGACTTGCTAGAAATGAAAACGCTGACGTTTCCAAGATTCATTGGGCCATCCAAGGAATATGCAGCAGAATGCACAGTTCATTGTTTCTGTGATGCAAGCTCGATGGGATACTGTGCTGCAGTATATCTTGCTGTACAGACAGAAAATGGCACTCAAATCAAGTTGCTGACAGCCAAATGCAGATTAGCTCCAATGAAGAAGATGTCAATTCCAAGGTTGGAATTACTATCAGCAAGAACTGGAGCGAAGTTGGCAAACACTGTTCTAAAAGATCTGAAGGCTTGGAAAATGCAGAGAGTCTACATGTGGGTAGATAGCATGACAGCACTTTATTGGATTGCCAATAAAGGTGCGTGGAAACCCTATGTCAACAACAGGGTAAAAGAAATACATCAACTTGTCCCGGGGGGCAATCTGGCAGCATTGTCCCACAGACTTGAACCCTGCTGATGTAGGAACGAGGGGAGCCAGCGCAGCAAGATTGCAGCATGATGAATTGTGGTGGAATGGACCGGAATTTCTGAAATTCGAACAAAAAGCATGGCCAGAGCAGCCAAAAGAATTCAAACCTTCAGAAGAGGCAGGAACTGAAGAAAAGAATCCCAGCTTGCTGATTGCAGACGAGGGGAGCGAAGAAATTTCAGAAATCGTCGACATTACAAGATTCAGCTGCCTGGCGAAATTACTCAGATGCACCGCAAGAGTGCTACGATTCGTAAATAATTGTAAAAGAAGAGCTAACAGAATTAGCGAAGAAATCATTTCAGCAGAAGAAATGAAGAATGCAAGATCGCTGTGGATCGGGTCAGTCCAAAGAAAGTATCAAGGAGAAAAGGATTTCCAAGAAAGGACTGAAGATTTGGGCATTAGAAGGCGCGAAGATGGCATAATGCGTTGCCATGGCAGACTGCAGAATGCAGAGTTATCGTTTGAAGAAGTGCATCCAATTCTGTTGCCGCCAAAAAGCAAGCTGACATCATTGGTGATCAAGCAGTGCCATGAAGAAGTTGGACATGGAGGAGTGGGAAGAACATTGGCAGAAGTAAGAGCAAATTTCTGGATTCCCAGGGGCAGACAAGTCGTCAAATCCATGGTCAGAGCTTGCAGAATATGCAAGGTGTTCGCAGCAAAGAGCCTGACAGCCCCAAGAACAGCCCCACTTCCTAATGTGAGAGTAGCAAGGACAAGGCCATTCCAGCATACGGGTGTTGACTTCGCTGGACCTTTGTATGTCAAACAAGGGTCAGAAATGAAGAAGGCCTACATTACTCTCTTCTCATGTGCAACAACGAGAGCAGTGCACCTAGAATTGGCACCTGATATGACGGCAGAAACTTTTATGATGTCTCTGGAAAAGTTCTTCTCGGTCTGGGGAATACCAAATCTCATCCTCAGTGATAATGCAGCAACTTTCAAATCCACAGCGATGCAGTTGAAGAAGTTGAAAGATCATCCCGAAGTACAGACGTATTTACAGTCAAATTACCTGGCCTGGAAATTCAATCTCAGTTTAGCCCCTTGGTGGGGAGGACATTACGAAAGGCTTGTGGGGATGACAAAGTCTATCTTGAGGAAAATCTTGGGAAAAGCCGCACTGACGTATCCCGAGATGGAAGTAGTATTGAAGAAAACTCAGGGAATCCTGAACAACAGACCCTTGATGTATCAGGGAGAAGGGTTGGAAGATGAAGTGTTGACACCAAATCACCTGATTTTTGGGCATAAATTGCAGCAAATGCCAGAAATACCTGAAGATCTCATAGAAGAAGATGACGTAGTTCTACGATGGAAACATGTTGAGTCAAAGCTTTAACCAAGTATGGCAGAGATGGAACAAAGAGTACCTGATTGGGCTCAGAGAATTCCATAAGAGCAAAGCTTCAAAGTTGAGCAATAATTACGCAGTAAAACCTGGTGATCTTGTTCTGATTGAGAATAAGAATGCACAAAGAGGTATGTGGAAAAAAGCCAAGGTGTTAAAGTTGATTCAAGGAGATGATGGCATTGTTCGAGGAGTTGCTATGGAGGTGATAGTCAATGGTGTAAAAAGGAGACTGGAACGAGCGGTCCCAGCAGATTTTCCCGCTGGAAATTTGCGCGGGAAAACAGGAAAGTTCAGTGGAGCAGAAACAGGAAGATGCTGGTGTCCGAAGAAGCAGAAGAGTTGCAGCGATGGACGCAAAGGCAAAGATCAGCACAATCGCAGAGGGTGAAGTTAATCTCGACATGTCAGATTAACGAGGGGAGTGTGTGCTGAACTGAGGGCCTAAATCGCTACACTTAGGCTCCGTTCAAGAAGAAAACAGGGATGCTTGATGGCACATCTTCGATGGGAATGACCATGGCCCATAACTTAATGGACGGTCGAAGATTGGGAAATTGGACAGAAGGACATGCAGAAAATCTTGTCATGAAGTTTGAAAGACTGAACTTTACAGCACGTTCTGTACGAATGTGTTTACTCGAAGTCGAATTTGGGACGCTACTGAACAATATGTGTGATAAGCTGTTGTTAGTAGTATTGTTTTAATTACGCAGTAATTTTAATTAGTTAACACAACAATCGGCGATTCCCTTTGTAGAAATGTATATAAGTGGGATTTCGCTCATTGTTACTTAGTTCTAGTTATCACGAGGCTAAAAGACCCGCGAAGTCAAGGCAAAGATAAAGTAAAGATAGAGAACTCTACTCAACGTTTATAGGTCGTGAGTACCTTTGATTATATGCGTATTAAGGGCGCATAGGATATTTAGATAGATACATTTGGTATCTAAGGAGTTTATTCCTGTAGGATCAGCGACGCTAGATCTACAGTGTGTTATTCATTGAGTATTTGTAGTTAAGAGTTACTACATTGAATATTATCGTTGAGTATTATAAAATATTGGTATTTGACTAATATTAATTAGTGAATATTGTATTGAAGCAATATTTGTATTCTTACTGAAGTTAAGTAAGTAAGTAAGTAAGTAAGTAAGTAAGCAAGGTCGTTTACATGCGCAATAGGTTGCTTAAGAGTTCTTAAGTAGCGCCTCAAGTTGCATAAGTTTGCTTGTAACTTGTAGAACCCTCCGTAGTCTAGGCGTAAACCCTTTTGGTCCTTGGGTCCGTTAGGTAGTCAGAGCATTCGCAATCGGAAGCATCTTAAAGTATTTTTAGAGTATTTTAACTTTATTTAGTTACGTGTATATAGTATTTCGTTATTGTTGAGACATTATTGGTGAGCCTTTTGCCCACAAAATTTGGTTATCGATCTTTCTTGTCTTTTCTCACGCGAGGATAGGGTTTGCGAAGGGAGTTTCCGACCTCGCGCCTAGGTTAGATATTTATTATCATTTGTTTAGTACAGTCCCCTTTATTAGGCTATCGGACAAAGTGTCAAACCCCGTCAGATTCCCGACACTTTGAGTGGTCCGCACCGAACCGGATTTGCCGCGTTTGTTTGTCAACCGCTACTGTATTTAAGTGTATAGTAAGTGTGTTTAAGGAATTTTCTCTCTCTAGTCTCTCGGTTTGGAAAGACTAGGCAGTATAAACGAGAAAAGAGAAAAGTGATCGTAAATTAAAAATGTCTCAACAAAGGTTAGGGCTAGGATACGAACTTTCTGCTGAAGAAGAAAGCCGAATTGAGACAGCCCATCAGTTGTTGGCGATGAGTGATTCCATTGGAGAATTCAGCTCTCAACCACGACAGGAGGTGTTATACTCTGTCGTCAGCCAGCCAATCAGAATCGCAGACGAAATCCGGGCAGATTCAGATGAAGAGTCCAGAACCAGAAACCGGACGATTTCAGACGACGAAATCACCTTCAGAATTCCAGAATCCAGACCCGAGCCCCAACGAGAGGGGCGAAGACCCGGGCCCCAAGAAGAGGGGCGAAGAGTCGCAGATACAGGACGGGAGGACCCATGCCCTGTCCTCAGACCAGTGTCCCAAGAAGAGGGACGAAGACCCGGGCCCCAAGAAGAGGGGCGAAGACCCGGCCCCCTAGAAGAGGGGCGAAGAGTCGCAGATACAGGACGGGAGGACCCATGCCCTGTCCTCAGACCAGTGTCCCAAGAAGAGGGACGAAGACCCGGCCCCCTAGAAGAGGGGCGAAGAGTCGCAGATACAGGACGAGAGGACCCATGCCTCGTCCTCAGAAGAAGACCAGGCCCCAAGAAGAGGGCGAAGACCTGGTTCAGTTGAGTCGACGATTTCCTCGATGGAGGAGGAAGAAGAAACCCCAAGCCCTCGACCCCGATTTGGAGGCCAACCTACGAAAATGAGCTCTTGGCACACCAGATATTGACGCAAGGCCCAGCCACCAGTCAGATGCCTGAAGCACCCAGCAGTTTAATTCAGTGGCCAATGATGGTTTCTCAACCGATGCAGACCACAAACGCAGACGTTCTGGCACAGATGTTCGCAAGAACCCCGAATTGGGGGGGAATATGGTGGCATGCAGTACAAAGCAGCAACCCCCCACCAGCAGCCAACAACCATCTGGAACCCCAGTCTAATGACCCACCAGCACCCTGTTGCCCCCCTGGGACAACAGCCCCCTACCCTGGCCTCCACCCTCCTACCAACCCACACCCCTACCCTCCCACCAACCCCCCCTGCATCAACTCCAGATGGCTGGACATGAAGATGATCAGACTCAAAGGATCCAGGAAGAGAGATCCAGAAGTTCAACGCCACAACCAGCACCAAGACCAGAGAAGACGCTGTCCCCAGAAGATCAGAAGATCCTGAATGAAGCTGAAGATGACAGGGAGATAGCAAGATGTCTCATCCAGAAATTGGTCAACAGCATGGATTGGGAGTCTGAAGATGTGGAGATGCTTCAAGAAAAGCAGGAAGCACTAAGAAGAGCCAGCAAGAGGTTAGAAGATGCAACTACTGAGCTGGAGAAGCAGCACAAACGAGTTGGCTTGAGCGTAGCTGAAAGGCTCAGAAGACTTGAAGTTTTTGAAGAAGAGTCGTCGAAGTTCAGCACGGTGCAGAGAAGACTCAAGAACAAGCTGAACCGAGGGGATGAAAAGCCGGAACGACGCCAGGACCCCAAGACAGTCACTGCAATTAGACTTCCCAAGATGGAACTGAAGACGTTCGATGGAAACGTGCTAAGATGGCATGAATTTTGGGAATGTTTCGAGCATGGTGTGCACAATCAGAGGAACCCACCATGAAGCAATCTGTGATGCAGAAAAGAAACAGGCGGTTAAGGAACCAACTGGGATCTTGAAGAAGACTGGTCCAGTCGCAGCAGTGGCATATCAGACACTGATTGTAAAAGTCATGGGGAATAATGAAGCAAAGGAGTTGAGATGCAGAGCTCTCTTGGACTCTGGGAGCGCAAGAAGCTTCGTAACTAAACGTTTGGCAGAAGAACTCGGAAGCAGCCCAGAAGAGGCAAAAGAAAGACAGACATTTGAAGGTCTGAACCAGCAAGTGCAAGAACTTGAAACAGAACGCCATAAGCTGAAGATCAGAAGTCTTCAGGGGGAACTTCAGAATGGACGTGGACGTCAAGACGCTGCCAACAATCACTACAGTGGGGAATCCAGCTCCATTGGAACTAAAGAAGAAGTATAAGCATCTGAAGAATGTCTTCTTCACAGATGTAACCAACAAGGACGAACTAGAAGTCCAGATGTTGCTTGGTAGCGAACACATGGCATACATTCAGACAGGAGAGATAAAGAAGGGGAAACCCTGGAGAGCCAGTGGCAGTCAAAACGAAGCTTGGCTGGACGTTGATGGGCTCCACAGGAGTGAAATCGCCTGCAAATGCCAAAGAACCCATGAACTTGGTAATAGAAAATCAACCAAGAATTCAAGCAGATGTAGCCAAGCTGTGGGACTTAGAAACTCTGGGGATCAAAGACGAAGATCCAGTCCACATGGCATTCGATGAAGAAGTGAAATTTAATAATGGAAGATATTCTGTGCCGCTTCCGTGGAGAGAGGGAAGCTTTCATGTTCCTCAGAACAAAGCGTTGGCCGAAGGAAGACTGAAAAGTCAACTGAGAAAGTTGAAGAAGCAACCGAAAATCCTTGAAGAGTATGACGAGATCATACAGGAGCAGCTGAAGGAAGGCATAGTGGAGCCAGTTCCAGAGAAGCCGACAGGGAAGAGAATAACGTATATCCCTCATCAGGCAGTGTTGCGTGAAGAAGCCACAACAACCAAACTGAGAGTGGTCTATGATGCTTCTTCAAAGACTTGCAGGGGATCCAAGTCACTGAATGAATGTCTTCACACTGGGCCTTCGCTGAACCCTCTGCTCTACTCAGTGTTGCTGAAGTTCAGAATGCACAAGACGGTTTTGATCGCTGATATCAAGCAAGCATTCTTGCAGATAGAAATTGATCCTGGAGATAGAGACGCTCTCAGATTTCTGTGGGTGAAAGACGTCCAAGATAAAGAACCAGAGATCAAAGAATACCGCTTCACAAGAGCAATTTTGGAGCAGGACCGAGCCCATTCATCCTTGGTGCAACAATAAGGCATCATTTGGAGAAATATAAACCTGAAAATCAAGAATTGGTAGAGGATGTAGAGTCTAGCCTATACGTAGATGACTACATATCAGGGGATTATCTGAAGGATACCCCGTATCAGCATCTGGAGAACAGACAGAATCAGCTTCAAAAGGTGTTTGAAGATGGAGGATTCACACTGAGGAAATGGTTTTGCAGTGACCCAGAAGTCTGCAAAGAAATCAACCCAGATGCAGCTAGCGAAGAACGTGTAATGAGGTTCGCCAAAGATTAAACACTTCAGATACGTTTTCCAATATCTTTTCTTTAAATAAACATATACTAAGAATATTACAGCTCGACGAAAATATCTTTCAAAAAGTCCACAAAAACTCTCTAACCATTTCTCCAAAAATCGTCTTCTCCAAAAGCACGCTAGTTCTCTTCATGAAAACGAGGTATAATCAAAAGGGAGCTCCTCACATTCCTCCCCCCTAAGTCCAGCAAAATTCGGTGGAACAAAACAGCAACAGCAACAGCAAAATAATATTTACAAGAAAATAATATTACAGCAAAATAAAGAAAAGCTTAGCGGTTTTGTTGAGTCCTTTCTCGTGATACAATAAAAGAAAAACAATGTTACTCAAACGGGATCGGATCACCGTAAAATTCCGGCGCCCGCCTCACTCTCTCGCTTCTTCTTAATGGTAACAACTGCTCTCTGTTTCTATGTCGTGCTCCATCCTGGTTGTTTCTTAAAGGTTCTTGTTGAAACCTTGCTTGTTGTAAATGATCTTCCAACTCTAAATCCAACTCTGAATCCGATTCTGAATCACTCATTAAATTCTCGATGTCTGACGCTTCTGATTGTAATTCCTGAAACTCTTCTTGTTGAAGTAACGGTGTAAAACGCTTTAGACGATTATGATGCACGACCTTTTCTTTCCCTGATAGCTGACATTTTATTTTACAGTTCATTCCATTTGAATGCAAAACTTGATATGGTCCAAGATATTTACGATCTAAACCGCGTGCAGTAGGGTTTTCCAATAATACAAACTCTCCCTCCCTGAAAGATTCTGCAGAATGAACTCTATTTCTCTTGTCATAATTCTTCTTCTGAGTGGCCTGAGCGGACTTCAAACTATCATTAGCTTGTTTGCGGAGGCTGGCAGCACGTCGTTTTAATTTCTGCAAATATAGTTCACTATGAGAAGGTGACCATGTACAAGGCTGAGCTTCCTCTTGAATCGAGTAAGGAAGTCTTGGTGATCTGGCATACAGCATATCAAATGGTGACAAACCTGTCGAGGAGTTTCTTGTGGTTCTGGCAGTCAATAAAGCAAAAGGTAAATGTTCATCCCACTGACTTGAACGATCTCTGTTCAAACGTATACGCAAAAGCATCTTCAGAGTTTTATTGAATCTCTCCACCAATCCGTCGCATTGTGGATGGTATGCCGTTGTTCTCCTCTTCTCAATGTTAAAAACGTTGCAAAGTGATTTGAACAAATGTGATTGCATGTTACTTCCTTGGTCACTCAACAAGATTGTAGGCATTCCATGACGAGAAAATATCTCCTCTAATATTCGGCATAGAGTCTCTGCTTTCTGATCTGGCATAGCTACAGCTTCTTGGAATTTTGTGAAATAATCAACCATTGTCAAGATGTATCTGTTACCCCGAGTAGTTGTTTGTAGAGGACCAATAATATCAATAGCAACCATGTAAAACGGGATAGGTGTAACTTCCACAGGCTTCAGTGGCCATTTAGGGCGTGGCACACTCTTATTTATCTGGCAAGTTTGACAAGACTTGCAAAAATCTTGAACATCTCTGTAGAACCGAGGCCAATAAAATTCCATCTGCAATAACGAAAAACTTTTCTGGGTGCCCATATGTCCTGCTGATTCATGAGCCAGCTGTAAGATCTCTAAGCGTAGCTTGGCTGGTACAACCATTTGAAATCTCTCATCTCCTTCTGGACTAATCCATATCTTATGTAGAATACCTCTCTTGAGTACCAACTTGTCAAATGTTGCATAGTAAACTTTGAGTGACGATGAAGCATCCGAAGGGCATTTTTCTGGCTTCATCTCGTTTGTAATCCAAGAAATAACCTCCTTTATGTCCTTATCTTCTGATTGCATCTTTACAAGTTCATCATCATTCCACTGTCGTTCGATGAAGATACTGTTAATAATGGGATTTCTCGACAAAGCATCAGCATGTGCCATTAGTCGACCAGCTTTATGTGTAACCTCATACTCATACTGTTCAAGCGTAAGAAGCCATCTTGCCAACTTTCCTGTTGGGTTGCGAATCTTTCTAGCCCACTGTAAAGCTCGATGATCAGAGAAAATGTGGGTTTTCTTTCCATAGACATAAGGGTGAAAATACTTCATTGCCCAAACTAAAGCAAACAATTCTTTTTCTGTAACCGTCCAGTTTTTCTCAGACTTTGTAAATCCCTTAGAACCATAGGCAATAACTCTCTCGTGCTCATTTTCATCTTTCTGACAAAGAACTGCACCGACACCTGCATCACTTGCATCACAGTAGATGATAAAATCTCTCTCAAAATCTGGAAAGGATAGTAGTGGTTCTGATGATAACTGCTTCTTTAGCACTTCAAATGCCTGATTGCAACTTTCTGACCACTGCCAAGGTATATCTTTCTGCAATAACCTGTGTAAGGGTGCAAGAATATCGGCTGCTCCTGAAATAAATCTTCGATAATAGCTTGTCAAACCTATGAATCTTCGAAGTTCTGTTACATTTGTTGGTCTAGCCATTGCTAGGACTGCTTTCACTTTCTCAGGACATGGTCTAATGCCATTAGCATCAATCACAAATCCAAGATATTGTACTGACTGTTGGGCAAAATGACATTTTTCAAAGTTGAGCTTCAGTCCAGAGTCTTGGAAGGCCTGTAAAACTGCTTTCAGTTGGGTAAGGTGTTCATCAAATGTTTGTCCCGTCACAAGCACATCATCCAAATATGCTTGGGCTCTGAGTCCTAGTTTTCCAGATAAAATACTTCCCATTAAACGTTGAAAAGTAGCAACAGCGTTGCAAAGTCCAAAAGGCATAACATTAAATTCATAATGCCCACCACTTGGAACACTAAATGCTGTTTTAGGACGACTGTCGTCATCCACATCAATCTGCCAATAGCCGGAGGTCAGGTCAAGTGTTGTGAAATACTTTTGACCACCTAGATTGTCCATCATTTGGTCAATGCGAGGCATAGGAAATGCATCTTTGACTGTAACATCATTGAGCTTTCTAAAGTCTACACAAAAACGCCAATCCCCATTTTTCTTTTTCACAAGTACAATTGGACTTGACCAGGGTGACTGACTTTCTTGAATTATTCCATTTTCTAGCATGGTCTTTACCTGGGTATCTACTACCTCTTTCAACATGTGTGGTAGCCTTCTAGGTTGTTGTTTGATAGGGTTTGCATCACCTGTATTTATGACATGCTTCACTTTGGGTGTTTTGCCAATGTCATTTTTAGATTCAGAGAAAACATCAGAGAATTTCTCAAGCAAAGATTTTAACTTTTCAGTTTCACAAGAGTTTAACCCTTCAACTTTTAACTTACTTATTTGGTGTTCTTTGTTATTCCCCTTTGCCTCGGGAATAATGACAGTATCTTGCTCAACCATCTCCAGATTACCAATAACAGTGCCTTTAAATAATTTGATAGGATCTGCCCTGGGTTGACAACTTGAATGGGCACAGCCTCTTGTTTAGGAGATACCAAAACACGAGCAACGAAAATACCTTTGTCTCTCATTTTGAGTTGAGGCTCAAGCACTGAATCTGATTGAAATGAAACATTACGATTTCCCTGGACTATCATTTCATGACCTGGTGGCACAACAACATCTTGATCCAAAACAACTGGTAAACTGTCTGTAGGTTTTAATTCTAGCATGTATAACTGTACTGAATTGTCTTCATCAACAATTAGCTTATTCTCTGCAAGATTAATGCTAGCTTTGTGACAGCTTAACCACTGGAGGCCTAAAATTACTGGTATTTTCATAGTCTCAGCTATATAAAATGTTTCATCTGACAACTTTTCATTAACCGAAAGGCGAAGTGTACATTTTCCCAAAATTCCCAACACAGATCCATTGGCAGCTTGAGCAACTAAATCACTGGGTACTATTTTTTTGTCTTCTGGCAAGCAATCAAAAACTTCTTTATTAATCAGATTTATAGGGCTACCAGTGTCAATCAAACAATTTGAAAATAGAACACCATTTAATTTGGCTGTTATGAATAACGAATTCCTATTTTCTAGGGGTATCACCGTGGCCAAAGTTGATGCATTGTTTGGCCTTTCCTTGTCATCTTTCTGTTCTGTCTCAGAGCTCAAAAGCTTTTTCAATTTCATTTTTAAGGGGCAATCTCTAACTACATGGCCAGCATTATCACACAGAAAACACTTTTTTGAAACAGACTTTTCTTCATTCCGTGGTCTAGCATCAGATCTACTCCAATTATTTTCACGTTCAGCAAAATTTTGAGGGCCTCTGGGATCAAATCTGCAAAACTTTGCAATGTGACCTTGTTGGCCACATTTAAAACAAACAAAAACTGGCTTGTTGATGGTAGTCCCACCTGGGTTTTTACCATAAAAAGGACAATTTTTGGCAATGTGTCCAAAACCATGGCATGCAAAACATTCAGCAGGGGGTCTGGCCCTTGTTGCTGCAACAGCATTTACTTCCGCATTAAGATTGAAATCAGATAAATTCTTGGCAAGTGCAGCTTGTGCAGAAGAGGCAGCTTCAAATCTTCTGGCTACTAACAAAGCTGCATCTAAAGAGGCTTGTGGTTCCTGTAAAAGTTTACATTGTAAGCCTGAGTCCCTTAGTCCAGCAACAAACTGATCAACTAATCTTGTAGACATTTCAGTCTCTGAAAAAACACACTTACTTGCAAGCTCGCGTAGAGCAACTGCAAAAGCATCTACAGATTCACCTGGGTTTTGAGTTCTTTTCAAAATGAAAACCTTCTCTCCATGGGGGTTTGATTCCTTTCAAATAATGCTGTCATCCTGTTTTTCCAGTCTGTAAAGGTTTGTTCATTATTCACAGTGACACTAATGGTTTCCGAGGCGCGGAAAGCATTTTCTGAGAGATTAAGCAAAATTGCAGCCTGCCTCTGGGGGTATCCTTGAACTCCAACTGCATTAAAATACAGCTCCATCTTCCTGGTAAATAGAAGAAAATCTTCAGAAATTCTGTACTTCTCGGGCTTTCGAAACAAACTAGTGGGTGAGAATCCATGAGCTCCAACAGCATTCTCAGCTTCAACCTCAGCGGCATCTTCTCCTTCTTGAGCCATGACGGCCTAAATCCAAATTACAGCTTTTTCAGTCCGTCCTGAAATGTGGGTCCTGGCAGGGTCGCCAAAATGTAATGAGGTTCGCCAAAGATTAAACACTTCAGATACGTTTTCCAATATCTTTTCTTTAAATAAACATATACTAAGAATATTACAGCTCGACGAAAATATCTTTCAAAAAGTCCACAAAAACTCTCTAACCATTTCTCCAAAAATCGTCTTCTCCAAAAGCACGCTAGTTCTCTTCATGAAAACGAGGTATAATCAAAAGGGAGCTCCTCACAAACGAAAGGTTCTAGGAATAACTTGGGATCCTGTAGAAGATTCTATGAAGATTGAATTGAAGAAAGATGGCTTAGAACAGGTAGCAACTAAGAGGAGACTCCTAAGCTCATTGGCAGCTGTCTATGATCCACTTGGAGTAGCTGGACCAGTAATATTGAAGGCAAGAGTGCTGTTCCAAAGTCTTTGCGCCAAGAGTGTCGACTGGGATGATGAGTTGTCTGAAGAAGACCAGAAGATATACAGAAGACGGATGGCAGACTTGCTAGAAATGAAAACGCTGACGTTTCCAAGATTCATTGGGCCATCCAAGGAATATGCAGCAGAATGCACAGTTCATTGTTTCTGTGATGCAAGCTCGATGGGATACTGTGCTGCAGTATATCTTGCTGTACAGACAGAAAATGGCACTCAAATCAAGTTGCTGACAGCCAAATGCAGATTAGCTCCAATGAAGAAGATGTCAATTCCAAGGTTGGAATTACTATCAGCAAGAACTGGAGCGAAGTTGGCAAACACTGTTCTAAAAGATCTGAAGGCTTGGAAAATGCAGAGAGTCTACATGTGGGTAGATAGCATGACAGCACTTTATTGGATTGCCAATAAAGGTGCGTGGAAACCCTATGTCAACAACAGGGTAAAAGAAATACATCAACTTGTCCCGGGGGCAATCTGGCAGCATTGTCCCACAGACTTGAACCCTGCTGATGTAGGAACGAGGGGAGCCAGCGCAGCAAGATTGCAGCATGATGAATTGTGGTGGAATGGACCGGAATTTCTGAAATTCGAACAAAAGCATGGCCAGAGCAGCCAAAAGAATTCAAACCTTCAGAAGAGGCAGGAACTGAAGAAAAGAATCCCAGCTTGCTGATTGCAGACGAGGGGAGCGAAGAAATTTCAGAAATCGTCGACATTACAAGATTCAGCTGCCTGGCGAAATTACTCAGATGCACCGCAAGAGTGCTACGATTCGTAAATAATTGTAAAAGAAGAGCTAACAGAATTAGCGAAGAAATCATTTCAGCAGAAGAAATGAAGAATGCAAGATCGCTGTGGATCGGGTCAGTCCAAAGAAAGTATCAAGGAGAAAAGGATTTCCAAGAAAGGACTGAAGATTTGGGCATTAGAAGGCGCGAAGATGGCATAATGCGTTGCCATGGCAGACTGCAGAATGCAGAGTTATCGTTTGAAGAAGTGCATCCAATTCTGTTGCCGCCAAAAAGCAAGCTGACATCATTGGTGATCAAGCAGTGCCATGAAGAAGTTGGACATGGAGGAGTGGGAAGAACATTGGCAGAAGTAAGAGCAAATTTCTGGATTCCCAGGGCAGACAAGTCGTCAAATCCATGGTCAGAGCTTGCAGAATATGCAAGGTGTTCGCAGCAAAGAGCCTGACAGCCCCAAGAACAGCCCCACTTCCTAATGTGAGAGTAGCAAGGACAAGGCCATTCCAGCATACGGGTGTTGACTTCGCTGGACCTTTGTATGTCAAACAAGGGTCAGAAATGAAGAAGGCCTACATTACTCTCTTCTCATGTGCAACAACGAGAGCAGTGCACCTAGAATTGGCACCTGATATGACGGCAGAAACTTTTATGATGTCTCTGGAAAAGTTCTTCTCGGTCTGGGGAATACCAAATCTCATCCTCAGTGATAATGCAGCAACTTTCAAATCCACAGCGATGCAGTTGAAGAAGTTGAAAGATCATCCCGAAGTACAGACGTATTTACAGTCAAATTACCTGGCCTGGAAATTCAATCTCAGTTTAGCCCCTTGGTGGGGAGGACATTACGAAAGGCTTGTGGGGATGACAAAGTCTATCTTGAGGAAAATCTTGGGAAAAGCCGCACTGACGTATCCCGAGATGGAAGTAGTATTGAAGAAAACTCAGGAATCCTGAACAACAGACCCTTGATGTATCAGGGAGAAGAGTTGGAAGATGAAGTGTTGACACCAAATCACCTGATTTTTGGGCATAAATTGCAGCAAATGCCAGAAATACCTGAAGATCTCATAGAAGAAGATGACGTAGTTCTACGATGGAAACATGTTGAGTCAAAGCTTAACCAAGTATGGCAGAGATGGAACAAAGAGTACCTGATTGGGCTCAGAGAATTCCATAAGAGCAAAGCTTCAAAGTTGAGCAATAATTACGCAGTAAAACCTGGTGATCTTGTTCTGATTGAGAATAAGAATGCACAAAGAGGTATGTGGAAAAAAGCCAAGGTGTTAAAGTTGATTCAAGGAGATGATGGCATTGTTCGAGGAGTTGCTATGGAGGTGATAGTCAATGGTGTAAAAAGGAGACTGGAACGAGCGGTCCAGCAGATTTTCCCGCTGGAAATTTGCGCGGGAAAACAGGAAAGTTCAGTGGAGCAGAAACAGGAAGATGCTGGTGTCCGAAGAAGCAGAAGAGTTGCAGCGATGGACGCAAAGGCAAAGATCAGCACAATCGCAGAGGGTGAAGTTAATCTCGACATGTCAGATTAACGAGGGGAGTGTGTGCTGAACTGAGGGCCTAAATCGCTACACTTAGGCTCCGTTCAAGAAGAAAACAGGGATGCTTGATGGCACATCTTCGATGGGAATGACCATGGCCCATAACTTAATGGACGGTCGAAGATTGGGAAATTGGACAGAAGGACATGCAGAAAATCTTGTCATGAAGTTTGAAAGACTGAACTTTACAGCACGTTCTGTACGAATGTGTTTACTCGAAGTCGAATTTGGGACGCTACTGAACAATATGTGTGATAAGCTGTTGTTAGTAGTATTGTTTTAATTACGCAGTAATTTTAATTAGTTAACACAACAATCGGCGATTCCTTTGTAGAAATGTATATAAGTGGGATTTCGCTCATTGTTACTTAGTTCTAGTTATCACGAGGCTAAAAGACCCGCGAAGTCAAGGCAAAGATAAAGTAAAGATAGAGAACTCTACTCAACGTTTATAGGTCGTGAGTACCTTTGATTATATGCGTATTAAGGGCGCATAGGATATTTAGATAGATACATTTGGTATCTAAGGAGTTTATTCCTGTAGGATCAGCGACGCTAGATCTACAGTGTGTTATTCATTGAGTATTTGTAGTTAAGAGTTACTACATTGAATATTATCGTTGAGTATTATAAAATATTGGTATTTGACTAATATTAATTAGTGAATATTGTATTGAAGCAATATTTGTATTCTTACTGAAGTTAAGTAAGTAAGTAAGTAAGTAAGTAAGCAAGGTCGTTTACATGCGCAATAGGTTGCTTAAGAGTTCTTAAGTAGCGCCTCAAGTTGCATAAGTTTGCTTGTAACTTGTAGAACCCTCCGTAGTCTAGGCGTAAACCCTTTTGGTCCTTGGGTCCGTTAGGTAGTCAGAGCATTCGCAATCGGAAGCATCTTAAAGTATTTTTAGAGTATTTTAACTTTATTTAGTTACGTGTATATAGTATTTCGTTATTGTTGAGACATTATTGGTGAGCCTTTTGCCCACAAAATTTGGTTATCGATCTTTCTTGTCTTTTCTCACGCGAGGATAGGGTTTGCGAAGGGAGTTTCCGACCTCGCGCCTAGGTTAGATATTTATTATCATTTGTTTAGTACAGTCCCCTTTATTAGGCTATCGGACAAAGTGTCAAACCCCGTCAGATTCCCGACACTTTGAGTGGTCCGCACCGAACCGGATTTGCCGCGTTTGTTTGTCAACCGCTACTGTATTTAAGTGTATAGTAAGTGTGTTTAAGGAATTTTCTCTCTCTAGTCTCTCGGTTTGGAAAGACTAGGCAGTATAAACGAGAAAAGAGAAAAGTGATCGTAAATTAAAAATGTCTCAACAAAGGTTAGGGCTAGGATACGAACTTTCTGCTGAAGAAGAAAGCCGAATTGAGACAGCCCATCAGTTGTTGGCGATGAGTGATTCCATTGGAGAATTCAGCTCTCAACCACGACAGGAGGTGTTATACTCTGTCGTCAGCCAGCCAATCAGAATCGCAGACGAAATCCGGGCAGATTCAGATGAAGAGTCCAGAACCAGAAACCGGACGATTTCAGACGACGAAATCACCTTCAGAATTCCAGAATCCAGACCCGAGCCCCAACGAGAGGGGCGAAGACCCGGGCCCCAAGAAGAGGGGCGAAGAGTCGCAGATACAGGACGGGAGGACCCATGCCCTGTCCTCAGACCAGTGTCCCAAGAAGAGGGACGAAGACCCGGGCCCCAAGAAGAGGGGCGAAGACCCGGCCCCCTAGAAGAGGGGCGAAGAGTCGCAGATACAGGACGGGAGGACCCATGCCCTGTCCTCAGACCAGTGTCCCAAGAAGAGGGACGAAGACCCGGCCCCCTAGAAGAGGGGCGAAGAGTCGCAGATACAGGACGAGAGGACCCATGCCTCGTCCTCAGAAGAAGACCCGGGCCCCAAGAAGAGGGGCGAAGACCTGGTTCAGTTGGAGTCGACGATTTCCTCGATGGAGGAGGAAGAAGAAACCCCAAGCCCTCGACCCCGATTTGGAGGCCAACCTACGAAAATGAGCTCTTGGCACACCAGATATTGACGCAAGGCCCAGCCACCAGTCAGATGCCTGAAGCACCCAGCAGTTTAATTCAGTGGCCAATGATGGTTTCTCAACCGATGCAGACCACAAACGCAGACGTTCTGGCACAGATGTTCGCAAGAACCCCTGAATTGGGGGAATATGGTGGCATGCAGTACAAAGCAGCAACCCCCCACCAGCAGCCAACAACCATCTGGAACCCCAGTCTAATGACCCACCAGCACCCTGTTGCCCCCCTGGGACAACAGCCCCCTACCCTGGCCTCCACCCTCCTACCAACCCACACCCCTACCCTCCCACCAACCCCCCTGCATCAACTCCAGATGGCTGGACATGAAGATGATCAGACTCAAAGGATCCAGGAAGAGAGATCCAGAAGTTCAACGCCACAACCAGCACCAAGACCAGAGAAGACGCTGTCCCCAGAAGATCAGAAGATCCTGAATGAAGCTGAAGATGACAGGGAGATAGCAAGATGTCTCATCCAGAAATTGGTCAACAGCATGGATTGGGAGTCTGAAGATGTGGAGATGCTTCAAGAAAAGCAGGAAGCACTAAGAAGAGCCAGCAAGAGGTTAGAAGATGCAACTACTGAGCTGGAGAAGCAGCACAAACGAGTTGGCTTGAGCGTAGCTGAAAGGCTCAGAAGACTTGAAGTTTTTGAAGAAGAGTCGTCGAAGTTCAGCACGGTGCAGAGAAGACTCAAGAACAAGCTGAACCGAGGGGATGAAAAGCCGGAACGACGCCAGGACCCCAAGACAGTCACTGCAATTAGACTTCCCAAGATGGAACTGAAGACGTTCGATGGAAACGTGCTAAGATGGCATGAATTTTGGGAATGTTTCGAGCATGGTGTGCACAATCAGAGGAACCCACCATGAAGCAATCTGTGATGCAGAAAAGAAACAGGCGGTTAAGGAACCAACTGGGATCTTGAAGAAGACTGGTCCAGTCGCAGCAGTGGCATATCAGACACTGATTGTAAAAGTCATGGGGAATAATGAAGCAAAGGAGTTGAGATGCAGAGCTCTCTTGGACTCTGGGAGCGCAAGAAGCTTCGTAACTAAACGTTTGGCAGAAGAACTCGGAAGCAGCCCAGAAGAGGCAAAAGAAAGACAGACATTTGAAGGTCTGAACCAGCAAGTGCAAGAACTTGAAACAGAACGCCATAAGCTGAAGATCAGAAGTCTTCAGGGGAACTTCAGAATGGACGTGGACGTCAAGACGCTGCCAACAATCACTACAGTGGGGAATCCAGCTCCATTGGAACTAAAGAAGAAGTATAAGCATCTGAAGAATGTCTTCTTCACAGATGTAACCAACAAGGACGAACTAGAAGTCCAGATGTTGCTTGGTAGCGAACACATGGCATACATTCAGACAGGAGAGATAAAGAAGGGAAACCCTGGAGAGCCAGTGGCAGTCAAAACGAAGCTTGGCTGGACGTTGATGGGCTCCACAGGAGTGAAATCGCCTGCAAATGCCAAAGAACCCATGAACTTGGTAATAGAAAATCAACCAAGAATTCAAGCAGATGTAGCCAAGCTGTGGGACTTAGAAACTCTGGGGATCAAAGACGAAGATCCAGTCCACATGGCATTCGATGAAGAAGTGAAATTTAATAATGGAAGATATTCTGTGCCGCTTCCGTGGAGAGAGGGAAGCTTTCATGTTCCTCAGAACAAAGCGTTGGCCGAAGGAAGACTGAAAAGTCAACTGAGAAAGTTGAAGAAGCAACCGAAAATCCTTGAAGAGTATGACGAGATCATACAGGAGCAGCTGAAGGAAGGCATAGTGGAGCCAGTTCCAGAGAAGCCGACAGGGAAGAGAATAACGTATATCCCTCATCAGGCAGTGTTGCGTGAAGAAGCCACAACAACCAAACTGAGAGTGGTCTATGATGCTTCTTCAAAGACTTGCAAGGGATCCAAGTCACTGAATGAATGTCTTCACACTGGGCCTTCGCTGAACCCTCTGCTCTACTCAGTGTTGCTGAAGTTCAGAATGCACAAGACGGTTTTGATCGCTGATATCAAGCAAGCATTCTTGCAGATAGAAATTGATCCTGGAGATAGAGACGCTCTCAGATTTCTGTGGGTGAAAGACGTCCAAGATAAAGAACCAGAGATCAAAGAATACCGCTTCACAAGAGCAATTTTTGGAGCAGGACCGAGCCCATTCATCCTTGGTGCAACAATAAGGCATCATTTGGAGAAATATAAACCTGAAAATCAAGAATTGGTAGAGGATGTAGAGTCTAGCCTATACGTAGATGACTACATATCAGGGGATTATCTGAAGGATACCCCGTATCAGCATCTGGAGAACAGACAGAATCAGCTTCAAAAGGTGTTTGAAGATGGAGGATTCACACTGAGGAAATGGTTTTGCAGTGACCCAGAAGTCTGCAAAGAAATCAACCCAGATGCAGCTAGCGAAGAACGTGTAATGAGGTTCGCCAAAGATTAAACACTTCAGATACGTTTTCCAATATCTTTTCTTTAAATAAACATATACTAAGAATATTACAGCTCGACGAAAATATCTTTCAAAAAGTCCACAAAAACTCTCTAACCATTTCTCCAAAAATCGTCTTCTCCAAAAGCACGCTAGTTCTCTTCATGAAAACGAGGTATAATCAAAAGGAGCTCCTCACAAACGAAAGGTTCTAGGAATAACTTGGGATCCTGTAGAAGATTCTATGAAGATTGAATTGAAGAAAGATGGCTTAGAACAGGTAGCAACTAAGAGGAGACTCCTAAGCTCATTGGCAGCTGTCTATGATCCACTTGGAGTAGCTGGACCAGTAATATTGAAGGCAAGAGTGCTGTTCCAAAGTCTTTGCGCCAAGAGTGTCGACTGGGATGATGAGTTGTCTGAAGAAGACCAGAAGATATACAGAAGACGGATGGCAGACTTGCTAGAAATGAAAACGCTGACGTTTCCAAGATTCATTGGGCCATCCAAGGAATATGCAGCAGAATGCACAGTTCATTGTTTCTGTGATGCAAGCTCGATGGGATACTGTGCTGCAGTATATCTTGCTGTACAGACAGAAAATGGCACTCAAATCAAGTTGCTGACAGCCAAATGCAGATTAGCTCCAATGAAGAAGATGTCAATTCCAAGGTTGGAATTACTATCAGCAAGAACTGGAGCGAAGTTGGCAAACACTGTTCTAAAAGATCTGAAGGCTTGGAAAATGCAGAGAGTCTACATGTGGGTAGATAGCATGACAGCACTTTATTGGATTGCCAATAAAGGTGCGTGGAAACCCTATGTCAACAACAGGGTAAAAGAAATACATCAACTTGTCCCGGGGGGCAATCTGGCAGCATTGTCCCACAGACTTGAACCCTGCTGATGTAGGAACGAGGGGAGCCAGCGCAGCAAGATTGCAGCATGATGAATTGTGGTGGAATGGACCGGAATTTCTGAAATTCGAACAAAAAGCATGGCCAGAGCAGCCAAAAGAATTCAAACCTTCAGAAGAGGCAGGAACTGAAGAAAAGAATCCCAGCTTGCTGATTGCAGACGAGGGGAGCGAAGAAATTTCAGAAATCGTCGACATTACAAGATTCAGCTGCCTGGCGAAATTACTCAGATGCACCGCAAGAGTGCTACGATTCGTAAATAATTGTAAAAGAAGAGCTAACAGAATTAGCGAAGAAATCATTTCAGCAGAAGAAATGAAGAATGCAAGATCGCTGTGGATCGGGTCAGTCCAAAGAAAGTATCAAGGAGAAAAGGATTTCCAAGAAAGGACTGAAGATTTGGGCATTAGAAGGCGCGAAGATGGCATAATGCGTTGCCATGGCAGACTGCAGAATGCAGAGTTATCGTTTGAAGAAGTGCATCCAATTCTGTTGCCGCCAAAAAGCAAGCTGACATCATTGGTGATCAAGCAGTGCCATGAAGAAGTTGGACATGGAGGAGTGGGAAGAACATTGGCAGAAGTAAGAGCAAATTTCTGGATTCCCAGGGGCAGACAAGTCGTCAAATCCATGGTCAGAGCTTGCAGAATATGCAAGGTGTTCGCAGCAAAGAGCCTGACAGCCCCAAGAACAGCCCCACTTCCTAATGTGAGAGTAGCAAGGACAAGGCCATTCCAGCATACGGGTGTTGACTTCGCTGGACCTTTGTATGTCAAACAAGGGTCAGAAATGAAGAAGGCCTACATTACTCTCTTCTCATGTGCAACAACGAGAGCAGTGCACCTAGAATTGGCACCTGATATGACGGCAGAAACTTTTATGATGTCTCTGGAAAA
Organism: Chrysaora quinquecirrha; assembly: GCA_014526335.1. NCBI lineage: Eukaryota > Metazoa > Cnidaria > Scyphozoa > Semaeostomeae > Pelagiidae > Chrysaora > Chrysaora quinquecirrha. The sequence continues at coordinate 28,769 of JACTAT010000250.1, forward strand.
GTTCTTCTCGGTCTGGGGAATACCAAATCTCATCCTCAGTGATAATGCAGCAACTTTCAAATCCACAGCGATGCAGTTGAAGAAGTTGAAAGATCATCCCGAAGTACAGACGTATTTACAGTCAAATTACCTGGCCTGGAAATTCAATCTCAGTTTAGCCCCTTGGTGGGGAGGACATTACGAAAGGCTTGTGGGGATGACAAAGTCTATCTTGAGGAAAATCTTGGGAAAAGCCGCACTGACGTATCCCGAGATGGAAGTAGTATTGAAGAAAACTCAGGGAATCCTGAACAACAGACCCTTGATGTATCAGGGAGAAGGGTTGGAAGATGAAGTGTTGACACCAAATCACCTGATTTTTGGGCATAAATTGCAGCAAATGCCAGAAATACCTGAAGATCTCATAGAAGAAGATGACGTAGTTCTACGATGGAAACATGTTGAGTCAAAGCTTAACCAAGTATGGCAGAGATGGAACAAAGAGTACCTGATTGGGCTCAGAGAATTCCATAAGAGCAAAGCTTCAAAGTTGAGCAATAATTACGCAGTAAAACCTGGTGATCTTGTTCTGATTGAGAATAAGAATGCACAAAGAGGTATGTGGAAAAAGCCAAGGTGTTAAAGTTGATTCAAGGAGATGATGGCATTGTTCGAGGAGTTGCTATGGAGGTGATAGTCAATGGTGTAAAAAGGAGACTGGAACGAGCGGTCCAGCAGATTTTCCCGCTGGAAATTTGCGCGGGAAAACAGGAAAGTTCAGTGGAGCAGAAACAGGAAGATGCTGGTGTCCGAAGAAGCAGAAGAGTTGCAGCGATGGACGCAAAGGCAAAGATCAGCACAATCGCAGAGGGTGAAGTTAATCTCGACATGTCAGATTAACGAGGGGAGTGTGCTGAACTGAGGGCCTAAATCGCTACACTTAGGCTCCGTTCAAGAAGAAAACAGGGATGCTTGATGGCACATCTTCGATGGGAATGACCATGGCCCATAACTTAATGGACGGTCGAAGATTGGGAAATTGGACAGAAGGACATGCAGAAAATCTTGTCATGAAGTTTGAAAGACTGAACTTTACAGCACGTTCTGTACGAATGTGTTTACTCGAAGTCGAATTTGGGACGCTACTGAACAATATGTGTGATAAGCTGTTGTTAGTAGTATTGTTTTAATTACGCAGTAATTTTAATTAGTTAACACAACAATCGGCGATTCCTTTGTAGAAATGTATATAAGTGGGATTTCGCTCATTGTTACTTAGTTCTAGTTATCACGAGGCTAAAAGACCCGCGAAGTCAAGGCAAAGATAAAGTAAAGATAGAGAACTCTACTCAACGTTTATAGGTCGTGAGTACCTTTGATTATATGCGTATTAAGGGCGCATAGGATATTTAGATAGATACATTTGGTATCTAAGGAGTTTATTCCTGTAGGATCAGCGACGCTAGATCTACAGTGTGTTATTCATTGAGTATTTGTAGTTAAGAGTTACTACATTGAATATTATCGTTGAGTATTATAAAATATTGGTATTTGACTAATATTAATTAGTGAATATTGTATTGAAGCAATATTTGTATTCTTACTGAAGTTAAGTAAGTAAGTAAGTAAGTAAGTAAGCAAGGTCGTTTACATGCGCAATAGGTTACTTAAGAGTTCTTAAGTAGCGCCTCAAGTTGCATAAGTTTGCTTGTAACTTGTAGAACCCTCCGTAGTCTAGGCGTAAACCCTTTTGGTCCTTGGGTCCGTTAGGTAGTCAGAGCATTCGCAATCGGAAGCATCTTAAAGTATTTTTAGAGTATTTTAACTTTATTTAGTTACGTGTATATAGTATTTCGTTATTGTTGAGACATTATTGGTGAGCCTTTTGCCCACAAAATTTGGTTATCGATCTTTCTTGTCTTTTCTCACGCGAGGATAGGGTTTGCGAAGGGAGTTTCCGACCTCGCGCCTAGGTTAGATATTTATTATCATTTGTTTAGTACAGTCCCTTTATTAGGCTATCGGACAAAGCATCAAGATTGGAAAATTTCCGTGTATCGATGCGGTTTTAGGTCATTTCGGGTTCAAAAATATGGTCACGTGACCACTGATGATGTTTTTATTTGATGATGTATGCCAAAACTCGTGTATGTTAGTCTTTAGGCAGAAAAAACCTAAAAGACTGAAGAGAAATAAGGTGTAAAATCTCGAATAGTCCGAAAAATCCGTCCAATGTCCGCTCTAAACTGACCGGATTTTTTTATCCGAAAAATCCTTCTACACTTTTGTAGAGTGATTTGCCTCTTGCGTTAAAAGCCTGATAAATTCTTTGCAGGTTCGTCGCATTGGGGGATTGCGAGGGGTGCGGTACCCCCCTGGCCTCAAGCCTGTCGGCCAACTTGTCTCTAATGCGGGCGTTGTCGGCAACTGAGAAAATTGAGGGCCAAAATATTTAAGCAATAACCTTATTGGAACTTCCACATGTGCATCGTATCATATTATAACAGAGCGATAAGAAAATCCTGTTGTATTTTACCACGTAACTTCGAAAGTTAGTTAAAGGAACAATTTTCTATGCAAAAACGACGGATCAAGAAAGATACAGTCTACTGTACAGTATGTATACCTCTGTATCTTCATTCGTTAATGGTCTAATGGCTCTAGTGCTTATGGGGTTGCAACATCCCACAATCATTCTAATCAGTCAAGTCATCTTTGACGTCGATCTCTATTGGATTGGCAAACTGATTAACGGCTCAGACAATTGTAATTTAAAGGCCCCAAAATGGTCATTGCCAGAGGCGGACTGGCAACGAATATCCAGGGTTGCTACTTCCAGTAAAGGGGGTACCTGGGACATCATACACGTTTAGGTGGGACCTTTTTTGGGTCGTAAGAAATTCATTTGCGACCCCATAAGGTGGGACCCTAAGGTGGGACCTCTAAGGTGGGACCCTAAGGTGGGACCTGACGTTGGAGCATACTTAATTAATTACACGGTGGGACCTTATAAGGTGGGACCCTAAGGTGGGACCCTAAGGTGGGACCCTAAGGTGGGACCTTAAGGTGGGACCCCCTAAGGTGGGACCCTAAGGTGGGACCCTAAGGTGGGACCTTAAGGTGGGACCCTAAGGTGGGACCCTAAGGTGGGACCTTTAGGTGGGACCCAAAGGTGGGACCCTAAGGTGGGACCTTATGGTGGGACCTTAAGGTGGGACCCTAAGGTGGGACCTTAAGGTGGGACCTTAAGGTGGGATCCTCAGGTGAGTTGGGTTAGTTAAGGGACTGGGTCCGAGTTTGGAGGTGCGTTTTTCAAGGTTAAGGGTTACGCCAACATTCTGGAAATTTCAGTCAGAGAACAATAGCAATTGTTATTTTTTGGACACTCTCACGGTTTCTATTGTTATTTTACAATTGTCATGCCGATACGCAGAAAAAAAATCCTCTCTCGTTGAAGATCTTCGGGCCTAAGTACATGGAATGCAGCCTTGGGAGAGGATCGTGAGAGTCAGAATTCTGGAAAAGGACGGAGAATTTAGGATTTTGGAAAAGCAATTCCAGTTATATCTATTAAATGGGATTTGCTTGTGAATTCCTGGCGACCCTTAAGATCACAGAGGGAGTGTACTAAACCATTTTACTTAGTACCTAGGCCTGTATTTTTGGATATTTGTGGCGACCCTGCCGCCTGGACACCTTAGGCCCACACGAGGCAAGGAAACAAACCGAGGAAAAATGGCAACGAACGCAGAAGATATTGTTCAGCAAACACAGAAGGAGAAGACGAGAACTCTTTGTCCTGATTTTGCAAAACATCAATTACATTCTTCAGACAGCTTTTAAAGTCAACTAACGAAACTTCTTTTTTAATCTTCATTATTGTGTTAGGAGCCTCTTGTGGTAGATTACAGCACGCAGCTTTTGCAGAGCACCATCCCTAAGTTGCAATCACCATTCCATTCCGTGCTAACTGCCTCAAATAAACCATCATTAAGATCACAAGCATCCAGTTTCAGCCAAAATCGCCCGTTTGGGTCTGCTTGTTTTAAAGTATCCAAAGCTGCATTCTGCATGCCGGTTTCTGCTTTGAATTGAGGTGTGGCTGTCTTTTTGAGATGAGTATGGATACCAGAGCAAGGTACATTTGTTCTAGCCTAGAAAAAGATGATAAAATAGTTTCATGTAGGTATATTTGGTTGATCATATTGGGAAATGTGTGTACCAAAAATATCACTTTGGGCAAATGGTTGACCCAAAAATATCGGCCCTACCTCCCTGTATGTCAAGGTGCCAACAGGCCCCTGGTTTCTTGTATACATCTTTATCATATAAAGATGCAACAATTTAAGTATTCCAAAATCAAACTGTTCACTTACCCATTTTGGATTTTTGTGGTTTTCCAGAGCAGGTCCGCTCCACATGGGTCCTCAAACAACTTGAAAAACCTCCCACCAAGTTCAGCTTCCATTGTATCCAACCACTGGCTATAATCAGGTGACTCTCTTGTCTAAAATGGTGAGATTGGACAAGTCTAAATCGATTACATTACTATATTCAAACTCGCAAGCATAAAGTGTGAGGATCTCACTGCAGTATAATTCACTCAGCTTATGATTGCGAGGGCATTCAGTCCCCACAAATTTTGCAGTCACTCAACCTGTTTTTTTCAACAAAGCAGTGATTAGTCTTGACAAATAAGTAGAAATGTTCACAAAATGCAAGTATTGAATAACTTGATTAACCCTCTCAAAAAACCACTCTCCTCTCTGGAGGGCTCAATTTTATCAAGCCCAACTCTTGAATAATCCCACCCCTTGAATGTCAAATTTTGATGATCCCTCCTCAGTGCTTAATTGAATTAAGTGTTATTATATTACATTCTATATGTATATGAAATACAATGTGCCCTCCGGTTATCACCGCAATGGCTTCACTGCAACTTCTGAACTGAGGAACAGGATGTACAGTTACACATTTTGGATTGCATTGTGGAGTCACCACAGTGCTCAAACTGCGAGCAGTCATTATTTTGTATACAGAAAACAATGAAAATAATACTCACCTGCATGATGTTGCTGCATGTATAGAATTCAATGACATACTGCAAAAGTCCAAAGGGCATTCTATCACATGAGATTATATATTCTTTTCCAGGAATCTGTGTCTTTTTGTCAAGATCTGACTCCATAGGCAAACCAAGTTTGGTTTGTTCTCACTGTTTAGCCTTTCCATTGCTTGCATTGACAGCTCTGCAAATCCACAAATATTCCCCTTAATTTTGAATGACTTCTTTGCAACATTTACCAGTTCTTCCAAAAGTTTAAACTGATCTGTCTTTGGAAGAACATTTTCAAATAGATCAACTATAAATTCTGTGACTTCACTGCCAGGTATTTCAAGGTGAAGACTTTCAAAAGCTATTTTTCTTCTCTCTTGAGCATTTAATTTGGCAAATGAACGATTAGCAACGGCTTTCAACTGTTCATGATTAAGCCCATCAAGAAAATCAACTTCACAACTTGACTTAGCCTCTGTTGCCACAGATGTTGAGCTTTCATAGTTCAGATGGAAATGTTTTTCTGCTTTCTCTACATCACTGAATCTCTGTTTCAAACTGTTGATACTACTTTGGCGAACTCCACTCCCTATGAGAGAAAAGGTTCATTACATTAAAAAATCATAATGTTAAAACAAAGCAACATCAGAATATCAATTAAAACATTGTTGGCTTAAAAAAAGATAACCAATACATACACACTCTTAAATTATAGTCTGCATTTTTATCAGATATGTATGCTGCAGCCTGTTTCCAATAATACGCTCGGTGTGTACTAGGCCATGAGCCATGCTTTGTTGCACTTGGGTTGAAATCACTGTGAAGCTCTATGAATTCCACCAAGGCTTTATTCTCATTTTTTGTGCCATTTTCTAATGACTGGTCACTTTTTTGGACTCAATTGAACTGGTGACCCATACAGTGTTCTTCTTGATATTAAAACTCGAACTTGCAACCTCAAACAAAAATGTTTAACTTTAAAACTTACTGGACTCGTGGTTTCAAATATATCAATAGAACTATGAAATATATTTCTATGAAAAATAAGTAATGGTTTTTCACCTTTGAATTTTGATGTTCTTCAAATAACTACTGTAAATAGTTAAAGAATGAGATGCTTAATACGAATTCACACTAACTTTAAAACGGAGATATGCAATTAATTATATGCATACCTTTTGAGATGGACTTTGTGTAAATCCCCTTCTGTGGCTTGCTACGGGACTCTCAATATTAGTTCTTTTCTTGATTTGTCTTGATTTTGGTGATTCATGAGTCTGTTGAAAGATAATATTTTAGATGCACTTAAATATGTACATTCTATCTGCATATGAAGTGAGGATCATAGTGCTTCGCTACATACAGTTTGAGACCTTGGTCTAATTTGCCATACTTAGCACTAAGCTGAGCCAAAACTTCACCCAGTTTACAAACCAAATCAATCACGAAGAATGCACAGAATGAAACTGCATCTACACCTACATCCACCGGATACTGTCAACCTTCTAAAAAGAAGATTATGACAGGGTGACAAGCCAGAGTGGATACACATCCATTCCACACTGGATGTCACAGCTAACTGGAAAATACAACCTCTTAAAGTCGTGACCTATAGGACTTTTTGACAAAGTAAGGTACTTCAGGTCTCCAACTATTAGATGCAAGTTAAAAATCCCAACTACATATTAAACTTTTAAGATAAACAAGCGTCAAAAAGTGACGTTTTTCATATTAAAGTTAGGCCCAAAAATGGCCTATCCCAATCTCCAACAAAAAGCTTCTTTATATGGCAAGTTAAAGTTATATTTTCGGAAGATAGCTTTTATAAAACAGGCAAACATAAATATTATAATACATCTTTTAACATATAAGTAAATTGTCCACTTACTTCAACATCCATATCTTCTTTCTTGTATCACATATTCTTTCTCCCATATTATTTGCCAGCATTTTGTATCTTCGCGGGAACTTTAAAAAAAATTTCCCCGTTGCGTGCAGGGATACTAGCGATACTAGCGATACTAGCGAAACCCCCCTGCCGTAACCCGAAACCTTGAAAAACGCACCTCCAAACTCGGACCCAGTCCCTTAGCTAACCCAACTCACCTTAGGGTCCCACCTTAAGGTCCCACCTTAGGGTCCCACCTTAAGGTCCCACCTTAAGGTCCCACCTTAGGGTCCCACCTTAGGGTCCCACCTTAAGGTCCCACCTTAGGGTCCCACCTTAGGGTCCCACCTTAGGGTCCCACCTTATGGTCCCACCTTAAGGTCCCACCTTAGGGTCCCACCTTAAGGTCCCACCTTAGGGTCCCACCTTAGGGTCCCACCTTAGGGTCCCACCTTATGGTCCCACCTTAAGGTCCCACCTTATGGTCCCACCTTAAGGTCCCACCTTAGGGTCCCACCTTAGGTCCCACCTTAGGGTCCCACCTTAAGGTCCCACCTTAGGGTCCCAGGGTCCTGGTCCCACCTATGCGTCCTGGGTCCCACTTTTCCGGTATGCCGGGCACGTAAAAACATACAATACATAAACATTTCTATAGATATTACATTTCCCGATCTGAGTTGCAAAATCTCTGTGTACTAAACCGCTGATACCCTACATTTTGTAAGCCGCACGCTGAATAGGGGTCGAAGCCGTGAAGCCGCAAACCTATAGTAGGCTCTCCTAAAAGGCTGATGCAAAATATTTGCGTTCACAATATCATCTTGATTTCTATAAATTGTAATCTCTTAGCAATAATAATTCGTATGAATGATGAAATGAAAAGTTAATTTGTAGAATTTATCAATTAAGGGCCCGGTAGCAAGAGGGCCCGGGTTGCGATCGCAACCTAGCATCCCTGCCAGTCCGCCCCTGTCTTTAGCCACGTTTAGAGTGTTAAATTTGCTTCAAATATTTGAAATATTGGCACAAATGGGTATGAAATTGCGCTGTTTTTTTTATACATGGGTACCACGAGCAACAGAATTTACCGGTAGACATGGCTGGTTTTGGAAAAACTGGGCGGCACGTCTAGTCATTTGAACAATGAAGTACCCCCCCCCCCTTCTGGGGAGGTGGAGGTGTACGTGACGTCCAGCATGAAAAGAAAATACGGAAAACGAAGCCAGAAAATATTAATTGTTAATCTCTAACTGTGAAACGACAACCGGCCATCCCCGGCCATTTCTGGAAAAATAGTTTGTTAATACCTTCCTAGTTTTAAATTGAGTTGGTCCAATGAATTGAATTCCATAATCTCTGAAAACCTTCCTTTCTCCGGCTTTCACCTGGTCTTCTGTCTTTCTCGGTTGTCTTTCTCAAATTCAGCCATTCAACTCAATAGCAGTTTCAAGGCAAAAATATTTTTCGTTAAGTTACACAACTTTAGATGAATGGGGGAATGCCCATTTTGTTGTTATCGTACAACTTCCCCACAACTTCTTTTGTGTAATAATTAAGAGACTTCACTTTTGAAATGAAACTGAATGGGAATGTTGTTTTTCAGTCCTTATGCTTGTTAAAACATTATTTCCTATATTATAATAGCTCTTTTTTCATTCTAAAATGCACAGGCTTGAAAATTACTGCTGGTGAGTACTTTTATTTAGATTTTCGTAGTTTTTATTCTAGATTGTAGATATTTTATTCTTGGGGCAGGGACAAACTGTTTTACTTTGACTATCAAGAAAACCATAGAAAATATTTTCCCAAAGAAATCTTGACTTGAACCAAAATTCTTGTGACATTGACCTCAGTACTACATGACATAAACATCGTTTTTTAGCAAAGACCGAATGCACTATAGATACCTACACTGATGCATTAGGGACGCCTTATGTTGTAGATTGTTGTAATAGACTTTTCAAGACTTACATCCCACCTTCAAAGATGGGGGGTAACTTTGAAGTGTTTGTTGCGTGGAATAGGCCTCAGTACTACATGACATAAACATCGTTTTTTAGCAAAGACCAAATACACTATAGATACCTACACTGATGCATTAGGGACGCCTTATGTTGTAGATTGTTGTAATAGACTTTTCAAGACTTACATCTCACCTTCAAAGACGGGGGGTAACTTTGAAGTGTTTGTTGCGTGGGACCAGCAAAATCTCAAAATCGTTTTTTAGAAAAATTTACAAAGAAAAGAAAATAAATGATGTCAAAAACAAGTAGGTATGTTGTCAAAAACAGTTGTAATAGGACTTTGAAAGTTTTTTCTGTTAATTGTAGCAGCAGAGAGTCATAAAACAAAGTATTGCGCAATAATATTTTGAATGTGAATCTGATTGCGAAAGTGAATCTGAATCTGATTCTCTGGACATGGAAGTTCTTTTTATATATGGAATAGAGCTCATGGTATGCTCCTGAAAAGCAGTCCACCTTATAATAGGCATAGCCTTAGTTTTTCTTTTGATGAAAGAGAAATCTATCTTTTTGGCTTTCAAATTCATATTGCCTCAAAAATAATCTACAGGTATCTTGTTTATGTATATCTTGTGATTTTATGTAACGTACTTTTTCCTAAGTCTGCTTTTCACTCATGTGGATTCCCCCATTTTCTCTTCACCTGGCTTCGTGTCGATCTCGATCATGAAGCGCGACCACAGCTACTTGATCGAGCAGAAGCGTTTGATAATCATGATTGTTTGCTGTTGCCCAGCATTGAAAATTGTGATCCAGCTTCTCAATAATTTTAGAAAATCTTGATGTTCCTATCCTAATATGAGGCCTTCTTGCCCTTGGAAGGAGAAGGAGCCCTCCCTCTCATCCAACCAATCAACGCGTCAAGTTCGTTGTCATGAAGGCGGAAGACGTGCAGTTCCATCCAACAGTCGTCAGGCTAGGCAGGCAATTTGCAGTCTTCAATGGTGTGGGGTTGCTCAGCAGATGTGAAGCAACAACATATTCGTTTCATGAAATAAGCAAAGCAAAGAAACAGTTGTATGACGAGAAGTAGTTGTATGAAGGCAACTTGGCCTATGATATAAAACTTTGATATTTTACAAACATGGCAGTACACAAACATGGTGATAAAGGCACCATGAGACATGGCCTAAACTCCATAAGACATGGCCTAAAGGGCCTAAACTCCATAAGACATGGCCTAAAGTTGTGGCAAGCATGTGGGATTATTATACAACCAGGCTTTATTTGGGGTCCAATTTTTCAGCAGTCTGCCAACTTTAAACCTTGCCCAATGTGCACAAATTCTGGGGGAGGGGGGAGGGTTTACTAGACCGAGAAAGGCTAAAATCATCGTATGTATAATTCTGATTCATGACAACATATTAGTTACAGTAAGTGACTACACACGTTGACATACGCCCCCCAGGAGAAGCAAAGCTTATCAAGTGCTTTTATGTGCTTTTACTTTCAGTAGTAAACGAGAGCAGAACGCAACTCCAGTTAAGACTGGAATGGAGATCTAGGAACTGGCTACTAATGTTTAAATAAACAATGCTTTATATACAAAGAGGAAGTTAGTACACTCTTTTTTTATAAGAACCAGGAAATTTCGATTATGGCTGGCTGTTCTTAAATTTTTGCTGTTTTTGAGCCTTAAATATTCTTAATCTGTTCTTAGGTTACTGAGATATCTATATTTTCAATGAATGTCTAGGGTGCTACTAGGTCTGTGTGAAAATGAAGCATTCTTGTCTATTTCTTTGTTTGCTTGCTTTTTACGTTCAGTCTGACTGTCTTGCTTACATATTTAGCTGATATTCTTAGGGCTTTTGACAAGGCCAGCCTCAGCTTGTTCTTAATTTGTTCTTAAAATCTGGGCTAAATCCAGGCTCGTGTTCTTATAAAATTGTTCTTATAAAAAAAAGAGTGTAGTTAGTATGTACATTAACATAAATTGCAGTAGTTTCCGGTGCTATCGCATAAGTACGGGGGGTGTGCCCACTAAAATATTGTTTTAACGGTCTAGAATTTTTACCTCAAAAATCATATGAAAATATATTGAGTCCACCGGGACCTAAACATGTTTCTCAAGAAGCAAAACAACTCCTTGCCGTTTCTCCACGTTTTTGTTGAAAGCACTGCTACTGGATTTCTCACCAGTATATATAGGAAACCAACCTTCGGCGGCCTCTATATACGTTGGGATTTCTTAGTCCAAAACAGAGGAAAATTAACCTCATCAACACTCGTTGGGCGTTTATGATTTGCTTTAAAACTCTGCTCGATTAAGAATTGGACAATATAAAGGCTATTCTTATAGAAAACGGCTACCCGGGGGGACGTTATTTCGGATTGTTTCCGCAAGAAGATCGCAAGTTTTTCGGCTGACAAAAGTCTGAAACACAAATGGACGTAGAAAGGTACCATTTGGGTGTCCGTTTGCGCTGCTATTACCCATTTCGTACAAAGATTCCGACGTGGCAGTCAAAGTTAAGTAATCACGTGTTAGTTATAATATAAAGGGTCTGTTTTGTGGAGTCGAATAAGGGTACAATGGCAGGAACCCTCGGGTTATCTCGTCGTACCCACCTCTTAGTCCTAGAGGTTAATAAATGTGGAAGATTATAAAATGATTGAAAACGTATTCATAGTCTTTTGTCTTTGTTCGAATCACTGATGTTGCACCCCGAGGAACCCAGGTGTTACATCTATACTGTCAGTACCCAGTCATAAGAAACCGCTTTCTTTTTCTCTTGTGACTTCTATCAACGTAGAAATCAACATATCAGCATATTTTTATAATGCATTGTTGTATTTTCTTTTTTCGATGCTAAAGTCAGTTTAGAATTCGAGCGAGTTGAATTAACAAAACAAGTTATTTACTGATAAATATATGGGGGTTAAAATAAGCTGGGGGTCGGAAATTAAAACAAGAGCTAATTGGCGAGGATGTTGAGATAAACGGAAGGTTGGAATTTAACGAAACTCTAGACAAACTCTTCGCTCTCGAATTCAAGAAAAGACAAGGAAATACCAGTCAATACGTGGTCAATGACATTGCTAAGTAGTTGTTTATAACATGAATGAATGAAATGAAAATTGTTCATGTCTCTAAATTTAAATTTGACTTTAATTTAACCAAAGCAGAAGATTCTGCGCAAGTCTTGCGGAAAATCTAATTGGCGGGGAGTTCGAAATTTTTTACTAGCGGGGTGGCAATAAGGCAATAAGCTTATGAGTAGAGAATTTATATTGCAAAAGGAGGCATATTGTGAAACGCTTCTAGAGATGATTCGGCTTTCTTTTTCGCAAAAAGATACGTTTTTTCACGAGGTCAAAAAGATGAAACTAGGAGGGTGGTCAGTAGTATGGTAGGCCATCTTGGCCTACATCTGTTTCAATAATCCGAAATTTCAGAGTGAAAAAACCAAATCAAAGAATCTCGCTTCTTTCAACTGTTCTTTCAATTATAACAGCCAAATTATTGTAAATGAAGAGAGATTAAAATCGGCAACTCTCTATCATCATGTGGTTGACAGAATTAAAAATTATCAATAAATACAGTGCCCTTCATATAGGAGAGATACTATGTTAACGTGTATCAATCTGATCGTTTCTCAGCCAGTGTTAATGGTAAGCTGAGGCTTGACTTCTTGTTTCTATAGATATATATAACATCAGTTGATGCATGTAATATTTCCCATCGCACTGTATTAGCCTTATGTTTTTTAAATATATGATTGTATTTTCTATCTTAGGATAACCTGAAAAGCTATTATGGAAAACGATATTGAAAGAAAAGGTAAGTTTAATTCTAAATTGTATTTGCGATACTTTTTGCGAAACAGCCAATTGTTGGCACCACCGCCAGTAGAAATTAGATAATATCGCATAAAAGTTTTATCATTTTATATAATGGATATTGAAATTTGCTTTCTATCTCTTTGAATTGACGTTGTTCCAATTTTGATTAACATCTCATTTTTATCCAACCTCGTACAAGCCTTTAATATTTATCGCTGTGATATACCCGTATTGTATCTTTTCGTGGGGACCGAAGTGGGAATATGAGACACAAATCCTATGAGGCGACAAAATGAGGTTTGCAGCGGAAGGGCAATCCGCTATAAAACGCCAGCCAAATCTTTCATAGTGATGAAAAGGGAGAGGAAACACTACAATGCTAGGGCATAAGCCGCAAGCAACTCGCGTTATCCCCACCCGAATACCTTGAGAAGTATGTAAGGGCTACAGTCCTAAGGACTAAGATGGCTAAGGAAGTGAGTCCGAGAGGTAAAGAAGAGAAGATGGCATGAAAATGCCAAATTTGAACTTTTGAACTATGACAGGGAAACATGATTAACTGGTGGATCTGATTGATCAGAAAAAGATCACTTTTATGTGTGTAATACTGTATTAGAGTGACCTATCTAGTAGCGACCTAGAACCCTGACCGATAACAGAGAAAAAAATCTTTATGGGGGGGGGGGGGGGCAGGAAGACAATCTGATGCCACACCCAATATTTTATTTTACCACCACGTGAACACTCCTTCAGTGAACTCTAAATTTTTCACACAATCTTTTGTTTTTGAGAAAGAAAACATTTGTATAAAAGTCAGTTTATCTTTTTTCTCATTTCTTGTTTTGTAATAAACGCCGCCCTCTATTAAACGCGGCATTCAAAAACTTGATTTTGTAATAAACCCTGCGGAGTTTATTGGAGGGAATACGGTAATGCTTTTTTTTAATTATTTCTTGAACGAAAAAGTCTCGACTTTGGATTCTGCAAACGTAAGGAAATTTATAAGATAGAATAACTAGAAAGGAACAACAGCAAAACCCAGGAGAGATCAATTTCAGTATTCCAGACATCTGTTAAAATCGATATTTCAATTAACGTATTATAGTTATAAATTTATAAAACGATAAATATGATATCATTTAGTTATGGTAATTTGTTGATGCCGTCTTCGTGTGCTTTGTTCAGAAACCCAACCTAACGTCTTGGAAAATGAGCAGCTCTAAATTTGTTAGGGCGAACCTTTTTCCATACTCTTCCTTCTTAAATTCCTCAATCATTTGATGATTGTAACTTTTTCAACAGAACTGGGGAAAATTGTGATTATCTTTGTAAAAAACGATTCAAGAACTCTACCGATGACCAGGATTCAGAATCACGTAGTCTGGGAAGTTGCTCTGGTACTACGTCATCCTCGCCACGAGACTCCGGGTTTAGAGAAACTGTCATTCGCAGTTCGTCTGGAGGTTAGTTTGTCCTTTTGTCTTGTTTATTTTACATTGTTGATGTTACAATATGTAAATATCAGTTGTGCGCTAATCTTTTTCGTACTAAGAGCAAACGAGTTTCCATGCTATCTGAGATATGTGTGTTTGTTTGTGTGCCTGCTTGCTTCTATCGCTATCTCCCATCTGTAATTTGCAGAAAAGCGCAGTTCAATAGTATTCTTCTTTGTTCTTTTATAGATGACTCAGCATCTTTTGAACGAGATGAACTTAGTAAAGGGCACAAAAAGCTATCAAGTCGAGTAAGAATCTTAGAACAGAAAGTCGGTTGGATTGGCAGCGAGCTGCGTTTAATTAGACAAATGCTGGAATTCATTACCAGAGTGATTCCAAATGATTCGATGGCACAAATCTCTGTTGATAAGAAACGAGAAAACATCACAAAGAATCTTGCAGACACAATTGCGACTAAAGGAAGTTTTCTGAATCTATTGCCAAACACTAGTGCTCAGTCCTTCGCTGGTGGTTGTGAAGGATCTTCGAAAGAGAAAGGGTTAACCCGCCAAATGACGGAAGATTCGAAAAGGTCCCCTAGTAACTTTGGCATTTCTTTGTTGAAAACCAAATCTGCAGGTGACTTTCGAAAAGAAGATGAAAACGTCGGCCAAGAGCAGCAAAGAAATGAATGCCGAAGTATATTTGTTAGTAGAAATGATGGAAATTCTGAAACAAACACAAAAGCTAGACATTCATCTGCCTCAAATGGCAACAAAGTAGCTGACTTGTACAGCATATTACCAGAAACGTTGTCTGCGGTAGACATCATACACTTGTGGGAGTTTGGCACGACTGATATTCTACCAATCAAACTGTGGAGTAAAGAGGAATTGACAAGAGGTGGAGAACGAATTTCTATTTGGCAGCAAATAATAACATTGTTTAATGAAGAATGCAACAGAAATCTCAGAACTTTCATCTGCAAATATTCTACAGCGAACGGTGATGTAATGAGCGTTCCAGAAATCATCGCTCGAAGTCAGCTTGGCAGAAAATCCAGCAGCAACTCTGTTTCAGCAGATTATCAAAGAGCAAAAGAAATAACGCTCTCCCACTCGGTTGCTGATCAACAAACCAATGGAGAAACATCAAAGATTCCCAATCAAGATGACAACTTGAATGAGTCAAAATCACTATTGTACATTCTTCCAAGAAAGCTCAATGGATCTAAAATATCTGCTAAAGATGTCATTCGCATCTGGGAGAACGGACACGGCCGAATACCGCCTGTCAAGTCATGGACTCCCAATCAAAAACTGCGACAACAAAGCAAAATTTCGCGCTGGAAGAAAATTGTTGATATTTACAACAATGATTGCGCATGTGATATGAAGATATTTGAGTCACGTTATTCAAATGAGTGTGGGGTGTTATTGCCAATAGCCACAATTATAAGCAAATATGAGCAGCAAAACACATCTCATGACGAAATTCATCAGCCAACCATGAGCAGTATCAACCAAAGCTCCTATGATGAGTCACAAAGATCTAACAGCTGGCAACCTGTCAAGCTTAATTTAAAGCCGATGGGTTTTCCAGTAGATAAAACTGCGCTGCTTTCACACAGTGCTATTAGTAAAAAGAAATGCACAGAAAAAATTGGTTCTCAACAGGCCAACCTGTTTTTTCAGGGGTCTTCATGGAAGGAACGAATGAATAGCTACAGTAAAGAGGAATTTTGTAGAGAGTACATTAATAGTCATATGAGCGAGAGTGCAGTGACGTGCCACCAAACGAACAAAGATGACAAAGAGCCTGCTGGCTGTAGCAATGAAAGAGAAAGTTCTGATGAAATCGCAGAAAGCAGCATGCCAGAACACGAAAAGCATGCGACTCTGAGTAGATATGTAAAGATGAATGACCAAAAATTCTTGTCAGCGATGACATCTCCATTTTTGACGAAAGCTGCTGACGCAAAAGGGAATCCGAGTGTGAAAAATTCAAATCTCGCAGAGGGAATAATCATTACGAGTTGCTCAGATGTCATCCAGGAAGTAAAACCGATTCCAACTTCAATCGCCTATCTAAGAAGCGAAATTGAGAAACCGTTGTCTGTTGAGCACAACAGTGATCGTCACTTGGAATTGCCTGATACATCAGATGCGTTTGAAGTTATTTCCTTATGGGAGAACGGAAATAACATGTTCCCACCAATCAGACTGATGACAAGACAAGTGGTTGATAGCAACCCAAAGCTATCTTTGTGGAAGAAATTCATGGATATTTTTCATTACGACTGCAACTCTGAAAGAAATGTTCTCCTCCGCAAATTCTCAGATAGGGATGGGAATTTGCTTCCTGTAGTTTCAATCGTGCAGCATTTCCATAATCAACACGAACAAAAGCAACAGCAGATGAAAGTTTACGGGGCAGCTTACCATAACAAAATGTTTGATTTCCAGTCCGGCGAACGAATAAACGAAAGCAAGGTTGGCATCATATATACATTGCCAAGAAAGATAAATGGACGAAAGGTATCTGCAAAAGATGTGATTAGTATTTGGAGTAATGGTTTTAAAGATATTCCACCGGTTGGTTCGTGGTTACCCCAACAGAAGATACGACAACAGAGTAAGATCTCACGTTGGAAGAAGATTGTTGAAATATTTGAAAATGATTGCGGTGGTGATATGCAAGTCTTTGAGAAAAAGTACTCAACAAAAACAAATGAACTGTTGCCAATTGCTACCATCATCTCCAAATATGAGTTAGAAAAAGAAGACAATGGGACAACCACTTTGAATTCCACGAACAACTCTTGCTCTTATACGTTTTGAAACAGTTCTTTTAAACTTTGCAGTGGTTAGCTTACACATTTATTCATTGTGTACTTTAGCCAAATTTCTGTTCTTCTAATCATAAGACATTCTGGGCTTGTTGGTTAATTCTGAAAGGAAAAGACAAATATCTGTATACATATACACTTTGGGAACAGTCATAACATTTGCATTTTACTGTACAATAAGAAATGTATACGTTGTTATTTGGTACTGAATAACGCAACAGTTTGATTTATTTGACAGCTATGGTCATAAAATAAATTTTTCAGCAGTATGCTATTAATTGCCAATGTCCGTTGATGTTGAATGTTTGAGTTGTTTATTCCATGGCCACTTATTGTCGCCTGCAGTATTGTTATTTTATTTTTATTTTTGTAGCCCTTTAAGTCGAAAATGGTCTTGGCTAAAAGATGACGAACTCTATGGTTGTAAATATTCTAATCCTATTTAGCGCAATTTATATGTAAATAATATGGAAATGGATAATGGGAGACCAGTAAAAGGGCAGTTCCTAACTTTTGCAGATTTTTAGGCCGGTATTTGTAGCGGCTATATCATTTTTGGTGTTAAATTTCATCATGTAGCACACGCTTTTTTTATAAAGAACCTAGCTCAAGGCCTAGTTCTTAAAGTTCCTTATTTTTGTCATCTTTTGAGACGATTGTACTTCAAAAAGTTCCTTAATAGTTCCTTAATTTTAACTGCACATACAGTTTGATGACTACCGTATGTGATTTTCGACTGCAAATGAATGGAACGGGCTTTCTAATTCTGGACTGTTTGCAGTGATGAAAATATTCAACAATGAAAAGTTCCTTAGTGATCTCTCTTTAGTAGTATTAGTTCTTTAAATTTTCGGGCCTTCTACATGTAGTTTCCTTATAAAGTGGTTCCTTATAAAAAAAAGCGTGGAGGCTAAGTATATAACAGTGTCGGACAATGACAAATAAAATGCAAAGTTTCCCCAGACAGGTAAAAGATTTAAACTTGAAATGTTCGATTTCCACATCTAAAGTAAAGCCAACGTACTCTACGTGGCTCTAAATTTTGATATGGTTGACTCGGGGCTGCAAATTGTATGACAAAATTGTCTCTGTATTTGCATTGACATGCTTTCGTAGCAATTAGTTCAAGTCAACTTTTCAAGTTCAGCCGATATCATTTTTTAATACATTTTAATTTGCTCGGTATTTGGAGTACATAACATGAAATCGGTTTGGTACAGATTTGTGGAGCTCCGGGTTTGCTTTGCCAAAAAATTCAATCATGGATTTCAATTTTGCCGAAATACCTGTCGTAGTGTGCCTAAAAAATACATTTTATTAATGCGGGGTTTGGCTGGAAATCTTTATAAAAGGTGGATCAGATCATGACTATGATCAGATTTTGTAATCTCAGGGTCACTTGTTTTTTGCGGGTAGGCTGTCGCGATTTTTTATTCAGTCTCACTTACTTACTGCAAAACTTATAGATAAAAGGATTTTAATCACAACCTTATAACCGAAATCCTGTTTTTCCACATTTCAAAGTAAATCGCGTTTCCCGTCACATGCACAACAAAAAAGAATCTGTTCTGTCAAAATGTTTTTATTTTACTGGTCTCCTTCCTTACACGATCTTTCCTCGAGCATGACAATAGTATTATACCAAAGTAGGATAAATGTTATTTTGATTTTAAGTCGCATGACTTCAACTGCAGATAAATATAGTTTCGTTTCTTGTGAAATCATTGCATTCTTGGTAAGTTGATTTTGTGATTGATTTCTTTATTTCCACCAGCGTCCTAACTTTGTCAAGCAAAGCAGCATGCTTTATTTTAAGCAACATAAAACGAAAGAACACAGGGACCCCGCCCTATGTACAAAGAACGCTGTGATGCTGGGGGTGCTATAAATGCTGTAGAAGATGCAAAACTAGAAATACATGAAGCTGGGATGAAGATGATAATGATGATAATGATGCTGCTTGCTGCTCGTGATGCCGATAATTATGATGAGAATCAGAATGATCAGCTTGATGATCATGATGATGGTGATTGTGATTATGATATGGCGGTCGCGACGAAGATAATTATGGCGATGATGATGATGATGAGGAGGTGTCCAGTACCGTCGATAGGGGGTAGGGGGCAAAGTTGCAGGGCCCGGGCCCCGGAGGGGCCCGTAAAAATGAAAGACCATAACATTTTGTTATTGCCCTAAAATTTTACTGACTCAGGACAGGCTGACAGACCTCGCAGTATTGAGCATCGAGAGCGAAATTGCAAGAACTATTGACTTTAATGACATTATTAACGATTTTGCAAACATGAAAGCACGAAAAGTGTTATTTTGAGAGTTTAAAACTTTGTTCCTAATATTTTATTTTCATTTTACTGACACAAAACGATGCTAATTACTCACCAATATTGTCTTTTCAATAACCTTGCGTGAAATACTCAAATTATTTTTCATGATACATATTTTAAAAGGGCGTTTCCCTCATTTTTCGAGAGATTAGAGGGCGTGGTCACAAAAAATTTTCTCGGGGGCTTTGCCCCCAAACCCCCTTTAGGGCCCTCCCCTCCGGATAACTCCAGGGCCCGAGCTGGCTCTTGACGGCCCTGGAGGTGTCAATGATCGGCTATGAAGACGATGATGGTGATGGTGTACCCTGGGTACCAGAGCCTCAAGATTGGAACCGCAGAACCTTATTATTTTTTTTTATTTTGTTCTGCGGTTCCAATCTTGAGGCTCTGGTACCCGGGGTAGTGATGGTGGTGCTGGTGATTATAAAGATGATGATGTTGATAATGACGATGATGATGATCTAAAGCAGTACAGTTGCACTGTATAAATTTGTTTTCTAATGTTCATGGTGAAGAAACTGCCAGCGAGTGAGCCGCCTGAGCCGCCCGGTATTTCTAGAAGGTCCACCCGGTATTTCTAGAAGGACGGGGAGCATGGCTAGCGAGCAATGGTTTTACTTAGTCGCCATTCTCCTCTCCGAACGTGCACCGTGGGTGCCGCTAATGGGTAGTCGAATCTTCAAGAACATTCTTGGGAAGATTGCCAATGAATTGAAGTAACCCTCTTTATGGAGCCTCGAAAAGGCCGGTCTGAGAATACAATTGGCGTGCAACCTCGGTCACTTTACTCGATATTATTAAGCTGCTATATGTCATGTCTCTATAATTGCCATTTTTGTGCCAAGTACGCAAATTATCAAGAGTTGACGATCAATTAGTGGTTTGCCTTTTTTGCGCGTTTTGCGTTCCATATTGGTAAATTCTGCTTTCTCTCGCCTCACTAAAATTCCTCGTACATAAATCACAGGGACCCTGCCGCTGTGTACGACGAATGCTAGTAAATCTATTATATTTGGAACTCTATTTCTGATTGGATTATCAAGCAACACGAAGAACATCATGGACGATAGATATAAAGCATTTGATTGGTCATGTTTAATTATACCTTTTTAGGAAAATAGGGGCGTTGGACTTTGGATATAAAAGTAGATTGCCTGAGGTTTGGTGCGAGAAAGGTAGTAATTGAATCGTCAAGTATTTTGTCGTGTCAGTGTTATCATTATTGTTATTATATTGCTGTATCTGGATTGATACGATAAGTTATGTTTAGTAATTGAATGCTGCTCTGGAGAAAATGTTGTGTTCATGTTTGATATCTGCTGCTAACTCGTAAGTTTCTCCATGGTTTTGCAATCTTATTATGAGGGTCCTGAAGGGGGGGGGATACTAATCGCAATTCCCAGCACTAAAAAAATCAAAAATCTCAATCCCAATGAGGAAAATAGAGAAATTCCCAATATTTACGTGTGTGAAACTGTATTGTCGTGCTACATGCAGTTAAGGGTCTGGGGGCTACAAGATTTTGTTTTTGGAAGATTAAAAAGAGGAACGTATGACTTCAACACTTCAAGGGCACTTCCTGAAAGTAAAACGGGCACTTCATTGTCTTTTACAAAATCTTTGGGGGCACGTGCCCCCAGTCCCCCCTCGGTCCCTATGTCTCTGATTTAAAAGGCGTAGAAAGTACAGAACTTCATTTAATATTCTTCTTATAGCGGGTATAAACTTTGTTTTAGACTTAAAAGTGTGATATATAAAATGTAAAGCCTTACGAGTCTTACATTTTACGGTTGAGTTATAATTTAAGTCTTATATACTAATCTGCGTCTGGGGCGGTGGTCCTGGCAGGCGGCTTTCCCGCTGACAGTTCGACCCGTGGTGCGGCCGGTCCCCGGCTGGCTAGCTACATTGGGTCGTTGGCCGGCCGAAGTGTAGGTGAGCCATCGCTCCCTCGTTTGGGGCAGGCTGCTTCCACGGCTGGGGCAGCCTCGAAAATACCGATTATTGTTCACGATATTGGTCTAATGTCGCGCGGAAAAACAAAGGAAAACAAAAGAGCGTACGTTTTGTACACTTAGGCAGCATTCCCCCGCCCTTCGAAAACATTTCAGGAACGAACCCCGCGAGCTCCCCGTTGGCAATTCGCCACGCTCTGGGAACAATCGACCTCGTTCGCGCAACCAATCCTTGGACACGTCCGGTCACGGGGTTCAATCCATTTCGCTGCTGCATCACGGGGTTAGGAAGGGTCTAGAATGATCCCCGTGTTTCGTGGCACATCCATCCGTACATTCACAAGCAACGACGAATATATGTCCAGAAAGTTCGAGTGCTGTTGGAAAATGGTGAAGGCGTTTATTATTTGTTCAGTTCTTTTATATTTGTTTCGTTTTACAATCGCAACAAAACAATGAACGGAAGAAGAGAATTAAGAATTTATTTCAGAGCATTCTCGGTTCTGTCGATGTTTGTTTACGTGTTTGGTTGCGCCATCTCAACTGACTGTTTGTTTTCGTGATTTTGTTGCGTCATATCAGTTGACTTGAGTAATCTGTCATCTAAGTCAAGGTCAGTGCGAATTTATATGTCTTATTAATTTATGATATGTCTTATCAAATTTATGGAATGAAATTCGATTTCAAATAGAGTGAATAATACAGTGAATGCACTTATTTTTGTTTAATTGCAACTGTTGCGTCGTTTCAATTCATTCGACCATGTCCTTCAAGCAATTTTACGTTAACGACCCTTAATGATCCTTAGTTTGTAAAAGTAGGAACGGGGAATTAGGGAATCAAGGAATCGGGAACATGACGTTATATTAGGGGAACCTGGGGTATTTAGGAATTGTATTAAGGGGGCGTTACCCCTTGACTTGTATTCAGGGGGTTCAATGGTATTAAGGAATGGTATTAAGGGGGACAACAGATAAAAAATTGAAGCACCTGTTCGTTCTTTCCTTAGATTTCATTGAAAGATACGATAGCATTAAGAAATGGTATATGGAAGTAGTACAGCATGTCAAAGCTTTAGCTATACCGACTTGATTAATTCTTTGACTTCTATTGAGGGGTACAGTGCCATTAAGGCGTTCTATAAAGAGGATGCATCAAATTTACAACGTGTAAAATTTTTGCAAAACCCTGTAGTTTTGCTCTTTTATTT
Organism: Chrysaora quinquecirrha; assembly: GCA_014526335.1. NCBI lineage: Eukaryota > Metazoa > Cnidaria > Scyphozoa > Semaeostomeae > Pelagiidae > Chrysaora > Chrysaora quinquecirrha. The sequence continues at coordinate 51,293 of JACTAT010000250.1, forward strand.
CTATTAAGGGGCTACAATGACATTAACGCATTGTATTAAGAGTGTACATCAGATAAAAAACTTGTGCAGACGTGCGTGCAAAGCAGCATCAACTAAGCAACTGGGCAGCTCGGTAACCGAGCAACTCGGCAACTCGGCAACTGGGCAACCGAGCAGCTCTGCAACTCGGCAACTAACCAACAGAGCAGCCAAGCAACTGGGCAACCGAGCAGCTACACAACTGGGCAACAGAGCAAATAGGCAACCCAGCAACTGGGCAACTGAGCAACTGACAAACTGGGAAATAAAGCAAGCTAGCAACTGGGCAGCCGAGTAACTAGACAGCTTGATAACCAAACCACCGAGCAACAGCGCAACCGAGCAACTGGGCAACTGAGCAGCTGGGCAACTGGGCAACCAAGCAACGGAGCAACAGGGCAACCGAGCAAATGGGCAGCTCAGCAACTGGGCAGCTGGGGAACCAGAGCAACTGCGCAACTGGGCAACCAAGCAACTTGGTAACTAGGAAACCATGCAGCTGGCAGCTGAGCAACTAAGCAACTAGGAAACCATGCAGCTGGCAGCTGAGCAAGTAAGCAACTAGGAAACCATGCAGCTGGCAGCTGAGCAAGTAAGCAACTAGGAAACCATGCAGCTGGCAGCTGAGTAACTAAGCAACTAGGAAACCATGCAGCTGGCAGCTGAGCAAGTAAGCAACTAGGAAACCATGCAGCTGGCAGCTGAGCAAGTAAGCAACTAGGAAACCATGCAGCTCGCAGCTGAGTAACTAAGCAACTAGGAAACCATGCAGATGGCAGCTGAGCAACTAAGCAACTAGGAAACCATGCAGCTGGCAGCTGAGCAGCTGGACAACTGAGCAATTCGGCAACTGATTAACTAGGCAACAAAAGCAACAACGCAACTGGGGAACCGAGCAACTAGCCAAGTGGGAAACCGAGTATGTGGGAACCAAACAACCGAGCACATCAGCAACAGGGCAAGTGAGCAACTGGGCAACTGAGCAGCCGAGCAACTGGGCAACTGGGAAACCGTGCAGCTGCAAATCAAGCAACGGAGCAACAGTGCAACCAAGCAATTAGGCAAGTGAGCAACTGGGCAACTGAGCAGCCGAGCAACTGGGCAACTGGGAAACCGTGCAGCTGCAAAATCAAGCAACGGAGCAACAGTACAACCAAGCAATTGGGCAAGTCAGCAACTGGGCAACTGAGCAACTGGTTAACTGGGAAACTGAACAACTGAGAACCAAGCAGCCGAGCAAATCAGCAACACGGCAGGCAAGAAATTGGGCAAGTGAGCAACTGGGCAACTGGGCAACTGAGCAACTTCTCAACGTGGCAACTGGGAAACCCCCCAGCTCGGCAACCAAGCAACAGGGCAACCCAGAAACTGGGCAACTGAGAAACCAAGACATTTGGCAACTGAGAAGCACCACAGCTGAGCAACCAAGCAACGCTGCAACAGGGCAACAACCGAGCAACTCGGCAAGTGAGGAACTGAGCAACTTGACAACTTCGCAACTGGGAAACCACCCAGCGGCGCAACAGGCCAACCGACAATGGGGAAATGAGCAACTTGGCAACTGGGCAGCTGAGCAACTGGGTAACCAGAGCAAATGTGCAACTCAGCAACCGAGCAACTGGCCAACTGGGAAACCAGGCAGCTGGGCAACTGGGAAGCTGGGAAACTGAACAACTGGGAACCAAGCAGCCGAGCAAATCAGCAACAGGGCAACCAGGCAGTTGGGCAAAGGAACAATTGGGCAACTGAGAGACTGGGAAACCGCGCAACTGGGAAATCAAGCAATGGAGCAACAGCGCAACCGAGCAGTTTGGCAAGTCAGCATCTGGGCAACTGAGCAACTGGGCAACCATAGCAATGGCGCAACTGAGCAACCGAGCAACTGGGCAACTGGCAAACCAAGCAACTGGACAACTGGGAAGCTGGAAAACTGAACAACTGGGAAACAAGCAACCGAGCAAATCCGCAACATGACAAACAGGCAGTTAGGCAAAGGAACAACTCGGCGACTAAGTAGCTGAGAAACTGGGCAACTGTGAAATCAAGCAACGGGGCAACAGCGCAACCGAGCAGTTTGGCAAGTCAGCATCTGGGCAGCTAAGCAACTGGGCAACAAGGGAAATGGCGCAACTAAGCAGCCGAGCAACTGGGCAACTTGGAAACTGAACAACTGGAAACCAAGCAACCGAGCAAATCAGCAACAGGGCAACCAAGCAATTCGACAAGTGAGGAACTAAGCAACTTGACAACTTCACAACTGGGAAGCCACCCAACGACGCAACAGGCCAACCGAAAATGAGAAAATGCGCAACTTGGCAACTGGGCAACTGGGCAACCAGAGCAACAGTGCAACTGAGTATCCGAGCAGCTGGGCAGCTGAGAAACCAAGCAACTCGGCAACTGGGAAATTCGGAAGTTAAACAACTAGGAGCCAAGCAACCCAGCAAATCAGCAACAGTGCAACTGGGAAGCCGAGCAACTTGGCAAGTCAGCATCTCGGCTACTAACCAACGGCGCAACTGAGCAACCGAGTAGTTGGCCAACTGGGAAACCAAGCAACTCATCAACTGGGAAGCCCGGAAACTGAACAACTAGGAACCAAGCAACCCAGCAAATCAACCCAGCAACCGGGCAGCTAAGCCATTGGCCAAGTGAGCAACTGGGCAACTGAGCAACTGGGCAACCGAGCAACTGGGCAACTGAGAAACCAAGAAAATTGGCAACTACAAAACTCCACAGCTTGGCAACGAAGCAACGCTGAAACAAGGCAACCGAGCATTTGGGTAAGTGAGCAACCGGGTAACTGAGCACCTGGGCAACCACAGCAACGTCGCAACTGGGCAACCGGTCAACTGGGAATCCAAGCAACTTTGAGCCAATTAGCCGAGCAAATCAGCAACAGAGCAACCAAGCAATTAGGCAATTGAGCAACTTAGCCACTTGGGAAACCAAGCAACAGGCCAAGCGAGAAATGGGTAAGTGAGCAACTGGGCAACTTGGCAACTTCGAACCAAGCAACCAAGCAACTAAGCAAATGAAACCCTTAGCAACGATGTTTGCATAGTCAATTATGTTTGCGATATTCATTTGCCCATATTCCATTCCCATGTCATCCACATTTCACCTGATCCTGTTTACTCCCAGGAAAAAGGTCACCATTTCAAATCCCCCTGGTGCATAACGCCAGTCTTATTTCATCCTTATCAGATTCCCACTCAAGTGCAATGGTCGCATAATCCTTTTCACCCTCAACAAAACATTTCAAACGAAAATCCCTCTCGTATATGACGTCACTCTAAATTCCTATTCCGTCCGTACGAAATGCCCATTCAGGTCGGATGTTCACGTGATGCTCTTTATTGTTACCGACGATCATCGCAACTAAAATCCCGCGCAAGTATGACGTCAGTCACCTTATTTCTTCCATAGCCCACCACTTTGTGCATAGATCAGCCTCCCAACGGGTTTGCAATTAGCGAGACTACGTGCGGAACACGTGCCACCGAGAGGTTGCCGCGAGCGGAGCGAGCGGCAGCCGAGCAGAGCGACGCGAAGCGTCGCCCGCGAGCCGCGAAGCGGCGAGAAGCCCTCCGCAGGAGTTAGCGATGGCCGCCTCGCGCGTAGCGCGAGCGGCCGAGCTAGTTCCTAGCTAGTAAGAGCAAATAACGCTCCTTTCATAAACAGACAATTAAAGAAACTTATAATGGCAAGGTCAAAAGCAAAAAACAAATTCTACAAAGAAAGATCAACTGAAAATTGGGAGAAATATAAAAAACTAAGAAATCAATGCGTGAAGCTAAGTCGAAAAACAAAAAGAGATTACTATCGTAACTTAAACATCGATTTTGTAAAAGACTGTAAAGAATTTTGGCGCACTATAAAACCGCATTTCAATAATAAAACCTTAATGAATAACAAAATTATCTTAGTTGAAAATGATAAAATTATTTCCAGTAATAACGAAATTGCAGAGATTATGAACGATTATTTTATAAATATCACAGAATCTCTTAACTTGCCAAAAAATAATTGTCTAAAGAGCTGCTCAGAAAACGATACTAATGATATCCTGGAAATAATTCAAAAATATAAAGATCATTCGAGTATTCAGAAAATTAAGGAAAAACGTCAAGTAACAACTCCTCCTTTTATTTTCAATAAGACTTATAATTTTGAGATCGAAATTGAAATAACAAAGTTAAACACTAAAAAAGCAACAGGACCCGATGATATACCCTCTAAAATTCTAAAAACATCTATTGATCTTATTACTCCATATCTCGCATATCTGTTTAATAAAAGTGTTGATGAATGTGATTTTCCATTAGAACTTAAATGTGCTGACGTATCGCCAATCCACAAAAAGGACAGCACAACTTCAAAAGCTAACTATCGTCCAGTTAGTGTTCTTCCATCGACTTCAAAAATCTTTGAACGGATAATGGCTAATCAAATAAATCAATATATGGAAGATAAACTCTCCCCGTTGCTCTGCGGCTTTCGAAAGGGCTATGGGACCCCAACATGCTCTGGTAAGATTAACTGAAAATCTTAAGAGAAATTTGGACCAGAAGTTCAAAAACGGTTTGGTTCTCATGGACCTTTCAAAAGCTTTCGACTGCCTTCCTCATGAGCTACTTATCGCTAAGCTCGATGCTTATGGTTTTGATATGAGTGCTCTGAAATTGGTTAAAAGTTATCTACAGGAGCGAAAACAGAGAGTGAAAATAAATTCAAATTATAGTGAATGGACCAGGATCAAACAAGGGGTACCACAAGGCTCTGTACTTGGCCCTCTTTTCTTTAATATATTCATAAACGACATATTCCTCTTTCTTGAACATAGTGAGTTATGCAACTATGCCGATGATAACACAATCTGGGTTAAAGGAAGGGACACTAATTTAATTACAAATACCTTGAGTAATGAAATAAGAGAACTGAACAAATGGTTTAAAAATAACTCGATGGTTTTAAATGGGGACAAATGTAAACTAATGATTATTGAAAGTATAAATGATAGACCTGAGAAAGCAGAAATAAAGATAAATGACAATCCTGTAGAAGAAGTAAATGAAGCTAAACTACTAGGTGTCACCTTAGATAAGCAACTTTCTTTTGATAAACATATTAAATCAATCTGCAAAATGCTGGTAAAAACTCAGTGCTTTAGCCAGGTTAGCCCCATACCTAACTTCAGAGAAAAGGGTCTTACTTATGAAAACTTTTGTAATGTCCCAGTTTAACTATTGCCCCCTAGTCTGGATGTTTTGTAGTAGGAAAAACAATAATTTAGTTAACTCTATACACGAAAGAGCTTTAAGAATAGCCTTTAACAACCATTCCCTGAACTTTACCGAATTGCTACATATAGATGGTTCGTTAACTATTCATCAACTTAACATTCAAAAACTACTTATTGAGATATTCAAAACATTAAATAGTTTAAATCCAGATTTCATGAAAGAGCTGTTTCTCACTCATACTTCGACGTATAATCTTCGATCATCTCATTTTGAGATAACCAGACCTTCTACAAACAGATATGGTCTGGACACCCTAACGTACAGAGGCAGTTCTTCATGGAATCTTATATCTAATGAAACTAAGGCAAGCAACAGTGTGCAAAGCTTTCAGCAATGCCTGAAAAGAACTACAAAGAGGCTTCGTTATGCAGCTGTAGGCTTTGCATAGATTTCATGCCCAACATCGGCTTTATTAATGTTAAAAATTAAGTATTCGTATGTAATGTTATATTGTACTTTTTGTGTATGTACTTATATCTTAGTTATCTTAGCCATTAATACCTTTGCGTGTTTGTTGTTAGTATTTCCGTATAGTAGTAGATTTAAGTTTTTTAAGCGTTTTTTTACAGTTGGTTTGTATTAGCTGCTAAAATTAGCTATTTTTGTAACCAACTTAAAAGAAAGTGATTAAAAAAAAAAAAAAAGTCCCTGTGGGCCATCGTTAACAGAAGTAGCTTTGAGTGATTGCAATTCTTTAGCTTTTGTGAAGAAGTCTCTGCATAAGGGCCAGTACTTTTTCCATTAGTTTCATTTTGAGCATATTATAAAAATCCCAATCCAAATTTAATTTTTAATTCCCAAATCCCAGTCCCAAGAAGACCAATCTCAATTTCACAATCAATAAAAAGGCAAACCCCAGTTCCCAATCAGGGCCGTTCCGACAAAAGTTTTCAAGGGGGGGGGTGTGACCGTCTCGATTTGCCGACTAGAGCCCAACTGAAAACACCTTTTTAGACGTTATCAAATGGACTTAGGAGGGTACTTGAATTTTGATTGGCACGATTAAAACGGGCGTTGAGGTAGAACATGCGCCGAAGGCGCACGCCGCTAGGGGGTCCAGGGGCATGCTCCCCGGAAAATTTTGGGAAAGCCTGAAGCTAGAATCGCTCTTACGGCCCTTTTTGAACTCTTAAAATGCAATTTTCTTTAAACTCTATCGTGGAATTCATACGGAATTCTTATGGTCTTTGAGTGCTACAAAACTTCAAAATTGTAGTCAAATGCTGAACCTTCTTAGAACGTCTGAATTCTAAACGAATCCGAAAAAATGACAAATATTATTGCTTTCTATAGAGTCTAATTGATACTGCATTACAGTACATGCAATGAAAAGACCTATAAATTTGTTGCTCTGGTGGATCGTGGTCGGTGAAACGTTGAAATTGGAAAAAATATGGCATATTCTGGAAAATTTTGATTGTAAAACTTTGATCTGTAGCATGGAAATCAATTAGTGTAAACTTCGTTTGGTCGGCCCTCCCTTGTCAAGCAAAGATGCTCCATGCTTTTGCACTAGTTCTGTTTTATTTCCCATTGTTTTTCCTTAGCCTTTACTCTGCATAAATGATTCCTGAATGCATAAAATATTGATTTCACCGACTGAAGCTAACGATTTGCCGACTGGTCCTTTTTCCAGGGGGTGTCTCACCCCAACATGTAATGTAACTGTGTTTATAATTACTTTTGTGTTTTAGTATTCATTCATTGATTTGGTTTTTACTTCCGTTTCTGTATATTGTCGTGATTTCAATGTTTGCGTGCAGTTCTCGTGTTAGTGTAAGTTACTCCTTTTCCGAGAAATGTGCGTTCCTTTGTCTTTGTTGTCAACGTTCTGTGTGATGTGTTGCAGTTTTGTCTGATTAGTCAGTGTTATATATTTGTTTGTAATCATATTTTAGTTTAGTCTTCGTCTTAATTGGAATCGAATCACATCTTGCAGTTTAAAAAGTTGCAGTCTTTTTTAGCTTAGGCCTAAGGGCCTAAGCGTGTTCTTTCTTCCCTTCGCGCTATCAAAGAACCAACACGTTACAATACATATAATAATGATAATCATCATCATCATCATCATCATGATTACTATCACCACCATTGACGGTGTGCAACATCTAAAGGAACGCTACCACCACCACAACCAGCCCTACAACCATCACCTCGACCACCCTATCACCACCACCGGAACCACCCTACAACCATCACCTCGACCACCCTTATCACCACCACCACAACTACCCCTACAACCATCACCACGATCACCCCTATCACAACCACCACAACCACCCCTTCAGCACCACAACCACCTCTATCACCACCACCATACCCAACATACAACCACAATCACCCCTACCAACCAGCATCATGATCATCGTGTTCATCAACATCATCATCATAACCACCACCATTATCATCATAATCATTATCGTCATCGTTGTGCATACCGATGAACATCTTTCATCATTTGACCGAAATAGCTATATTCAGCCAGAGTCGTTCTTCGAACATGCCCATAGGGCCCCTATGTTTTAGAGTTGAGAACAGGACAGCGCCGCTAAAAAAAGTGAATTCTAATTTGTTTCTAGCTTGACAAAGCCTTCAATGTTCTTAGCATGTTCTTAACTTTTCAGCCTCTGAAGCCTTATGTTCTTATATACTTTGTTCTTATAAAAAAAAAACGTGTATGGCATATTCCGGAAAATTTTGATTCTATAAATTCGATTTGTAGCATCTAAATCAATTACTGTAAACTTCGTTTGATCAGCCCTCCCTGGTGAAGCAAAGACGCGTCATGCTTTTGCAGTGGTTCTGTTTGATTTGCCATTGTTTTTCCTTAGCCTTTAGTCTGTATAAATGATTCATGAATGCAAAAAAGAGTGATTTCGTCGACTCAAACTACCAATTTGCCGACCGGTCCTTTTTCCATGGGGGTGTCGAACCCACAACACCCCCATCCCCAATGTGGGGACGGCCCTGGCGCCCTGTGCAGTGCGCACGCGCGTAATAACGATTTCTTTTCTTGTGAAAGGAAAAATGGAGGCCAGTGGAAGTCCGTCAACGTCGGCAGAGATTTCAACTGGAAGCTTACAGCAAAGTTTCACAGTTCCTACATCTTCAACTCCAGCAGTTAGTATTATAGCTCAAGATCCAACGAAAGGCATTTATATAGTCGATCCATCCCAACAGCATGCGGCACTACAAATGTTTGGAGGTGCCGAACAAAGGCTTATGAGTGCGTCTGGCAGTCCAGCAGTTGAATTGACAACAACAAATAACAGTGGGCAAGCAGTGGCAGCGCAGACAATTGTGGTGAGATTGATTATCAATAACGAAATACTTTATTGCTGATCTTTTTTGAAGTTTCAGCAGCCTTAAGTGGACAATTTTACCAGGGCAGTTGAGTTGCGGCAAGTCAATCATTTGGCAAATACACTCTGTTTTTTTATAAGAACTATTTTATAAGAACACGAGCCTGGATTTTTCCCAGATTTTAAGAACAAAATAAGAACAAGCTGAGGCTGGGCCTTTTCATAAGCTCTAAGAATATCAACTAAATATGAAAGTATGACAGTCAGACTGAACGTAAAAAGCAAGCAAACAGTGAACTGGACAAGCATGCTCCATTTTTACACAACCCTATTACCACTAAAGACATTCACTTACAAAATCTAGATGTCTCAGTTACCAAGTAATTAAGAACAGATTAAGAAAATTTGAGGCTCAAAAATGCAAAACTTGATAACAGCCGTCTCAATCAAAATTTCCTGGTTCTTATAAAAAAAAGTGTAGTCAATACCTAGAAAAACCTTGGGTGCAGTGGGGCACTGCCCCACCTGTTATTTCCAGCAAAAAACATTTTATTACTAATTTATTTCCTTTCTTTTTCTTTTATATAATTTCAAAACATTGCTGCAATAAAATTCACAGCATTAAAGAATGACAAATAACATGATATTTGTCATGAATTCATGTTGAATGATATTTCCAAGGAAATTATAGCAACCCACTGTCTGCCTTCTTATTGGCTCATAACAATAAATTTCGTCATCAAACAGGGCGGTTTAAAGTTGCCCCAAATAATTCAACTCAACACATGAAAACGAATGTATCTGGTGGTGTCACTTGTAATAAGCTTTGACGTAGTGGCATGGGGCAAACTTGAACTTGCCCCATCTAAATGATATTATCAAGGCCCAAACAAGCACACACAAGCAAAGGACACAAAAAGGAAGTTTGGTACTGATCATAACAGGACACATGCACTTTAGCAGACCCACTTTTCTTGCGAAGTTTTAAATTTTGTTAACTCGCTGATGAGGCTGCCGATGGGCAGCGAAATATTTGAGGTGATAGTAATGCAATTAAATGATAATTAAAATAAATTGCATGTGTGGAAAACAATGGTGATAAAAACAAAACTTCCGAATTATAATTTAGCGTGCAAGACACGGGATCAACTAAAGATTCTGGGAAAACAACTCTCTAGATGTAATGATAATATATTTTAGATGAATGGGCAACAGGTCTTGGCACAAAGATTGCCAGTTACTATGGAAACATTTGATGAACCATTATATGTCAATGCAAAGCAGTACCACCGAATCATCAAAAGGAGGCAAGCAAGGGCAAAATTGGAAGCTGAAGGAAAAATCCCCAAACAAAGAAAGGTATTTATTTACTAATATATTGTTGTTGTTGTTGATGTGTAGCATTTTCAAATTCATGTTATCATATTATCAGCTCTTGTTTTCCAGACAACTGCCTGCACTTGTCTCAGGGGTCCAACCAAATGTGATAGGTGATTTGTCATTCCACTCAACACACAGTAACATTACTTAAACACTGTCCGTCTTACTTTCTTCAACCAGTCAGGAAATCTGGAAAACATTTTAAATCTACTTATCACTTGGTCCTCTTCATGTTCTTTAAATCTAAACCTGATAGTGGGAGATGGATCTCTTCTGATTTATCAAAGGCATTCATGTCTTATATGTTGTCAGAAACAGCCTTCATTATTTAGAATATATTTACTTCTTTACATATGTTAACAACTTGTCAATAATAACAGAAAAAATTAAGATTCTAAAGGAGCTTTATTTTAAAATTTATTGTTTTGAAACAGAAGAAAAAGATTGATGTTTCCAAATTAACCCTATCTCACCTGGGCATTTCAGAACATTCTCAGCCTGAGGGGGCCACTACTTATCTCTGCTATTACACTTCTTTTTTAAATTAGCAACTGGTCAATAAGCAACTAAGGGCTGAGATTTGCTCAAAATTTTGGTTGAAATCCCTATTTTTATACAATACATCATTGCAAAGTTGTCAATTACATTGAACAGCATGAAAGGAGCCAGAAAAAGGGTTTTTAAGAGGTACCCAGGCATTCTGTGAGGGCTGAAAGGCCAGATAGGTTAAGCAACTTTGAGGGCTGGACGGGTAGTCAAGTTGCTTATTAAAAAGGTGTATGTGAGATAGACAGTATCTAGAACTAATATGCATATTGTCTACTACACAAAGAACAAGTCTGCAGAAAAAAATTGAAAATACTATATATAGGTGATATGACCTCATGAAACAGTTTTTATGTGATGATGACATCATCATTTTTGAAGAATATCAAAATCAAAAGAGTGAGGCTGATAGATAATGTAAAAACTCCACCAAACATCATTCTGCTGCTAATTATAATACTTTGGCATGCAGAAATTAAAATTTCTGTTGTTATTGACTATCTTTGATGTCAATCGCTAAGTGACAAATTGGTTGCCATGGCTACAGAATTATAAATAGAACAATGTTATTCTCATTTTGAGGCCCTATAAAAGGTATAAACTCAAATTTGACGCATATTAGGAGGCTTCTCATTGTATTTTAGACTCACAAATGAAAAGGTTGTGGGGGGCACAATGTGGGGTGGATACAATCAGTACTGTGGGGGGTGTTCAGTACTGTGAGGAGATACAATCGGTACTGTGCAAGGTGTTCAGTACTGTGGAGGGTGTTCAGTACTGTGGATAGGGCTATCATAAGTAATGTGTTGGATACTTGTTTGTTTTTTCTGAAGGAAGTTTTGAAAACAAAATGGATCCAGATTTTTGTGATTTTTTTTACGAGCACCAAATAAAAAGGGGAAGATAGATTTTCAAACCTTCTTTTCTTGGCTTGTTCAAATATTGTCAGCTCAAGGAGCAAAGCCCAATATGGCTTATTATTGTCAGCTCATGGAGCGAAGCCCAGTAGTGGCTTATTATTGTCAGCTCAAGGAGCGAAGCCCAGTAGTGGCTTATTATTGTCAGCTCAAGGAGCGAAGCCCAGTAGTGGCTTATTATTGTCAGCTCAAGGAGCGAAGCCCAATATGGCTTATTATTATCAGCTCATGGAGTGAAGCCCAATGTGGCTTATTATTGTCAGCTCAAGGAGCGAAGCCCAGTAGTGGCTTATGATTTTCAGCTCTTGGAGCGAAGCCCAATGGTGGCTTATGATTGTCAGCTCATTGAGCGAAGCCCAATGGTGGCTTATGATTGTCAACTCATTGAGCGAAGCCCAGTAGTGGCTTATTATTGTCAACTCAAGGAGCGAAGCCCAGTAGTGGCTTATGATTTTCAGCTCATGGAGCGAAGCCCAATGGTGGCTTATGATTGTCAGCTCATTGAGCGAAGCCCAATTGTGGCTTATTACTGTCAGCGCAAGGAGCGAAGCCCAAAGGTGGCTTATGATTGTCAGCTCATGGAGCGAAGCCAGATGGTGGCTTATGATTTTCAGCTCAAGGAGCGAAGCCCAGTGGTGGCTTATGATTTTCAGCTCATGGAGCGAAGCCCAAAGGTGGCTTATGATTTTCAGCTCATAGAGCGAAGCCAGGTGGTGGCTTATGATTTTTAGCTCAAGGAGCGAAGCCCAGTAGTGGCTTATTATTGTCAGCTGAAGGAGCAAAGCCCAATATGGCTTATTATTATCAGCTCATGGAGTGAAGCCCAATGTGGCTTATTATTGTCAGCTCAAGGAGCGAAGCCCAGTAGTGGCTTATGATTTTCAGCTCATGGAGCGAAGCCCAATGGTGGCTTATGATTGTCAGCTCATTGAGCGAAGCCCAATGGTGGCTTATGATTGTCAGCTCATTGAGCGAAGCCCAGTAGTGGCTTATTATTGTCAGCTCAAGGAGCGAAGCCCAGTAGTGGCTTATGATTTTCAGCTCAAGGAGCGAAGCCCAGTAGTGGCTTATTATTGTCAGCTCAAGGAGCGAAGCCCAGTAGTGGCTTATTATTGTCAGCTCAAGGAGCGAAGCCCAATATGGCTTATTATTATCAGCTCATGGAGTGAAGCCCAATGTGGCTTATTATTGTCAGCTCAAGGAGCGAAGCCCAGTAGTGGCTTATGATTTTCAGCTCTTGGAGCGAAGCCCAATGGTGGCTTATGATTGTCAGCTCATTGAGCGAAGCCCAATGGTGGCTTATGATTGTCAACTCATTGAGCGAAGCCCAGTAGTGGCTTATTATTGTCAACTCAAGGAGCGAAGCCCAGTAGTGGCTTATGATTTTCAGCTCATGGAGCGAAGCCCAATGGTGGCTTATGATTGTCAGCTCATTGAGCGAAGCCCAATTGTGGCTTATTACTGTCAGCGCAAGGAGCGAAGCCCAAAGGTGGCTTATGATTGTCAGCTCATGGAGCGAAGCCAGATGGTGGCTTATGATTTTCAGCTCAAGGAGCGAAGCCCAGTGGTGGCTTATGATTTTCAGCTCATGGAGCGAAGCCCAAAGGTGGCTTATGATTTTCAGCTCATAGAGCGAAGCCAGGTGGTGGCTTATGATTTTTAGCTCAAGGAGCGAAGCCCAGTGGTGGCTTATGATTGTCAGCTCATAGAGCAAAGCCCAAAGGTGGCTTACGATTGTCAGCTCATGGAGCGAAGCCAGGTGGTGGCTTATGATTGTCAGCTCATAGAGCGAAGCCCAAAGATGGCTTATGATTGTCAGCTCATGGAGCGAAGCCCAATGGTGGCTTATTATATTATTTCTTCTTTTCTTTACTTTGCTTTTCTTTCTTCTAGTTCCTCTAGGTAAGTTTCTAGGGACAAAGATCCGTAGCTTGAAGGTTTTCATAAGGTTGCTTGGCATAGTTTTGTCGGTGATTTTGGTGGGTGCACTGCGTGTCCTTTGGCCGGAAATTGTATTTCCCGTTTCAATCACCGACGCCCACTTCCTGAGATCGATCCTTGTGAGTATTAAATGCTGGTTAGAACAAAGTTTAAGCCGGGGTTAATACCACCAGGAGATTGTTTTATTGCTTATGTCATGATGTGGGAATTGGATCCAAAGCCTAGTTTGGGTTTTCCCATGGGACCTGGTGTCTAGTTTGGGAATTTCCTCAGTCACTGGGTATTTTCCCAAGTCATGATTTCGCGGAGGAAGATTTTACTAAATGTGTTTTTCTGCCATGCCAATAAGATCTGTAATTAGCATTGATTCTTTGAAAGAGTCTTCCGCTTGATCAGTAGAACTCGGATGCGAAACGACGTTCTGACTGACATGTAGTTGTTTTAAAATTAAAATTTTAACGAAAAATAGGGCACAGGCAAAAAATTAAGGCAACTACTCTAAAAAAAATGTGCATGCATGAGCTAATGGAATTGACAGTTGAGCTTCAACTGTCATAGCTAATATAATGATGTAAGTAAACTATTCGGTTCTTTTGGGAACATTGTCACTTTATTGTTGTTTTCTCAGCATCCTGTGACATAACTGAACACACACGTTTCAAGCCCTTTAAATGATACACTAGATATCTTATAGTACTAACCCTAGAAACGGCCTAGAAATAGGTAACTTAATTCCAAAACCCTACATAACTAAACGAGCACATATGTATCTCCCATAATGACACAGTAATATTTAATGATATCATTCTAATGCTGCAAGTAAGATGAAACTTAATAATACTGACAATTTTTGCAGTGATTAACTTTAACATAACAGAACTAGATGTAACTGAACGCACGTTAAATATCCTTAAAAAATGACGTGATTTTTACTTATAGTGATATAACTATACCTCTAATTACATCATGAAAGTAACCAATCATAAAAACTCATAATGTATTTGATTTTCTTAATTCATTGTACTGTAGATTTTCATGTTTTGCCATGGCGTGATAAGCCTGACTGGTAGCTAAAAGCTGCTTTGCATTTGTAACAAAGAAATCTGTTGCTGCAGTGATCTTTCTTGATATGTCTTTGCAAACTTCTAATGTCGGTATACGTTTTAGCACATTCAGGTTCGTTTCACTGAAAAGCCTTGTTCTTATGAGAGTCAACGGTTGAACAAAATTCTTGGTATGAGCCGCCAAGTTATGTTTGTAATCGAAAACCTTTTTTACAAGACGGACATTGTTGTAACTTCTGACCACTATGTATGACCATATGGCCCTCTAACAATGGAGATGGGAAAATGACTCACTGCAAACCTCACACTTAAAGCAACGCTGACGAAATTAAACTCCGAGGAACCTGTCTTTGATGTCTTAGGAGTTAAGCTCTTTTAACGAAAGATTCTTGGTAATGCTCGCAGTGAAATCTTCCATCCAATCCATGCTTAAGTAATTTATGTCTTTTTAAATTCGAATTATCCCGGCACAGCTTACTGCATCTTTCATGGTCACATATGACCTTATCCCACTGGTGTATTTTCTGGTGCCTTTTCAGGTGATCTTTCCTATTGAAAGTTGTTTCGCAGCCAGGATACGGGCAAATAAAGTTTTTGGGGTGGAACTTCGAGTTTCTTGGGTGGTAGGATATGAATTACGTGCAGGTTGGTCAGATTCACGAGACTCTTGATTATAAATCGTTTGATCGAAATCAATCACCAGTGACATCGAACTTCCTGGGATTTCACGTAACGAGTTTTGGAATCTTCAGGAACGCACTGCCCATACTCTTGATTATCAAAGCTATCCACAGGACTCATGCTTTGTGTTTCTAACACTCTTGGTCACCTCATCTGTGCCATATCTACTAATTCCACTTGGTCTTACTTCTCCCAAAGGGTCGTTGTAAGTTCAGTAGTGGAGAAATGGGGTGCTCTTTGAAGATAGACGCGTAACGGAGCAGCTACTATTACTGTCTTCTTGCATACACCCTAACGTAGACCTTGTCATAAATTTTTCCGAACCTACACCTCCGGTGGCGTTACCAGACCTTCCTCCCCTTGGTTTTCTTAATTGCCAACCAGGATTTGGGCTTGGCCAATCTTTCTGCTTTTCCATCCTCCTTCGACTTCGTGTGAATTCTCGACAGCTAAAAATGTTCTGGGAACTAGAGTTTTGTCGAGGAGCTAGATATTTCAATCCGTGCATAGCATAAAAGCTCTTTGTCAATATTTATAATTGTTCAATTACACGAAGAAAAAATCATGATTAGTCACGAAGACGGATATTTGAAACAAACAATCATGTGTGAAAGAACTCGTTAGGAACTCGTTAGGAACTCGTTAGGAACAAAAGAAGAGGAATTAAATGTAGATTTGCTTTCTTCAGTACTGATCAAGCGCCACACAGTGATTGTATCCCTCCACAGTGCTGAACACCCTCCACAGCAATGAAGAAATTCCCCTGCAGTACTGATGGTATCCCTCCACAGTACTGATGGTATCCCCCACAGTATTGATGGTATCCCTCCACAGTACTAATGGTATCCCTCCACAGTACTGAATATCCTCCACGGTACTGATGGTATCCCCTACAGTAATGATGGTATCCCTCCACAGTACTGAACATGTTCCACAGCACTGAAGAAATTCCCCCGCAGTACTGATGGTATCCCTCCACAGTACTGATGGTATCCCCCACAGTACTGATCGTATCCCTCCACAGTACTGAATATCCTCCACGGTACTGATGGTATCCCCCACATTACTGATGGTATTTATCCACAGTACTGATGGACAGCACTGAATATCCTCCACAGTACTGCACAGACGTTCTCAAGGGTGGTTATACAAATAGCATTGCAAAGCAATGATCCAAATGAATGGAATGCATACAAAAAAGAAACGAAATGAGACCACTTCAGCTCTGAATATAGCTGAATGAAACCACTGGAAAAACAACTTCGTCGAGACTAAGCAAAGTTAAACCAACTGTCAATTATTCGATTGCTGCAGGGAGTGCATACAGCGAAAAGCTATTTGAAGAATGAGAGGGCATTCATTTAAAGCTGCCAGAGTAATCAAGAGGATTCTACCAAATGTGAAGACAGTGATTTTTTGAATACATCAAAATGCGACTCTTTAAGCTACCAATATAAAAACAAAACACTTAGGCAGAAGCAGAATCTGAAAAGTTCACCTGCATTTGGCAATCTTATTTGTGCAAGCAGCATGGCTTTAAACGAGATAAACTAGGAATAATGCTTAATACAATTGAAACTTTGAATCAATACATTAAACTCAATGCATTGAATTTTATAGTTATAAAATAAAAGCTGAACGTTTTAGGGGTGTTTGAGAGCAAAGTGTACAATGACGAAGCCTACAAATTTACTTCTCAATTAATAGGCCTCAAAGACATTACATCACACATATTCAGCATGAAATGCACTCATTTCAGTGTGCTTAATGGGTACATCACGTAGGATACCCATATGCAGCACAGTCAGGCTCTCAGTCACTAGAACAAAATTTGTAAAAAGCCTTTGATGAATGAATTCACATCATCACCCATCCCATTCTAACATGCCAGGCATGCTTTTCCTTTATTTGTCATTATATCAGTGGTGTGTGGCGTTGTGGTTTTATCGAGCTGACTGGTGGTGTCAAGAGCTCAGTATGGTCAGGGTTCGAGCCCAGCCACGGTAGCATCACATCCAGGGTCGGGGTCTCAATTAGTTAATCTACTACTGATACCCTAGCAACTGGTTCTAAAACACCATTTCACCTTCACCGATGTTTCTCAATATATTCGATATATAATATATTCTATTGACAATAATAAAGCAGTAAAAAACAATTTTTCATTTCCAGAAATATTTGCACGAGTCACGTCACCAGCACGCTTGCCGACGCGTCCGCAGTAACGGTGGTCGCTTCACCGGCAAAGGAGAGGATGATAATTACGAAGATGAACAGGCAGTTGTAGATGCACATGATGAAAACATGAAGCAGAACAATCTGGCAGATAATTTCACTACACCATGCAATATACAAAAAGTTTCGTGAGTTGGATCCATCGTGTTTCCAGACATCATCTCGCCCCTTTTATTCGTTAAGAAAAGCTGTTACAGAGTAGAAATGTTGATAACATTTGATGCATGCATAAGGAGGAATGCCAGGAGGACTCTCGCACTGTTAAATATTAAATCTCATCTTGGATACAGTTGCAGAGATACTATAACAGAAATTCCATGTAAAGTTTGTATTAATGCAAGTATAAACCTTACAAGAACTGTACACACGATTCTCAAAATTAATATCATTCTGCGCCATGTTGTATCCTTCGGGTATGTCAGCAAATATGCTTAAGTATCCAAATATATTTGTAACTCAGTGCTTCAAGTAAATGTACATATTACCTTCGAACATTATCCTAACATTATTTTAATATCAATCATATAAACGTCCAGAGACTCGATTTTTTTGGTTTGTCGATTGATTATGCTCTCTCAAACATCAATAGTGCGGCAAATTCCTTTAAAACCCATTTTTCCTCCACGCAAAGTTTTTTGACTCATTCTTAGTAACTTGAAGGTGCTGATTCCGGCGGGTGCACAAATAGTACCCTCAGGGAAAATGACATATCCATAATGGGGGCACAGAAATGGTGCATATTTACCATGTATTAGAAGTCGTAATAAAATCGAAAGAATCTCCGCCAAAAAAGTGGAGTTACTCAGTTGTGGGGGCTGATTCCAAAAATCAAAGAATTATTAGACAATTTTGCAAAATGCAGCCCCTATTTTGGTTAATGACTTTGTTTTCATGACCTAGGAACTTTACGAACTCTGCAAAAAAAGGGCTCAAGCCACTTTTCAATAAAATAGCTTATATGATAAAGTTAGTTGTTAATGTTCAAAATAACTTGCATATATGCAAATTAACCTTCATTGAGTCAAGTCTCGCTGTTTTCCACATCAGTGTCTTCATCATCACTAATATCGTCTTCATCCACATCCTCCTTTTTTCTCTATGCTCTTTGTCCATTTATTGCAACATTGTCCTTCTGCATTAGTAAAACATTTACAGAATACTGTGCAGGCCATTTGAGTTGATAGACATCCACATCTTCCTGATGAGCATGGCTTGTCTGTTCGACATCCACAGCAAACTAACTTCAGAACATCAGCAGGCGCAAGTTGGACGCCAGAGGGTAAGCAAAAGGGAAACATTGACTTTGTATAGTCGTCCTTTCTCCATCCAAAATCGGTAGCTTCAATTTCTGGTGGTTTTCCAACCAGTGCTGACTTCCACAAACATACCTCAAAGTGTGGTCTTTTAACATTTTTAGCAAAGGTTTCACATATCGGGGGAAGCGATTTCAATTTAGGGGAGCTTGTAGCATTTTTATTTGCAATTATTTACTCCATATCTCAAATCTTAATGAAGACGTACTTTGAGTTGTGTTTCCTTCGTAACATTTGCAGATGAATTCACTTGCTTCTTCAATAACTTCGTCTATATTTGCTTCTGCATCACCCATCATAGCTCGCTTGCTCCATTCTTTAGTGCCTTTATAACTTTTGTTTTACCTAGTCCCCACATACATGCAGTGGTATCACATCCTGACAGGGCATTAGCTGCCCAAAGGCTCAGCGGAAAAGCAGAGTGCTTTTCAACTGTGGCACCAATATCAGTAACCGTTCGGCCTTCACTCGTTCCTTCCATCAGCAGCAAACAAGTCAGAGCACAGGCATTGTAATAATACATCAACAAGACGAACACATCGGTATCATCACATATAACTTTGATACAGTCAGATCCTTCTCTAGCAGCTACCACTACCTGATGCAATATAATTATATCGGCTTCTTCGTGTGTGGTCTTAATATCTCTTCGATTGATTAATACACCTTCTTGAACCTGAATCGGCACGGATTCAGAACCAGTGACAACAAATTTGTTATTACTTGGTACTGAAAACTTTGCTCTTTTCACAAGCTCATTGCAAATCATCTCTATGATTTGCTTCTTATTTTCTGCCACTGTCAAAACTACAACTTGAGATGGTAGTGTAGTATTTAAACCAAAGTGGTATGTTGTAGCAGCTTTGCCTCTTGAATCACGGGTAGTGCTTTTAATGCTAAATTCATGATATCGATCAAATACGAGATGGAGATAGACATCACTTGAAGACAACTTCGTGAATACATACTTCTCTACACTGTCAATGTAATCTTTTACAGTACCTCCCTTGGGCCAGTGTATTGTCCACAACATTGCACATCCGTCAATGATTATCGCCTCTGGCTTCAGTAATGTCCTACTAAAATGCTGTGCTTGAAGCTGCCGCTTTAGTGTCGACTTTGACTTTGTTATGCGCATATGTCCGTTATCATCAAAAATTGATGTTAGAACTGGAGCCAATTCGTAACTAAACATATCTTTTATATCAAAAACTCGAGTAGCCATCAATGCCATCACTCTTGAGTATATCAGCTCTGTGTCAAAGGTGCTGTTATCTGCGATCTTTAATTTTTTTGTGTTTGCCGCCATGGTAACAACTTTCTTTGACAATGGCTCGTTGAAGCTTATTGGCAAGTTCTCTACAAAGGAAGCCATCTGTTTGGTTCCGATCAAGATTGATTCATCAGCATTGACAGATTCTATGCTTATAGTACCAGTTACAATGTTCACAATACTGTCTGCATGGTCAGTGTACTCTAACGGATCGATGCTAATGTCCAGCTTTTGTTTTATCTTTTCTCTGTCTTTCGAGTCTGCATCAATTCTAGCAGGCATTTCCTCTTTGTGGTACGTAGTAGAGCTCTGGTCATTATTTTGTCTCATCTCCGTCACATCACTGACTAAGCGCCCAAAGATATGCAAGCTTAAAGCCCATTTCTTAACGGCAGATGGCTTAAGAGTGATGCCTACGATTCCACTTGCGCTATGGCCATAACGCATAAAGGTGCTTTCGATAAACATATTAGACCATATACTATACCAGACGCCAGACTTGTGACGCATTGCATGTTCGCCATTTAGAAATTGTTTAAGAATATTGCCGTCTAAACGCTCCATTGATCGAAGGTAGTACAGCCCATACCTTGCGTAGTTAAAATGACCAGCCGCAAAGAAATACGGAAGCATCTGCTTTACTGCCCAGAGATGGAGCGGCCACTCTGCTTCTCTTTCGGCGCGAACATATGCCATCATGAGAAGAACAGGCTTAACCAAGTTATGAATCCAGTGCTTTGCTGTTCTGCTTGAAGATGCCTTTTCTTCCAAGCGGGTCATTAGTTCTTGATAGCTATTGCAGACCTTAATTTGATTGCGAAGTAATTCTTCAGCAACGATGCGTAATGCGCGGGTATTCTGCGGGAACTTCTTACCACCAAGCATTCCTGATACCCCAGCAAATGCTTCTCTCATGACTTCTTCAAGGCCACTGTTTGCCATCAGCTGACCAATTGCACCAACAAAGCTCATTAATAGGTGCATCCCACCAAGTCTAGGAATGAAATTTGCAAACAGTTCTGGATAAACCCAAGTAATATTCACGGCAACTTTATATAACTGCTGGTCAAGGGTGAACACGTTGATGTCTTGTCCGGTCTGCTTCGACAGATTCTGTGCCTCGTTCATTGCTGTGAGCATTGTAGAAGGGTCAGAAGGAACTCTATAAGGGGCCGATACGAAGCTAATGTCTTTTTTTAGGGCAAAGCCCTTGATCTCTAGCCAGGGCTGTATTATATCCATTGTATTCTGGAGTATTGTTAGAGACAATATCTTTTAAGAACTGAAAGTCGATGTAATGACATCTTTCCATCAAAACTGATTGATGAGCCAAGATTTTCAGTGGGAGAACTGTGCTCTTTGTTTCTTTTTCTGGCATTGCTGGCTTCTTTGGACCTCGATAATACATGACTGGAACATCAGAAAGGACTTCAACTTCCATTTCACTTTTTTTAGCCGCCTAATGGTTTGATTGTTGTCCCTTCCTTCATCAACATTTGTCATATTTTGCGTAACTAACATAGCGAGTGCATATGTCTGCCTTAGACCATTCTGCGACGAGATGTTAGCATCAAAGTTGTCTGCAATTACTTGGACGAGTCCCGTTTTGGCATCTGAAACAGAATTCAACTGTGTCTCGCTGTTTGTCGACTGGGCAGCTGCTGTAGCCGAAGAAGCTTTAAATCTTGAAGTTCGTCATAGGTACATGTAACTCCAAAGTCATGGAGGGTTTCCACCAGGGCTTTCTTTCGTGCTAGTACCGCTAATGGTATTTGTAAGGTAGTCACTTTGTTTGTAACAGCACCAGAAATCACGTTCCCAACCATAATTGCTGCAAGTGTCCCATTAAGGTTTTTGGAGACCAAAGATAGCAATGAGAGCAATGTAGGGCTGATCATTTCTGCGGAACTCTCGTTGTCAATTCGTATATCGTATTCTTCAGATTTTGAAGCATAGCTCTTGGTTTCCTTTACAATTTGCTTAGCTACGTTGCTTACAGACATGTCGTCCACCTCGTCGTCAACTACTCTCAACAATGATGTCGCTGTTCCCCTGAATACTAAAACGTTAGCAATGCCTTTTCCAGATTAAACAAGAAGGTCATTTCCTAAAACGTCTGACAACTTTTTTACCAATGCTGGACGATTCAGCACAGTACCACCAGGTGATTGATACAGATTAGACACCTCGAAAGAAGTCCATACTCTTTTCACGTCCTCGTTCATTTTCTCAAGTACGACATTAAACGCTTTGTCTACAGTTTTATTAAACCCAGTAGCACTAGAACATGCGGATTCGATTGATCGTTTTGCCATGAAAGACGTTCTGCAATTTTCGTGATATCTGTCATCTGCAGCATGCAAGTCACTGACAGCACCTTGAATTAGAATCTCAACTTTTCGTGCCCATTCATCTTTTCTAGTTTTACAAACGTCAAGGATAACTTCTTTAAAAGTTTTGTTACCGGCTCGTTCTGCAGTTCTGCAAAGCCTAGCCTTTCTCCAGCGATCTGGATGGCGAGGGTCTGGAGAAATGGAGCAAATTTCCCCACAAAAAAGGCAATGTTGCTTAAAGTCGAATGACGAAAGCTCAGAGCGACGTGATCGCTTTGGTAAACAAGATCTAAGTTCTTGAGGAGTATCATCTTGCTTTTGTCTTTTTAGATATGACCGTATATGAGAACTTGATGTATACGAGGAAACACAGTTTTTGTGACACTTAATGGTCAAACAAGGATTTTCATCCAATTCTTTCATTATTTCCAAATGCAAATCATCTTTCTGCTGCTTGCAACCTCGTTTCTGCAAAGACTCGTTTTCGATATTCTTTTTCTTTGCGATTTGCGATTGCTTTTCAAGGAATGATATATCATCGATTTCAAGCAAAAGCCATGCCGAAAACATGAATAAAGAGTATTTAAAGAATTCACGAGAACTTGATGAGAACTTGATGTTGATCATCACAGCAACTTTTCGAAGTGACGTTTTTTATAAAATTGCTCAGAAAAGTAAAATTTGATATTTTAAATTCTTCAAGTTTAATTCAATTATTCACTGCCGCGAATTGCGCAAGTCTACCTTTTCTGGCGGAGATTTCTTTGGGTTTTACCATGCCTTTGTAACACGGAACATTTGCCGCATTTCTCATTTCGCTATCTCTACTCGTATCTCATTTTCCCCAGACCCCAAGGGTGCCACTCGTGCACCCCTCGGAATCGTGATCAGCACCCTTGAATTACTATAAAACGGTCAAAAAACGTTGCGTGGACGAGAAAATTGGGTTATGTCATAAATGACCATTTTGCCGCCCGACTATAAACCTATAAAGGGTTATCCAACGCATCTTTATTTTTTACAGATTGTGGGGCAGATGTCTCGAGTTTTCCTGAGAGCCCATAAGATAGACAGATGCGGATTTTTGCTCATATTATAGCCTTATGTGTACAGTTATGATGAATAAGGGTGATATTTGTAAGAATAAAAGTTTAAAATGTTTTTTCAACTGTTTTTAGTAGGCCCGTGCTTAGTAAAAAGTGACGTCACCATACAGTGGGGTACTTGATACTCAAGTTTTCCTGACAACCCCATTAGAGATTCGGTTTTTTGCTCATACTGTATTACAGACTATTATGTGTACTAGTTATGATGAATAAGGTTGATATGAAATTTGTAACAAGCTGGCCTTTCATGGGGTTTCGCAGTTTTTTTGATGGGGGTTCGAGTCTGAGTCCAATCTGAATCTCAGTCTGCATTGTATTTGGTGATTTGGTGGTAGATCAGTTTGAATTTGAATTGAAGCCAATGTTGAGGCGTTAGACCTTCCTTTGAGGGTGGTTCAGGTTTTTTTGACTGTCCGACTCGACAAATAAAACATCCAAGCATGTCTAAATATCATGGTGAACCAAACAGTTCACTGTTCCTACGAAATCTCCATGAAGACACCCGGTAAGTGAAAGAAATGAACGCGCTAAACTTTGTGTAAATTTAGGCCTATCTATAGTCTCAGGGTGACTGAACATCTGCGCGTCGACTTTACTTATAAAATCAGAAAATGGCGCTCTTCATTTGGTTGCATGAATGGGGATCACAACATTAGAAACTGACAGGCAGCTTTCTGCTTTTTGGTGTTTTTTTAAATTTTTTCCGCCTACCTACCTTTTGAGTTGACTCTTTCTTTTCAGCTCTGATAGCTGTAAGCTGTAAGTTATAACTTGCATCTAGTTTTTTTATAAGAAACTCCTTATAACAATTTAAAGA
Organism: Chrysaora quinquecirrha; assembly: GCA_014526335.1. Taxonomy (NCBI): domain Eukaryota; kingdom Metazoa; phylum Cnidaria; class Scyphozoa; order Semaeostomeae; family Pelagiidae; genus Chrysaora; species Chrysaora quinquecirrha. The sequence goes on from JACTAT010000250.1 coordinate 75,522, forward strand.
CTATATCTTTGTTATTTTTACTAAAAATCAAAAAACTCTTCCTATATGCCATAGGCTAAGAAGTAAAAAAATGTTAAGAAACTATTTCTGCATTTCTGCTAAATTCCTCATTCTATTTACTATTGACTTAGAGTCAATTCTGGAAAATGTCAATTTTTTACTGCCGAGAGTATGATCCTCACATTAAACAAGTATTTCAAGAAATTTGTGAATTTTCAATTTGTAAGTTAAGAAACTCTGCATGAAACTTTTACTATAGGGTAGATCATTTTCGGTAGAATTAAAATTTTTTCGAAATTGCAAGATATCAATCTTTCGATGCAAAAATGGTATAAAGAACCCAAAAATTAGTCTTATTGTACAGTTTTACTATCCCAGCCCCTGTATTATCAATTCTACGAGCGTCCAAAGTTTACGATTTTATAAGGGCTTTGTCCGTGTGGGGTAAAATGTTTCACGAACTTCATTTTTTGCGGGACAAGCGCTAGGACAGTGAAACTTTGTACCTAGACTAAGTTTTGGCTGCTTTATAAGATTTTCATATAAAAAACTCTATATCATGTGATTTCAAAAAATTTTAATGCTGTGTGACGTCATAACGAATTGTAATAAATCAGACTTGTAATAAATTATTTTCTTCAAGACCAAATCAGATGCAATTTCAGAAATGTTTTCATTAAGTAGCCATAGTCCCATAGAAATCAGAAATATGCACTGTTACAAAGGAAGTTTTCTGTTTTATGAAAACCATTCTTCTTTCTTGCAAACAAAAACACAAAAACCTGGTGAAGAGTTTTTGGGTACGGTAGCATTCCACTTTTAGTTACTTCCAACACGAAAAAAGCATAAGTTTTCTGTGTTAACTTTGTCATTTTTCCAAGAAAAGGGCAAAACAGGTTACTACTAAAGACAAATATCTTCATCATGACCCCAGAGATTTTGGAGAGAACCCCGTTTTGTTAGCAAGTGCTAAGTGGGTATTCTGGAAACCTTTTTTTAAAGCCCATTAACAAGTTTCATTGTTCTAAGGTGGGAGCAGATGGGTTCAGCAGTTTTGACTGCTGGGTTAGGCTGGTTCAGGTGGGTTGCTGCTGGGTTTAGATGGGTTCAGATGGGTTTAAGTTTGAAACATATTTGAAACCCTATGGGCATGTTCGAAGAACGACTCTGGTTGAATATAGCTATTTCGGTCAAATGATGAAAGATGTTCATCAGTATGCACAACGATGACGATAATGATTATGATGATAATGGTGGTGGTTATGATGATGATGTTGATGAACACAATGATCATGATGCTGGTTGGTAGGGGTGATTGTGGTTGTATGGTGGGTATGGTGGTGGTGATAGAGGTGGTTGTGGTGCTGAAGGGGTGGTTGTGGTGGTTGTGATAGGGGTGATCGTGGTGATGGTTGTAGGGGTAGTTGTGGTGGTGGTGATAAGGGTGGTCGAGGTGATGGTTGTAGGGGTGGTTCCGTGGTGGTGATAGGGTGGTCGAGGTGATGGTTGTAGGGCTGGTTGTGGTGGTGGTAGCGTTCCTTTAGATGTTGCACACCGTCAATGGTGGTGATAGTAATCATGATGATGATGATGATGATGATTATCATTATTATTATTATTATGACGATTTTCATCGTGAGGATAATATTAATGATGATTTGTTTTGAAAACTGTTTTGAAATTGCCCCGCTTTGGCAAAACTCTTTGTTAAATGTTGAGAATGCCTGAAATGTCATTTACCAAAGCAAGGTGGCAATTTTCCAGTTCCATTTAGTAAACAAGGATGAGTCAGTTGTCACATGACCCCAGATTGACAAAAGTGCTTGCAGGCCGAATTGTGAACAACTAACCGCAAATTGCGCATAAATGGCCGAGACAATAGCCCTAATGGCATTCTTGACAATGGCCCTATTGTTACACGTTTTCCATTGTTCAAGCATTGGTTAGTTGGTGAGTGAGTGAGTGAGTGAGTGAGTGACATCCACCCCACACCAATGTGTTCGAAGTTCTTCGAACACAAAAATCATGCCCTACCTTTAATCTCTGTTTGTTGCTTTTCACTTAAAGGTTTCTTTTAACATTATTTTTAATAAATTTAAATATTGTCAAAAGGTATTTATTGTAAGATGAAAAACAGAACTTTTTATGCCCAAAATTATTTCTTTTAGGCCAGATGAGTTGAGAAAAATATTTGGGAGATATGGTCCACTATCTGATGTTTATATTCCATTGGATTATTATACAAAAATCCCAAGAGGGTTTGCTTATATTCAATATCCTTTTTAATCATATAGATCTGTCATTCATATTTCACCACAAATTTTTATCCGCTTTTATCGTAAAAACCTGTTTTGTTTAATTTCCTTCGTCAGAAGAAGTGGATACTAATCTTGTAGCCATAAGTCTAATATGTTTTCTTCATTAGTCATATATTTTCATTGTTTTGTTTTTCACATTAGGAATGATTTTTCATGTAACGCACCCACTATTACCTCCTGCATCAGCTATAATTAACCTTATCTGTACTGGGGTATTTCAGATCGACTTTGTACTGGGGGGCGACTTTGCCCCCCTTTTATCTCAGAAACTGTACAGTATAGGATAACCAAACTTGGTACAAATTATCTCCTGGTAATGGGAAATCTAAATATAGCTTTGAAATTTAATTAGTCATGTGACATGTTGCTAGGCAAGGGGTTTTTCGTGATTTATCATGGAAAAGTAGCTTTTCGTAAAAAGAGCTGTTTTTATTGAGAAATATCATTCTAAAGCAGTGCAAAATGTTTTTATTTGAAAAGGAAATGACATTCTAGCCAATATTCCCTAATTTTTAAGAAATCGGACACAATTTTTACAAATGATCAACATTTTTTACTTTGGGTACACTCAAAGTCAACGATCATTATTCTGATAAAATAGGTATGGAAATAACCATAATTGTATATTTTCTTGTTCTTAGGGCTTACTCTTTGTGCAAAAAGCATTTTTCCAAAATTTTACCAAAATTTTAAGATTTATGATGTCATAAAGATGTATGATATCATACATATAATAATTAATTAATAAGAAATAAAGTAAAAAAATTATTCATCACATGAAAGCATTTTATTAGACAAGTTGATTGGTGTATGTATCTTTCTGATTGGCCATCCAACCAAATATCTATAAGTAGAAATTTGAATTTATTTGTGACTGCCTTACAAATATGGGCATCTTGTGGTTATGTGACTAATTTAATTGTACCAAACTTTATGTCATCATGTAGAGTATTAAATTTTAGTAATAGTCAGCAAATTTTATCCTTAAGAATGCCTCCGTTTTTATGCTACAATAGATTGTTTGTTAGGGGATGGGGCCCCAGTACAGATAGGGTTAAGGCCAATGGCACTGTAACCTTAGTCAAAGTTATCACCTGTGATCACACTTGTCTGGGTCAAAAACTTGACGAGTAAGAATCTCTTTTTAACGAAGTGCAAAACAATTATTGCATTTGCAAAAAGCAAAACTACATTTTTTTAATGTTTTGAGAAGCCGTCCAAAGCAAAAATAAGTATTGAATAACTACTAGACAGATTTCTAATTCATTTTTCTAATATGATGTTTGGTACTTTATTAACAGGAGACTCCTAGTTTGTTTCAAAGAATTAGAGACTTAACCTGTGATGGGAGCTTGCTTGCAAAATTTCCATCATGTTTTGGAAGATATAAAGCTTTGAATGAGATGTTCAACTCCTACACTTCTAGAGAGGCTATAGAGATTGGGCTATTAAGTGGAATTACAATTTCCAGAGTAGAGAATGGTTAATCTGTTCAATTCAGAGTTTTGATTTTTAGAGGAAAGATCCCAGCAATTCGGATAAGAGATTTTATGAAGTTTACTATAGAATGTGAAAGAGAACTTTATAATGGAAAATGGATTCAACCACTGAAAAATTCTTCCATTGCATAACGTTTTTAAAAGGGGTAGAGAATTGAATGTGCAGAAACAGACTAAAGTGTCTCTCAACATATTGAAATTATCAGAGTTAAGAAAGAGATCAAATCCCATTCAAAGAAAAGAATAAATACAGTTTATGATTATAAAGGAGAGTTATAGTAGAGGTTACTATCAAATAGCAATAGACAAGAGACTGAGAGTGGTGTTCAACAAAGAAAACATGATTGTTTAGAACAGTAATTAAAGTTTTTGAACCGAATGGGAATTGCCAGAGCATGGTTGAAATGAAAGGTAGCTTATGTTTGTTAATTTTTATATTTTTCTTGACAATGATGCTTACATTTGATGATGTACGTGATGCAGAAGATGCTCTTCGTGATCTTGATGGCACTAGGCTCCTTGGAAGAGAGCTTGAAATACAATTTGCCGATGGAAATAGAAAGAGTGAGTCATAAAAATGTTAAGCTGTTGTACAGTTTATGTCCTTGAAGTGATCATTTTTGTGTTCGAAGAATTTCGAACACATTGGTGTGGGGTGGCGTGTCACTAACTAACTAACTAACTAACTAACTAACTCACTGACCAACCAACGCTTGAACAATGGAAAACGTGTAACAATAGTATAAGCATCTCAACAATGCCATTAGGGCCATTGTCTCGGCCATTTATGCGCAATTTGCGGTTAGCCCTTTGTCGATTTAAGGTCATGTGACAATTTTTCTCTTCGCACAAGCTTGATTGCATCTGACTCATGGCTGTTTACCATTTGAAACTGGCAAATTGCCACCTTTGATTGGTAAATGACATTTCACGATTCTCAACATTAATCAAAGAGTCTTGGCAAAGAGCGGCAATTTCAAACCATTTTTCAAAACAAATCTTCATTATTATCATCCTCACCATAAAATCGTCATAATAATAATAATAATAATAATAATAATAATAATAATCACCATCATCATTATCATCATCATCATCATGATTACCATCACTATCATTGATAGTGTGGCTGCGGCAAGATCTAAAGGAACTCACCACCACCACAATCACCCCTACAACCATCACCACCACCACCCTATCACCACCACCACAACCACCCCTAAAACCATCACCACCACCACCCTTATCACCACCACCACAACCACCCCTAAAACCATCACCACCACCACCCCTATCACCACCACCACAACCACCCCTAAAACCATCACCACCACCACCCTTATCACCACCACCACAATCACCCCTACAACCATCACCACCACCACCCCTATCACCACCACCACAACCACCCCTAAAACCATCACCACCACCACCCTTGTCACCACCATCAGCCCCTAAAACCACCACCACAGCCACCCCTACAACCATCACCACGATCACCTCTATCAAAACCACCACGCCCTTATCACCACCAACACAACCACCCCTACAACCATCACCTCGACCACCCCTATCACCACCACCACAACCCCCCTACAATCATCACCACGATCATCCCTATCACAACCATCACAAGCACCCCTACCTTCAGCACCACAACCACCTATACCACCACCACTACATCCATACTACCACCACAATCACCCCTACCAACAAGCATCATAATCATCGTGGTCATCAACATCATCATCATAACCACCACCATTATCATCATAATCATTATCATCATCGTTGTGCATAAACATCTTTCATCATTTGACCGAAATAGCTATATTCAACCAGAGTCGTTCTTCGAACACGCCCATAGGGCCCCTATGTTTACTTTTGCTAAAAATGACAATGCTGCAAATGATTCACATTTTCTAATGATTTCAGTTTAAGTTGATGTCTTTATGAAAAAGGGCATGATACCTTATTATTTCAATTAAAAGCTTAGACTTGCATTCATTTTTTGCATTCCTTATTACGGCTTACAATATTTTGTCCAAGGCATCAAACTAATGTTACACTTTTACCAGCAAAAATCAAAACAAACCGTTTCCCATGCATTTGAAATATTTCTCTGCAATTTCTTGCATGCTTCATGAAACCTTACCCTACTTTTTCACTGATTCTTTTTCAAATGAAGTACATTTATTCCCAAAAGTTCCGGCGAGTTAAAAAATATGCATTTATGATTGATAGCAATTGATTTCGATGAATAAGAAAAAATATGCTTTTATAAAACCATTTTTGCAGAATAATGAATATTTGTTGTTACTTATTTTTGAATGAAAAAAAAGAAGATAAAGATAGATTTTTGTTATAATTTTGTTCGTTATAGCTTTATCATATTATTTGATTTTGTCTGAACTTTGTCCGAAATTGAAAATATTGCATCCGAAATGAATTGCTTGAAAATAAAACGTCTGGTGGGAGTTAATGCATTTCTGCATCAGTTAGAACTTTAATCGAAATAAAATGTTCTGCAGAGCTAGTTTTTGAGCACCAAATTACAATATAGCTCCAACAATGTCGTAAAAGTTAGGGGAATCTCCTGTACGAATTTTCATGATCGCAGCTGTTGGTTGAAAATTGTTGCATTAGTAATGTGTTTTTGTAATTTGACCACAGCTCCAGTTCAGATGAGATCAAAAGAAGACAAGGGAAATCGAAGAGGATTTTTTGGAACTGGCGAAGGATATTATAGAAGCAGGTTCTTCATCTTCAATTTTCAATTTGTTTTTATTTTCAAGGTCTATTTTGATACCTCTAACATTGAGTTGTATTTCATCAAAGTCCAATTGGCTTGTATAAGTACCTCCTTCCTCCTACTGCACCTTAACAAGCGTAAGAGTCTTTATTAAGTTTCTGTGACTAATTAATCCAAAATACTGCAATAATCCACAGGAATTTGCATACTTTTTACATTTTAATTTTACATTGCCGCAACGGCACGCCATATTTTATTGGGGATTCATCGAAATATACTTACCTTTGTTTTGAACTTTTTTTGACAACCATCATAGTCTAGTAATATTGCTTGGAGTTTTGTTTATAGCCGTAACCTATCAATTTCCAAATAATGCTCAAACACTGTCGACTTTCGAATCAGTTCTGTTGTAGCGGGTCTGTTGGGTATGTGTGAAATTACTGCATTAAATTTCGAGAGATCATAGTAAGATCCACGATTATCTTCTCTGTTTCTAGGAGACACAGGCGAAGTTATTCACGATCTCGCTCCCGAAGTCCGCCGAGAAAAGTTATTCAAGAAGTCCCCGTAGAAGATATAGCAGAAATAGAGATGGAAATTCTCGCCGAAAATACCGAAAGTCGCCATCCTATTCTCGATCGCGCTCTCGCTCATTGTCAAGGTCTTCTTCCTTGAAAAAGAAAGCAAGAACGCCCAGCGAACGATCAGACAGTCATTCTCAAAGCGACGAGAAATCTTCCACAAACAGCAGAAGTCCGATGCCAACAGAATGAAACGGGAACAGATCGATCAGTTAATTAGGCCTTGTATTAGCAACATTAATACTGTTCTTTTCTCCGTTATGTTCTCAGTTTTTTTAGCCAGCTATGTAAAATAATCTTCGCTCTTAAACGCAAAACTACCGAGTTTGTATGTATATGTAGCAAGCTGCGTTTTGGACAAAGCTATCCGTGGAACAAGATGGTGTTTTTCAAAATTATGCTCAAAGCTACAAAAATTTGAAATCATCATAAGAACGCATTTGATAGGACAAACTATAGGGTGTTCGAGTAAAGGAACCTTGTAAAGAAGCTCTCGTACCAAGGAAGAAACAAAAGTTTTGACACGATATGTTTTTGTCAACACAAAGAACAGCCAAATATGCACTTCGAAAAAGCACAATTCAGCATAAACAATGTTTAAATACGTGCTTATATTCAAAGTTCAATGTGTGCTGTCTCATTAAATCATTTTCAAACCTTTGGCCCGAATTGGTCGATTGTTGCATTAAAGCATCAGTGCTGTAACTCATCACCAGACAATCTTTTATTACATGAGATGTGCATCCAATTTGTGCACATGCTTTCCTCATAAATTAAATTTAACGCAGTTGTTTTTAATAGAACCAGTAAATTTCTGCTGAGGCCGAGTGTTTTTATTTTGGACCTAATCTGAGGCTGTTTTTCTTAATTTTTGTTCTTAATTACTAATACCAATCGATTTCTTAGGAATATTGCTATTCATTGATGCCAGAAAAAATAAGATTTTGAATGAATTACAATGAAAATTGAGCATTGCATCGCTACATAGTCAGAAAGCAGCTGCACGGAATTCCACGTCAATTTTTTTGCTCAAGATAAAAAGTTCAATAATGCAAAATACAGTATGCGCGCTGAAATTCAGCCTTGTTCTTATGTTCTTTTTTTACAATTTCTGAGCCTCTGTGTTCTCTCTATAAACTTTCTTCTTATAAAAAAAACTGCCAAAAAGGCTTCAGGCTCAAAAATAGCAAAAAATGAAGAACAGCCAGCCTCGATTAAAATTTTCTTTAGTATGAAGATGTTGGTCAAATCATGCATTTTATGACACTGGCACGAAAAGTCCTACAGTTGCACTATTTGATACACAGAATAGTGAGCATTTATTTTCTGTCCCGTCAAAGCTATCTCATAGAGAAAAAATGATTCATTTTTGCTTCAGTGATCTCATTTTGACTTTGTGAGACTGGCACCCACGATAATGTATGATGCATTACAAACCAAGAAAAACAAAAAAATTGGAGCCAGTTTCTCGGAGATTTCCATGTCCCGATGATAGCGTCTTAAAGGCTATCCCTTTAATGTTTAGTCGAGTATTCATTCAGCAAATCCATCTCTATAAACTAACCGAGTTTGGCGCTGGAATAACATAACTCACACAAATAAGATTATTTGGTTGCTTCGTTCCAAACTTGCCATGCAACTGTCATTCTTGCATCACGATGTCCCGAAATGCTATCATCAGAATTGGCTGCTATGAGGCCAGCACTCCTATCGACATCCGAATACATTACATTGCTGCTGCAAGGTCACGAAAATGGCGACTTGCACAAATGATTATGTGTACTCACAACTTCACAATAAGTTATAACAATCATAAATCATTATACCCAGCGTTCTTATCCGCAAGGACAAAAAGCATTTTCAAAATTCGAATAGATTTGCCTTTCGGGCGATTCACTCCTTCAAACCCCCTACACTCTTGCTAGAAAACCAATTGATTTCAGGGGAATTCCTTGAAAATTATTTTGTTTCAGTAAAAGTACCTTACGAGTGAAATGCCCCTCGGATTTTCACCCGGGGTAATGTCCGTGCATTACAGTGGAGGCTGTCCAATACAGTGGAGGTTGTGTTGTAAAGATCAAAGGTCAATTGTCACCCCCATCATTAGTCATTACGTCAGTTCAGTAAATCAGCCAATAGGAACATGGCGGAAATGCATAACTTTGCATAGGCATACCATATTAGGGAATAATCTGGAAACACATGTATAACCGTTTTAACACAGCATTCGAGAGTCAGTTGCAGAAAGAACCGAAAGGAAATAGGACGTACGTCAAATAAGCCACTCCCTGGCCTAGGACAGTGGAGGGGCGTAGCTGTAACTCAAAATGGATTGTCACAAGTAGAAGTAGAAGTATGGATTGTCGAATTAGGCCTATGTAAATAGTGCAAATACAATATAAAACGTAAACAAGTTGTCTTCCTTGTGAGTGTCTTGCCCCTGAGAACGAAATAATCTTCACAACAGGTTGTTCAGTAGAGTGGAGGGATAACATCAGTACTGTGGGGGGATAACATTGAGTACAGTGGAGGTTGTGCAGTACAATGGAGGGTTAACATCAGTACAGTGGAGGGATAACATGATGCATTGTAATAGGGATCGATGTTGCAAGGGAAGATAACTTCTGTTTTACGTGCGAAGACACGGATCCATGAATACGACTTTGTATGACATTATCATGATTCAAGACTGACTAGATTTACATTACATACAACTTATATACACTTACTAACAGAAATAATTACAGAGAGAACAAAGGAAGGAAAGAAAAAGAGAAAGTCCATACATTACATTTAACACGATAGAGAGGTTATTATTACTCATGCCGAGACTCATGCTGTCCTGCTAGAGTCTACCCTTCCTTGCAAAAAAATTCTGAAGCTTGTTGAAGAATTTTTTCGAAGTGAAACGTTACAAAAGTAAAAGTTAAAGATTGCAATGCATGAAAGATAATGTCTATTTTTCTATTTTAAACTACAAAAGCTACGACATAAAATATTGTTTGCTGGAGAGGAAAGTTGTAAGATGCCGAATGAAGGGCGTTGACAGGAAACGTTGAATACGGATGTTGATTGCGTGTGGTGCTACTGCTGTGAGCAAGTGAACAAGCGGAAAGGTTGTTGACAACACGGATGTAGTCCAATATTGCCTAAGAGCACGCAATTGTACCAAGAGTTTTGGTAAGGTGAAAGTACGAAAAATCCTAGAAATGAGGCCTCATTTTTATGACCTAAAGCGATCCCTAAATTTAAGAATGTAAGAGCTAGCGATCTAGCTACAAAGAACTATAAAGAACTATGTAGTAAAACGATGTTAAGACTGTTTGAAACGCAAATTACGTGACACGGAAATGCACGGAAATGTGAAAACTGAAAGGATGTTACGTTAAAAGTTAAACTACGTTACTTAAGTAAAAACATGATGAAGAGTAAATGTAATACGGTAAAACGCTAGTTACTTGTTCGATTTGAATGTTCAGTTTCTTTCTTTTGCCAAAAAGGTCTGAAGTGGCTGTCTTTGAGAAACCAAGGTATCCAACTGATGAAGGTGTAGCGACCATGTAAAGGATGGTGCTTGACCTGTGTATGGAACAGGTTTGAAGGCGAAGGAAGGATGCGAGCTCTTTTGTTGGTGAGGGCTGCTGCGGACCTCGTGTCATGTTGACTAGCTTTTGATGCCGGATGTGCTGCCGAACCGTGTATGTTGGCTTGATTCCTGGGTTTCTTTTGAGGTGCATGGTTGCTTGGTTCTGTTTGCGTTTTAGTGTTTCTTTGTGTGTTTTCGATGCTCTGCTTTACTTGATCTGTAGATGATTATTGTCTCTGAACCAAAGCTGGGCTTTCAGAGAAGACCGGATTCTCCACCATTTTGTAACAGGGATCGATGTTGCATGTGAAGATAACTTCTGTTTTACGTTCGAAGACACGGAGCCAGGAATACGATTTTTGTATGACATTATCATGATTCAACATTGACTAGATTTACATTACATACACCTTATATACACTTACTAACGGAAATAATTGCAGAGAGAACAAAGGAACGAAAGAAAAAGAGAAAGTCCATACATTACATTTAACACGATAGAGAGGTTATAATCACTCATGCCGAGACTCATGCTGTCCTGCTACAGCATTTGGGGGGGGGGGGATAACGCCAGTACAGCGGAGGCTGTTCAGTACTGTGGATGGATAACATCAGTACAGTGGAGGCTGTTCAGTACTGTGGAGGGATAACATCAGTACGTGGAGGGATAACATTGACTACAGTGGAGGCTGTTCAGTACAGCGGAGGGATAATATCAGTACATTAGTGGTTATAGCGGCATCATGCTGCTTTTAGAATGCTATTTTGTTGCCTTGTTTTATTGAATGAGTAGTGAAGGAGGCTTTTCAAACCAATAATTTAGAGAGACTTTTTCTGATCACGTATTACAAAGCCTCAGCCCTCATTCGCAAACACCGTAAGAATTAATCAATCAAGGTCCTCAACCACATCTGAAAGAACATCTATCCCATCTTCATAATCTTTATTTTCAGAATCTCTACCGATATCGTAAATACCCGAAATGTTGAGCGGAAATATACAGCATCACGATCCTCCATCCTTACGATCTTTTTGAAACGACCTTCATCTTTTTCCAACTTTTTCAAACTTTCTAAATAATAATCAAATTTTCGGGCCACTGGCTCTCTTCGAAGGAGCTTTTTGCAAAAATTATTTAAATTCCTCGTCCATTTATGTTTTGCTTCGCAAAACCTCAGACAAGTAAGAAGGAAAGTCCTCCTCCCTCCTTCACTACTTTATTATAAAAAATACGCCTACGACCCGATACGAGTATAACACAAACAAGAGTAATTAAGTCCAAAATACACAACTAATAAGCTCAAGAGGACTACCATAGTTCTTGTCTATTTTGTTTGGTGTCTCTTCTCCCTCATCCTTCGTTATTTTCTTTCATATGCTTATCTATTTTATTACACACTTCAAAAGTCAGCTTGCGCCATTCAGGTCGATTTTCTACACTATCTGTCCAAGAATTTAGAATTTCACCTTTTTGAAAATGTCTTTGATGGTATCTTTGAATCTGAGTATAGGACGTCCTACTTTTCTCTTCCCTTCTTCAAGCTCACCGTAAGAAGAGCCTTAACTGCTCTTGTCTCTGGCATACGAGCAACATGACCCAACCAACGCAATCTGTTCTTGTTAAGAAGAAATTGTATGTCATCGCCTTTGCGAGACGCAGGACTTCAACTTTTGCGACAAAGTCGTTCCATTTGATTTTCAAAATAAATCGTGAGTGACGTTGCTGAATGGATCTAAGGTGTTTTCGTTTTTGCTTTTAGCCTACGAAGATCAAAGATGTCACCATCACACCTGAAGCAAACCTTGATACTGTATGCGTTATTTGTATTTCTGAATGCTAGCAGGAGAAGAGCAGCTGCATGGATTCCGAAAAGAGTAGGCGACAGCTTACAACATTGTTTCACGCCACTGTTGTAATCAATTGGCTTCGATAGTTCTCCATCTATAATCAATCTAGCTTGCACGTCGGAGTATAGACTTTTGATGATATTAACAAATTTTGATGGGCATCCAAGCCTACCTAAGATCATGAAGAGAAGCTCACGATTCACACAATCAAAGGCCTCACGCTAGCGAATCTATAATCACTACTGTGGTGGATAATCACTACTGTGGTGGTACTATTTGCATACTGTGGTGGCAGTTTTGGCGTACTGTGGTGGATAATCACTACTTGTGGTGGTTTACTATGCTTGCGGTGGTGGCAGTTTTGGCGTACTGTGGTGGATAATCATTACTTGTGGTGGTTTACTTTGCTTGCGGTGGTGGCAGTTTTGGCGTACTGTGGTGGATAATCACTACTTGTGGTGGTTTACTATGCTTGCGGTGGTGGCAGTTTTGGAGTACTGTGGTGGATAATCACTACTGTGGTGGTACTATTTGCGTACTGTGGTGGTAGGTTTTGCGTACAGTGGTGGATAATCACTACTTGTGGTGGGTTATAATGCTATATGTGGTGAATACGAAATCATAGCAAAACTCTATGGATCAAGCAAGAAAAAACCACAAAATCCATAGATCCGTCTGGTCCGCGGTATTTCCCACATTGGCTTCGATCGCCCTTTTTAAATAAGATGAAAATATTTGCATCGATCATGTCAGAAGGGACACTTTCCGTAACCCAAAATGCATTGAAAATCTTTAAAAGTAGGGATCTAAGATTATTTCCTCCATGGACAAGAACTTCAGGTAATAATCCGTCTGGTCCTGGACTTTTCTTTAGTTTGATGTTCTTTAGTGCTGTATTTAACTCTTCCATTGTGATCAGATTATCAAAATGATTCATGATTGATAGTCGTTCTATGTCATCGAGTATGTCAAAATCAACAACTGTTGGCCGATTAAGTAATTCATCAAAGTGTTCCACCCATCTGTTCTTGATCTCATCAGGTGCTGATAGTAGCTCACTTTTCTTGTGAGTATCTTTCACCTTCTTGTGAGTATCTTTCAGCAATTTGGTTGATGCAGTTCAGTTTATCGGAGATGGCAAAGCCCACCCCCGCAAAGCCCACCCCCGTTGTCTTGTCCACACCTCCACTCCAGAAGATTGTATAATTTCTCTCTTTGATGTTCCCGAAACCTGGACGTCTAATGCAAAGATGCCTATGTCGCCTTTTTCGAGTTCCCTGCATATGATGGCTGTTGCTCGCTCTGGTCTGATGGAAGTGGCACTATCATTGGTCGTTCTAACATTCCACGCTCTGATATAAAGTAGATTTGTTTGTTTTCTAGCATTTCTGCTTTTATGATTATTAGTAAGATCATCGGCTGCCCCGGATGCGGTAGCAAATTCATTGGTTCCCCCGGATGCGGTAGCATTATCATATGGGCTTCTCTCACTTTCCACCACTGCCATAGAGAGTGGCACATCGGTTGCCGCGAACGCAGTAGTATTATCTAAAGACTCATTACCACTCATATCATGAATTGCTAGGCTGCGCTAAAGATGACGGTACTGCTCAGCGCAATGCAATACCCTCTTGGCGAGAGGTCCTGTTGATCGGCAACACAGCAAGGCTGAGATGGCCGCAGGAACAACTCGTTGCTTTGTGCCAGAACTGATGCCGTGTTGACTAACCAGTACTGCCTTTGAACATACGTTCAGTGCATGATGGCGGTTGGCTCTAGTAGAGCTCATCCGTCCTTTGACAGGTCTTATTTTTCATCCTGCTGGGTGTCATGCCACCCTCCTCACTGGACAGACCAGTGGGGGAGCCAGTTTAGACCATGCAGCAGGTTGTACTGGGTTACAATGTTACCAGTAGCAGGACCACCAACGTGACCTGACCTGACCAGGAATGTTGTTGATGTTGATGCATCATGTTATCCCTCCACTGTACTGATGTTATCTCTCCACAGAACTGAACAGCCTCCACTGTACTCAATGTTATCCCCCCACACGCATCATGTTATCCATCCACTTTACTGATGTTATCCCTCCGCTGTAGTGAACAGCCTCCAATGTACTAAATGTTATCCCCCCACACGCATCATGTTATCCATCCACTGTACTGATGTTAACCCTCCGCTGTACTGCACAACCTCCACTGTACTCAATGTAATCCCTCCACTGTACTGAACAGCCTCAATTGTCCTCAATCTTATCACCCCACTGTACTGAACAGCCTCCACTGTACTGATGTTATCCCTCCGCTGTATTGAACAGCCTCCACTGTACTCAATGTTATCCCCGCACACGCATCATGTTATCCCTCCACTGTACTGATATTATCCCTCCGCTGTACTGCACAACCTCCACTGTACTCAACGTTATCCTTCCGCTGTACTGAACAGCCTCCACTGTACTCAATGTTATCACCCCAATGTACTCAATGTTATCCCCCCACATGCATCATGTTATCCCCCCACCGTACTGATGTTATCCCTCCACTGTACTGAACAGCCTCCACTGTACTGCACAGACATTACCCCGGCTGATTTTCTTGAGATTGTTCTGTCAATTTCTATTTGCCATCGTGAAATGAGATATAACACAAGTGTAATTCTGCATACAGATGGCAGATGAAGAGAGAAGTAAAAATCAGGCAGTTCATCAGGAGCAACCGTCTCAGGCATACACTGATTCACTGATAAGACAAGCTGTTGGTTCATGAAACTAGAAGTGCTCATTCATCTTTACAATAACAATCTAGAAACATCAACAAGCATATGTAGCAATTCTTGGTATATTTCCTCGTTTCAACACGCAGCACTTCTTTTGCATCATACTATCCTTCTTCAGGGTGACTTCGAAACAATAACTATATTAATACAAAACGAGATAGTTATTTGTTCATAAAAATATTCGGAAATGAAAGTCAAATGAACAATTTTAATAAGCGAAGGTACATATCGTGGTTTTATATTCAATTTTCTGTGTCCATGGTTTCTTCTTGTTCATATTTCAAATAATAAGAAGATTTGAAAAATGCCTCAAACTTCCTTTCAAGTTGCTTTGGTGTATGCTGCATGAAGTTTCTCTTGTCCTTCGCCATACTCTAAAAATTGATTGAAAGTAAAAACTGAATTCAGGGCCATGCAAGTGTTCTTTAAAAAAACACATTTGTCTTTTGTGTCTTGCACCGTGGTGTCCCTGCTTTCACTATATGTATTCAACTCTTCGCCAAAAGAAACTCTCTAGGTGAAAGCAAGCAGTAAGGTAAGTGGTCTTTTTTTCTGTTAAATGTTTTAATGTTGGGAAAGATGTGCTAAAAATGTCAGTTCGCTACATCACCATTTCGCTACGATCAGCAAAAGAAACTCTTGCTCCATCTAACGGCGACCCGGATCTCATGGCCTCGGTCTTTAATAGTGTCATCTCGTCCCTTCTTGAAGTGCATGCACCATTAAAACGTAGAAAATAACTAGCCACCACGCTCCTTGGATTACTTTCGAAATAAAAAATCTAATGAAAGAGCGTGATTTAGCTAAAAAGAGGTCCGAGAATGACGCTTCCTATTGGTCAGCCTATAAGAAATTGCGGAACAAAGTCACTTATAAACTTCGTAGAGGGGTACAGGAATACTACCACAACCTTATTGATGAAACCCAAAACAATCCGAACGCTATGTGGAGGACGATAAATAAGGTTTTACATAAGAACTCAAGTCACACCGTTACTCAAAAAATCATTTTGAAGGGACAGAACTTAAAACACCTTCGCAAATTTCAGAAGCATTCAACAAACATTTTACAACGGTTGGACCAAAGTTAGCGAAGAAAATTAAAAGTCTGCCTTCTGACGACCCTCTTAAGTACCTTGGAAATAAAGCCAGAAAACCAAATTTAAACTACAACCAGTAAGCGTAGGTTATGTAGAACGTGCTATAAGAGCTCTGAAAAACTCAAAATCCCCTGGTGCTGACAGAATCCCCGTTAAAATATTGAAAGATGCTATAGACTTAGTGTCTAAACCATTAACACTAATATACAATGCATCTTTAGAAAAGGGTATTTTCCCCCAGGTATGGAAATTAGCCAGAGTAACACCAATTTATAAGGCGGGGGCAAAAACAGACGTAAATAATTACCGGCCTATCTCAGTTTTATCAGTTGTGTCAAGAATTTTAGAAAAGATAGTACACGACCAACTAATGGAGTATCTGAAAGGGCAAAACAAGCTTAGCTTATGCCAGTTTGCGTTCCAAAAACTGCACAGTACAGTGACATGTTTATTGAATGTTGTAGACCCATGGTTCAAGAACTCTGATGAGGGGAAAATAAACTTGAGTATATTTCTTGATCTCAAAAAAGCATTTGATACCGTAGACCATAAAATCTTACTGTCGAAGTTACAAGAGTATGGTGCGGAGGGTACTTCCAAAAACTGGTTCAATTCTTACCTGGCCAATAGGGAGCAGTTCTGTTACTTTGACGGATCCACTTCTAGCAAAGCCAGGATTGAATGTGGTATTCCGCAGGGCTCGTGTTTGGGACCTTTGCTTTTCATACTATACATTAATGATTTTCAGAATTGTCTAGAAAGCACGACCCCAAATATGTATGCCGATGATACATGTGTGAATATCGCATCAGAAAACCTGCATGAACTTCTAGCAGATTTGAAAAACGAGCTGGAAAATATATCTGATTGGATGAGGATTAATAAACTTAGTTTAAATGCCAGCAAAAGTGAATATATGGTTATAGGCCATAGACGACAACTAAACAGGGTAGGAAATGATTTGCCGGATCTTGTCCTCAATAATGAAGTTATTAAAAGGGTTAGCAAGACAAGATATCTCGGTATCAACATCGACGAAGGCTTAAGCTGGAAAGAGCAGTACAAAACTATCAAAAACAAGCTGAAAGGAGGGTTGAGCTCTTTGAGAAAGCTGAAAAACATCCTTCCGCAAAGTAAACTTGACCAAGTCTACAAAGCTCTGTTTGAAAGCCATCTTCGATATGGCGACATTGTTTGGAATGCTCTTTCCAACACCAAACTCTCTCAGCTTCAAAATTTGCAGACAAGGGCAAAGAAGCTGATTGAGAGCGCCAAGTATAAGGACGGATGGACATGTAAATGGCTCAATGTAAGGGCGTTGATCTCCTATGACCAAGGAGTTATGACGTATAAAGTCTTGCATGACATCTGTCCCGAAAACCTTCGCCATAAGTTCACTAAAAGATCCACGATTTCAGAGTATAGAACAAGAAATCATGAAGATCTGCAAATTCCCAAAGTTAGGTTAGAACATGCAAAACGAAGTTTCTATTTCTCTGGGGTCAAAAACTGGAATGCTATCCCTGACAACGTTCGAGAAAAAGAATCAATCGCTCGTTTTAAAACAGGTTTTAGAGACTATCTTTTGAACCTTTCACAGGACCCAAACACGACCCCTTGGTAGAGCAGCGATTTAATTATTATTATTATTTTTTTTTTCTTTTGAAATAATACTGTTAGTAGGTTTCATTTAAATGTTTCTTATTCTTGTAAGCTGAAAGGTAAATCGTGTTTAAATATTGATAAATAAAATAATAATAATATAAAATAATAATAATAAAATAATTTAACTACTCATATGAGGGATACAAATTGTGTAACTAAATTCATTTGTAAATATATGAAAAGTAACTAGAAGCAGCTATAAGAGTGATTAACAAATTATAAAATATAATTAACTAATATACAGGAACATCTTATTGCATGAAAGCAGTATTATTCAAGAAGGCCGTGTCGAATTTAATAAATTTAATGCGGCTCAAAAGCGACGTAAGAGCGACGATGACTTTATATGCAGTGTTGCGTCGAACTTAAATCAAAGTGGAATTTTTTGGTTTTTTACTGAAGAAGAGGCTCCTCAAAAGGCGAGAATTTGAAATTCAAAATGGCTGCAGTAAAAAG
The DNA here is from genome assembly GCA_014526335.1 of Chrysaora quinquecirrha. NCBI lineage: Eukaryota > Metazoa > Cnidaria > Scyphozoa > Semaeostomeae > Pelagiidae > Chrysaora > Chrysaora quinquecirrha. The sequence goes on from JACTAT010000250.1 coordinate 94,101, forward strand.
TAAAAGCAGAAAATCGATGTCAATTAATTTAATTAATTCGACCATAAAAAAACAACCCTGTATTTATGTCAAATTATGAATTAAGTTCAAGAAATCTTGATGCACGTAATTCAAAGTGCAGCACTTAATGAAATTCTGGAAATGGAAATCAAAGAGGTTTTCCTTACGCATTAAGTAAAATTAGGCCAGAGTCTGAAAGTGAAAAGTATATTTTTGCAAGAATATTAGCTAAACAGGGGCAAGGGTTGTTTTGTTGGCATTTCCAGTTAAAAACAGTGGAAGCAGCTATCTTCATTTCTTGGATTTTCGTTGGCCGCCTACAATCAAGAAATCTCAAAATGTTTTAACTTTGTTAAAGCATCTGGGACAATCGTAGGCTTCCTGCGATAAGTAAGAAATCAGCGGTTATCATTTGGATTTGGTAGTCTGCGATGATAACTGATGTTCCTCTGCGACGAAAGTCGCCGACAAAATAATGTAAATCCCAGCATATAAGAACCTACACAAACAAGAGTCTTCAGGTTGATTATCTGAAGAAAACAATGAAATTCAGTTAATTAAACAATACCCTGAATAAAAAATCAAAGGTTCTTATTTGCAGGAATAAACTGTGCAACAAAGTCTAATTTAGTTCCAAAATAAATTTTCTTTTCTGTGCTTCAGTCTTATATTTGTTAATTATCTTTGTGGGGAGGAACGCATATCCAAGTCGCGAAACCCTGTTTCATCAGATAATTTTCCCCACATATAACGATGGAAGATATGAAAAAATAACCATCAAAATTAGAGGGTTAGATTACTCGCATGCTGCAACATATTCTCGAGTGTTGCCAGCACTATGATTCAGAAGGAAAGGAACCAAAAGCAATTGAAAAATATAGTAAATGTTCTTCATAAAGAGATAAACTTACTTTTGATAACATCAGTCTGTTTTTCGTCTGCTTTCATATCTACATCACAACTGTCCTGTATGAAGGAAATTTCACTAAATAGCAGTAAACTTAAAAGGTTTCAAATTTTAAGTCACAGTGTCTCTTTAAAAGGATCTTAACCGGGTGGGCATTCTATTGCTAATTTCAGAAAAGGAGCACGAGTAAGTATGCAAAGAGAGGTTATCGACAGCAGTTCTAGGATATGGCAATCATATCACCAACAGACAGCGTAGCAAACAATTATTACGTCATTAACATTTCAACATTTTATTGGCTGCGAAACTACGTCTACTACTGTCACTACTGTCTTTAACAAAATAGAAAAATTCTGTTTCGAATCAACAAAAAATAAAGAAACAGATTTCAGCAGAAAACAACTGACTTCATATTTCTATTTGCATGATATTTTTGGCAGAAATGTTCGACAAGTTTTGGCAAGGTAGTTTTCAACGTTTCTGGGGCTATTACTAAAAGTGGGAACGGAGAATCGGGGAAAGGAATTGAGGAACGAGGCAATAACTACAGAAATGAGCGTGAGAGTATTTCTTTTTCATTGTATATACCGATTGTTTTGCATTTACTATCTTGTCGAATTACTTTCTAATCCATACCTCTTATAGTTTTCATATTCCCCAATTCCCCCTTTTAGTAATTACTAAATGATATAATACATGCTCGTAGTTTTGCACCGCATCAAGGTTCAGAAAAAAATAGAACTTTTTTCAAAAATAACAGATACAGATAAATGTTAGATTAGTTTCTTGAGTCTCCTTACTCAACAGAAAATATTCAAATTTTACCCACAATTTTGTATCTTCAATCAATGATTGCTTTGATTTTGCTAATGCTGATTATTTTAGAAGACTAGCTTTTAACTTTAAGCCTGCTACGCAGGCAGCCAGTTTTACCATAGTACCAGATTAGCCTTGGCAAGACAAGATTCTTCCTTCCAAGAATTCATCGCCTTCACGGGAACCGTGTGACCTGTCTACCATCGCTGAACTTTCGCTAGAGTCCGGGGAGGTTTAGGGGATGCCATAGAGGACTAACCTGGTAAAACTGGCTGCCTGCGTAGCAGGCTTAAAGTTAAAAGCTAGTCTTCTAAAATAATCAGCATTAGCAAAATCAAAACAATCATTGATTGAAGATACAAAATTGTGGGTAAAATTTGGATATTTTCTGTTGAGAAAGGAGACTCAAGAAACTAATCTAACAGGTTAGACAGGGAAATATCTGTGACAAACTAAGCAACTGCCTAATCACAAATTTTTCTTCTGATTCTGATACTTTGAAGGTTGGAGATTCATTTTCCGAGATGGGCCCAAGTGAATTATTTTTAGAAAACACGTGATTCGTGACGTCATAAAACATAAAAAATCTAATATTTGAGGTCAATATCTCTCACTGTAAGTGTCATACAATGAAACAAATTGCATATTCTGATAGCTCTAGGTAAGAGCTTTCGTTTGATGTATAGCAAGATCTGTTTTGGTGACACCAGCAATTTGGTTAATGACGTCATCAAATCCATAAACTGCCGATATCTGCCGCTTTTTCGCGCCCGTCTGAGTTGAAGACTGTTGTTTATCGTTTTTATACTTATTTTAACACTATTTGTACAGTTGATCTACGTTGAGTCTATTTTACATGAGATTAGTAACAATTTCAGTTTTGTCGATGTCAGCAAATTGGCTGATGATGTCATCAAATTCAAAAGTAGAATTATCTGTCGTTTTCATACTTTTATGAATTACAGATGGTAAAATAAACGGCGTATAAATGGGAATAGAAGGGTTAATTGTTTTATGCATGGGGTTAGCACTTTAATCAAAGAGCAGTTGAGTTTCAAAACGATGTTATCTTTTAAGGCCTTTCGGTCAAGGTTCGTTCCAAAGAAGATACCATACCTAAGTGTTACACAAATATAAACCAGGAGAGCTGTATGTCATGCGAGCTAGATACTATATGACCCGTTGTCGTGTATCCGTTCACGTTTTTCTAATTTCCAACTTCTTCGGAGCTACAAGTTCCTGTCCATTTCAAAGACCTTAAAAGACTTTTTGCGTCTGCATTTAAGAGATTTAGAAATTAGTTGTGAGTATTTTTGTTTTCCATTTAGTTTGAGTGTGGAATGATAAAAGTGCATCATTATCTTCAGCTATATTTGCTCTGTTTCTGTTTGAGAGGGAAGCATCGCTTATGTGTTAACATTTCAGGAAAGTAAACACAACATTTATGGAAACTTCGAAGATACCAATCAAACGGAAAATAAATCAAATTCCACATGATTGGAGAACTTCTTCTTACACATGAAGATACCAATTATCATCTTGACATTGTGACTTGCATTTAAAAAATGGAGCATCACCACTTACGTCACAACGAAGAATTCAGAAAACAGATTTAATGTGATGATGACGATACCCTAACTCCGCTTATGTTCTATTTCCATTTTGGCAGATGTTCGTTGTTCCAGTAAGTCTCAGAAACTTTAGGTCAATGTAGACTGGGCTGAGCGAAAATAAGAAGGCTGTGCGATCATAGCTAACGCCAGGAGAAGTCCCTGAAATTTCTTTACAATAGTCTTGTAAAGAAAGCATCATTTTTTCTCTATTTATTGCGGGATTTTCGGTGTCATCTTTTGATGCTCTTACCATTAATGCAGTGATGCTGATATTAATGCAGTGGTGCATTGTTACTGAACAGTTAGATACATTAAAATACAGCTCTGTGCTTTTGTGCTGACATTGATCGTACCTCTTTTTCGAAAGAAAGAGTGGCATCTTGCTTGAATGGTTGGCTGATTACCATATTGTGGATTTCATAGGGACTTGCCAGTGAATATCCACATTAGTTGCAAGCTTTATCTTCCGAATGTGAGCGATTTCGCTCATCCCTCAAGTGACAAGTCTATCTTAAGATTACATTGGAGTATGCGGAGAATGCATTTAGCTCTTTTTGCTTTTTGTAGAAAATTAAGTATTATCATTTAAGACTCTTGGGTCAATGTTATATAGTTTTACATTCTTGGGGGTGACAGCTATGATCAATGTACCGGTGTACCGGCCTTTTTGCAAGCGTACAGGTTAGCTATTCGTGACAATGTACCGATATACCGTTTTTCACGTATGCGCATGCTATGACTTTGACTTTTCAAGTGCACCATGTACCAGATTGCGTTTGTACCGCGATTTTTAGCCTCTTGTACCATATACCGGGTCCTCTGTACCGGCGTACCAGGAAGCTGTCCCCCCCCACACACATTATGCAGTATGTAACCTTTCTCTGGCTAGAACATAACGTTCTTGGCATAGAAGAATAATTACCTTTCATTCTGCTTCAGGGTGCCTATCGATAGGACGAAGGGACATTCCTGGAAGCCATTGTAAATGTAGGCGTGGCAATTTAATCCTCGAAATGCTCAGCACTGCAAAAGGTGCAAGAGAAACGACAATTACAGTACTTTTGATCGCTCTTTAAGGACTTGCTTTTGCTTTGTTTGTTTGTCGGAAGAGTTTGATCATGGTATTAATGCCGCTGTTGATGAGAGCAGTGCCACGCTACTGTTTGTTTGCCGAATACTGGAGGGTTGACACGCTTTTGTCTATTGCAAAGCAGATGCTTGTCCTCGATGTCATTCTACTTTCCCATATTAAGGTCGTTTATGGATGCAAATGATCATCTGTGACGCTCTTGCGTCTGGGGTTGCTGATTGTTAGCTAGCTCTCTGAAATTGTTCTTGCAAGTGTTCACCTCTTTCAAGTTACACAAATGTAAGCTAAATAATTTGTGAGCGAAAGTCGAATGTTCCTTGCCAGAATACGTTTAAATTCATGTGCTTACTTTTTCACTTACCTTAAAAGATAACATCGTTTTGAAACATCTTTAATTAAAGTGCTATCCCCATGCATAAAACAATTAACCCTTCTATTCCCATTTATACGCCGTTTTCAATGCAATGTGCTGTGAACAAGTCATATCTGTGTACTGTGTACTGTATACTCCTGTCGATCTGTGAATTATGTTTTGAAAACACTATTTACCATCTGTAATTCATAAAAGTATGAAAACGACAGATAATTCTACTTTTGAATTTGATGACATCATCAGCCAATTTGCTGACATCGACAAAACTGAAATTGTTACTAATCTTATGTAAAATAGACTCAAACGTAGATCAACTGTACAAATAGTGTTAAAATAAGTATAAAAACGATAAACAACAGTCTTCAACTCAGACGGGCGCGAAAAAGCGGCAGCTTACCTAGAGCTATCAGAATATGCAATTTGTTTCATTGTATGACATTTACAGTGAGAGATATTGACCTCAAATGTTAGATTTTTTATGTTTTATGACGTCACGAATCACGTGTTTTCTAAAAATAATTCACTTGGGCCCATCTCGGAAAATGAATCTCCAACCTTCAAAGTATCAGAATCAGAAGAAAAATTTGTGATTAGGCAGTTGCTTAGTTTGTCACAGATATTTCCCTATCTAGGTCCCTTTGTCCCATTTGTCTGAGCTGAAAAATTGTATGATCTGTCTGCACTTAACTAAAATCCTATCTTATGCAAAATTACTCCTGGGTAAATTCAATAGTCTTAAACGTCTAGGCAAAATAAACATAAGTACGAAATTTATATTCCTAAATTCTCAGGAGATGCAAGTCTCTGCATCTTTTTTCGTTTCTTACTTCATTTGCTACGAAAGAACAACTCAAGATACTAGAACAATAAATTCTTCGAACAAGCTGTTATTTAAAGTCAGTTAGCAAATAAACCACATGGAGCAATAGGGAATAAATTTTGAAAATTGAACAAGGGTACTTGTAGCAGCAGTGCAGCAGCAATTGCATTTCTCATACGTCATGGAGGGAAACCTTCAGACTTTATTATTAAGTATTTTGTTATTCGGCCGTCTTCACGGCTTCCCATCCTACAGCTGCAGTAATCCCTTCTTGGATTATGGTGCAAAAGCTCAAGAGCTTCAAAATGACACTGAAGCTTGCGCATGATACCCTTGCACCGCATAGGCAACAGAGAAAGACGCTGTATGGTGAGAATGCTATCACGTGGGATGTCATGGAAATTGCTTTTGTTGCGTCATTTCGCAACAAAATTGCAAACTAATGGCACAAGTATGTTTGTACAATTTTCAGGTTTCACAGAAAGATTAAAACCTTGATAAACATGGGGAATTACTTTGCAACAATGTAAAAAATAACATTGCTACGCTACATAGAAAATAATTTCATACCAAAACCATGGTTGATGATTATCTTATTTACAACATACAAATATGTTAACCAAAATCTAGTCAGACACATTGGCTCATATTTCAACCGCAATCTTTTTTAAAAGGCACAGGAAGAAAGAAAATGACCAAAACCTTTCAATGAGTGGCGTTCTCTTCTTCCTTCTTCTTCCTGCTTTTGTTGTGTTTAAAATTTTATTTCTTCTTGATTTCCTTGCTCTAACTCCACCCATTCCTAAATAGGATATTAATCCACGTCACAGATCTCTGTTAATAATTATTTCTAACCTCATTATCACCTATCACCCCCCAACCCATCCCACAAACCTTAAAATACATTCGTTCAGATATTTGAAGCAAAATTAGTCAAACTATAAATCAATCGAATGCGATTTGTATGTTGAGTAAAATAATAACAGTTTTCTTCACGCTTCTGACACACAAAAGCTTGTATACTTTCAAAAGGCTTTCAAATTGTTTTTACTTGAAAAGACGCCTAGACACATCGGTAGAAATCGGACGGAAAGGAAAAATGCAACTTATTTGGTTTGTAGTGTCTTGCAAGGTGAAAAATTTTTATAAATTAAACTCATTTATAATTATAATTATTATTTACTATTATTGTATAACAGTATAAATAGGCTATAGGCCAATAACTGATTAAATGTGAACTAACGATCTTTTAAATTCATTTAGGACGAAAACTTAGAATATATTAGACCAGTTAAGTCGATTCTGCTTCTGCTATTGGTGCTATGGAAGATCCCTTTAATGCCAGCTTGGTATTGGTACCCCTCCCAATGCTAAACGAGACGTGCTTTAAACGCGTTCAAGCTTAGGGCCTGGACCGCTTCCTTTGGTAAAGAAATTCACGGGTTTACAACTCTACAACCCGAAAATCTTTTCTAATCCTTGACACACACATCTCTTCTTCAAGATCCTGAACCCATTGTTGTATTGTTGTGAGGATGCTGAGAATCTGCATCTACAAGCTCGAAGGGTAGGGGGCTGACATTGTATTTCCTCCGGGTGTACTTGTAAATCTCAATAGAGTTTCCCCCTCATCCTCCTTTAGACAAGGGTGGGCAATTCAAGGGCTTTGAGATGATCTTCATATGTCGTGTTCATATTTCAGTGAGGGAACCAATTTAGTAACCTTACAATCTGGGACTCCAACTACGTTTCCGTGTTCAAGCTTTGGTTCTCATGATGGCAACATACCAGGCTTTTAAAGTCTCAGAATCCAATTGAGAAGCTAAGATTAACGCTTGAAATGGAGAAAGGCTCTACAAATGTTGCTGAAGCAGAAATATTTAGCCCCCGTCTCTGATTTAACATGATTTAGTTGATAAGATCATATTTTACCCCACCGTACTGAACATCCCCACCGTACTCAGAGATATCCCCACCATACTGAATATCCGCCACGGCAATCATGATGCCTCCCCACAGCAATCTTGGTATCCCCCCACAGGCATCATGGTATCCCCCCACCGTACTGAATATCTGCCACGGCAATCATGGTATCCCCCCACCGTACTGAACATCAGCCACCGTACTCGAGATGCCTCCCCAGGGCAATCATGGTATCCCCACAGTCATCATGGTATCCCCCACTGTACTGAATATCCGCCACTGCAATCATGATGCCTCCCACGGCAATCATGGTATCCCCACCGTACTGAACATCCGCCACCGTACTCGAGATGCCTCCCCATGGCAATCATGGTATCCCCACAGTCATCATCGTATCCCCCACCGTACTGAACATCCGCCACGGCAATCATGGTATCCCCACGGCAATCATGGTATCCCCACAGTCAGCTTACAAAGGTCAAATCACCTTACAAAGGTCAAATCAGCTTAAAAAAAGGAGAAAATATTGAGTCATCAAATTATAGACCTTTATCCATGTTGAGCATTCCTGGAAAACTGCTTGAGAGCCAGGCCTGTGATGCTATTGTTAACCATTTGAGAATAAACAACCTTCTTTCTAACAAACAATGGGGGTTTAACAAAGGGAGATCTACTGAAGAACTGCTTTTACAACTAACAGAAAAATGGAAAAAGGCTATGGACAAGGGTTTGATAATTGGAGCCATATTCTTAGACTTTCAGAAGGCCTTTGACAGTGTCTCTCATGAAATACTTGGTCAAAAACTACAAGCAGTGGGAATTTCTGGTGACCTCTACTCTTGGATAGTAATAGGAAGCAATATACTGAAACCAATGGTAAAGCTTCAGTTGTAGAAGAGGTGTTGTCTGTGGTACCACAGGGCTCCCTATTGGGCCCTAAACTATATACCATCTTCGTCAATGACCTCCCTGAAGCAATTACTGAAGGAGAAGCTACACTTTTTGCTGATGATACCAGTATTTACTATATAGGAGACAATGTGGATAAGATCATAGACAGCCTTAATTTGGCAATGAAACAGGTGCATAATTGGTGCAGGAGGAATAAGCTTACAGTCCATCAAGAAAAGACTGAAGCAATGCTGCTGACAAACAAAGCCTTCATGGGTCCTTTAAAACCCATCATGTATGGTGAAAGCTACATCAGTATCATCGATTCTGTAAAATACCTAGGCATTACAATTGACAGTAAATCAAATTGGGACAAGCACATAAGTGCAACCTGCAAAAAGTTTTCATCAAAGCTACAATCCTCGCCAAAAACATTGGGGACACTTCGCCATCCGCAACGTGAAAATCTTGATCTCACCGAGTAAACCTCTAAATTAGCCATTTTTCCCTTCAAAATCCCGTTCTAATAGAGTAATTGACCCCCCTCCCCCCGACTCAATGTTGGAGTAACTGGTGAGCAGCTATTTCCCCAACATTGATACGGGGGGAGGGGGTAAGATTGGTGAAAGAGAAAATTTTGAAAAAAAAGCTAAGTGTCCCAACATTTTTGACGAGGATTGTCTGAGTTGTGAGTAATCACAGCAGCAGTGGACGGGACAATTACGCGACTAAAAAGAAGACTTCAAAAAAGTTAATGGATGTAAGACATTTGAAATTATATTATTAAAAGACAAAACTTAAGATTCAAAATATTTACAACAGAAATCAATAAATTCCAATACATATACAAAGAGTTAAATTCAGATAGGCATTGATAAGGGTAATAGAAAATGGTCTGGGGATAGTTAGGATGCTTGCTAGTGATTGGTTGCATAGAGTCTTGGCTGTTAAGGCGTTTTATTTAAAATTTTGAAATCAGGTTACAAAGATGGAGCTTGCTAGACGTGTTCAAAGACAAATTTATCTGCTAACGTATAGCAGAGCAGATTTATGTAAGTTTCCGACGAAAGATAGTTTTGCTGACGCTGTGATTGATGCTTGGGTACAAAATGGTAAACAAGTAGTTCAATGGGTAGTCTGTATTGAAGAACACAAGGATTCCGAGTCTAATAATTCCGAGAATAAGTTTCATTACCACATGGCATTGAAACTGAAAGATAAGGCTCGTTGGAATCAAGTTAAGGATTTTATGGCGAAAAAGTACGACGTTCAAATTCACTTTAGCGACAAACATGCTCTGTATTACAGTGCATATAAGTATCTGCTGAAGCAAGATCCAGAGCCCCTCCTCTCTCCAAATCATCCTGATCTCTCTGTGGAACCAAGAACATCGAGGGCCGTGAAGTCGAGGAAGCGGAAGACAAGTGAGAAGCGAAAGGGTGCTGCAAGAGGCTGTAAAAAACGGCGATTGTCCACATTTGACGTAACACAACTCGTCATGGAAAAGGGCATCAAGTCCAGATTAGAATTGAGCCGTCTCGCTATGGTTCAGCATCGTGAAGGCAACTCTTTGTTAGCTGAATTCATTGCTAATAGGGGTTCCAAGGCTGTCGATGAAGCTCTCTGTCTCTCTACAGAATTCTTGGAGGTTGAACAGGTATACGACAGGGCACAGAAGTCTCGAGTTCAACTGCTCATTGAGAGAAAAGAGCGACCATGTGCAGACAGCTGTGAAGGGCGCTGGCTTCAGTTTGCAATGCAAATTATTCAAGGCAATGGTATTGACCTTAAGTTTTTCTGCAATGCTTTGTACACTGCATTGTCGAAAGGCAGAGGCAAATACCAAAATGTATACGTACATGGCCCTGCAAACACCGGTAAAACGTTCATTCTCTCCCCCTTGAAAGAAATTTATCACTGTTTTGTGAATCCTGCCAGAGGCAGCTTTGCTTGGATGGGTGTGGAAAAGGCTGAAATTGTTTTGTTGAATGATTTTCGATGGCATCCAACGACTATTTCGTGGTGTGATTTTCTTCAGGCACTCGAAGGTGACATCGTTCACTTTCCAGCTCCTAAAATTTCTGCTCCAAAGATATTGAGTTCAGCAAGGACACGCCTTTTTCGCAACAGCTGATCAACCCTTGATGCTCGTCACAAACAGCACTATAGATCAAACGAACACTGAAATGATGCGTGTTCGTTGGCGACATTAACTTCTGGAAGCAAATTCCTGAAACTGAGCAAGTCAGACTAGCCCCCTGTGGTCGTTGTTTTGCTACCTTCATCTTGGACAATAGAGAGTAGGAAGTTTCCAGACAATTCTCTGAACAATAATTTGCATAATCCTATTATCCAGTTTTCGCTATTGTTTTGTTAAAACACGACTTCGATATTCAGTCAAGGGGAAAGGCTTAAACACGAAAATGGACATTTCTCCCCACAGTTACCCATCTTTTAACTCAAATATCTCCTCAACCGTACACAACCCGTACTTGTAATTTCACATTTCTGTATGATTTCATGTCTTCTTCAAAACTTTGAAGACAGTTAACTTCTCAACACAGGGCAAAGTTGATTTTCAACAGTTACCCACCTGTTTTTGAAAACTGGTTTAAGGGAGTTGTATTGTTTATTTCATATCGAAGGTGGAGAACTGTCGGAAAACAAATTTTGAGGGCAAGACCTGAGTAGAAATCAGTTCTAAGCTATAAAATAACTTCAAGGAACAATGTTCAGATGGCAAGTATTTCGATGAAATCACTCTGTACTAACATTATCAAGCTTTTCTATGGAGCACTGTCGTGGAGAAATGTTCAGGCTTCATGTTCGCCAGGGATATACGCCGTCTCCTGCGCAGCGGCGAGCAATGAAAACTTGCTGTTGACGCAAAAGACGTAATTAAAAAACAGACAACAACAACTTTAACAACAACAACTTTCACAACAACAACATCATTAAATTTAACGATGATGTGGGGTTATTTCGTTTACGATACACTGTTAAGTTAATAAAATTCATAGAGAAATAAACTAAAACAAATACTTTAAGTGAGTTAGTGAGAGTCAATATTTTGTCCTTTTGCCACTACCCTTGATTATTTCTTTCAATCTTCTTGGCATGCTTGCTATAGTCTTGTTTATATATTCTGTTGAAACGCTGTATATCTGTCTTACAACACGATGCTGAAACTGTGAGAATGACTCTGAAGTTATGTCAAGCATGATACTCTCATTGTCCAGTGCCTTTTTAACAATGTGGAACATATTTTCTATTGGATTGAGATCAGGTGAACGAGCTGGAATCCGATGAAATTCTGCTTCAACTGATGAAATAGCATCCATGGCCAATTTGCTTGTCTGAGATGGATCATTGTCCATAATGAAAATGCGCCTACCATCTATTCGTGGTCCTGCTTTGGCAAAGCAAATATTGAACCGTTCCTTTACAAACTTGGCAAAGTATTCTCCGTTCATTTTCTCATATGGTTCACAAAGTATCACGCCCTTCCCATAAGCTATAGCGACCATCAGATGAACCCTTCTGCCAGCTGCGAGTTCCTTCGATCCCTTTGCCGTGACCTTAAGCCCCTCCCCCTTTTTTCTCCAAACTCTGCCTTTCGGTTGAAATGCTTTTCCTTTCGGGTTATGCTTGTGGACAAAAGACACTCCATCTAAATAGAAGGCAACGCCATTGGTCCAGAAGTTGTCATCATAGCAGGTCATATTCTTGGCGTACGCTAGTCTTACAGAGGTGTCATTCTCACTTAACAGACCTTTCTTACGAGTTTGAAGAAACAAATATCCATTATTATTAAGCAGGCGTTGGAAGGTTCTTTCACTCGCAACATGAGTTAATCCGCTTTTACGTACCAGCTCCTTAACAGTGAAATTCACACTTTCCTTTCTCATCAAATGCAATGTTCGGAACAGAATACGTTTGCTACGATCGTCAATTTTCCTCGGACGACCCCTTACGCCAGTTGGTTGCTTTGTACGGCTCCTTTCATTGCAAATTCTTTCGACGGCTGATTTAGAAAATCCACATTTTTTTGCTATTTCTCTGTACGACAGACTAGAATTCGATCGGTAGAATTTCGCTAAAGCTTTGCTGGAAGGTGATATTTTCGCTCCTCTAGCCATGCTGTTAGTAATTTTAACTCTATCTTGTTTTCCCTTCTGTTTTTAGATGCGCCGCAATGAAGGATATCTTTTGAAAAAGCACCTTCCCTTAATATTTTTGCACTCGATTTAATTGCTACGATACTGTAACAACGCATCCGCTGTAAATCATTAGTTGCAGTTGTATCAATACGACCATTTTTGAAGGTTACAACGAAAAACAGTATGCTCTCCATACATTATCTTACTTTTCATTCATTTCTCTTGAATTTTAAAATTTTGGCCCCGACCCCCCAAAGCCCCCCAAAAGTACGAAGCCCTTGCACCTGTTATCAGAACACCTGTTTGGGATCCTCTACGCTTTCCCATTGTCGAGATATGCACGCTTTTGTGTATCTCGTCTTTCTCAGACAATCCTCGCCAAAAACATTGGGGACACTTCGCCATCCGCAACGTGAAAATCTTGATCTCACCGAGTAAACCTCTAAATTAGCCATTTTTCCCTTCAAAATCCCGTTCTAATAGAGTAATTGACCCCCTCCCCCGACTCAATGTTGGAGTAACTGGTGAGCAGCTATTTCCCCAACATTGATACGGGGAGGGGTAAGATTGGTGAAAGAGAAAATTTTGAAAAAAGCTAAGTGTCCCAACATTTTGACGAGGATTGTCTGAGTTGTGAGTAATCACAGCAGCAGTGGACAGGACAATTACGCGACTAAAAGAAGACTTCAAAAAGTTAATGGATGTAAGACATTTGAAATTATATTATTAAAAGACAAAACTTAAGATTCAAAATATTTACAACAGAAATCAATAAATTCCAATACATATACAAAGAGTTAAATTCAGATAGGCATTGATAAGGGTAATAGAAAATGGTCTGGGGATAGTTAGGATGCTTGCTAGTGATTGGTTGCATAGAGTCTTGGCTGTTAAGGCGTTTTATTTAAAATTTTGAAATCAGGTTACAAAGATGGAGCTTGCTAGACGTGTTCAAAGACAAATTTATCTGCTAACGTATAGCAGAGCAGATTTATGTAAGTTTCCGACGAAAGATAGTTTTGCTGACGCTGTGATTGATGCTTGGGTACAAAATGGTAAACAAGTAGTTCAATGGGTAGTCTGTATTGAAGAACACAAGGATTCCGAGTCTAATAATTCCGAGAATAAGTTTCATTACCACATGGCATTGAAACTGAAAGATAAGGCTCGTTGGAATCAAGTTAAGGATTTTATGGCGAAAAGTACGACGTTCAAATTCACTTTAGCGACAAACATGCTCTGTATTACAGTGCATATAAGTATCTGCTGAAGCAAGATCCAGAGCCCCTCCTCTCTCCAAATCATCCTGATCTCTCTGTGGAACCAAGAACATCGAGGGCCGTGAAGTCGAGGAAGCGGAAGACAAGTGAGAAGCGAAAGGGTGCTGCAAGAGGCTGTAAAAAACGGCGATTGTCCACATTTGACGTAACACAACTCGTCATGGAAAAGGGCATCAAGTCCAGATTAGAATTGAGCCGTCTCGCTATGGTTCAGCATCGTGAAGGCAACTCTTTGTTAGCTGAATTCATTGCTAATAGGGGTTCCAAGGCTGTCGATGAAGCTCTCTGTCTCTCTACAGAATTCTTGGAGGTTGAACAGGTATACGACAGGGCACAGAAGTCTCGAGTTCAACTGCTCATTGAGAGAAAAGAGCGACCATGTGCAGACAGCTGTGAAGGGCGCTGGCTTCAGTTTGCAATGCAAATTATTCAAGGCAATGGTATTGACCTTAAGTTTTTCTGCAATGCTTTGTACACTGCATTGTCGAAAGGCAGAGGCAAATACCAAAATGTATACGTACATGGCCCTGCAAACACCGGTAAAACGTTCATTCTCTCCCCCTTGAAAGAAATTTATCACTGTTTTGTGAATCCTGCCAGAGGCAGCTTTGCTTGGATGGGTGTGGAAAAGGCTGAAATTGTTTTGTTGAATGATTTTCGATGGCATCCAACGACTATTTCGTGGTGTGATTTTCTTCAGGCACTCGAAGGTGACATCGTTCACTTTCCAGCTCCTAAAAATTTCTGCTCCAAAGATATTGAGTTCAGCAAGGACACGCCTTTTTTCGCAACAGCTGATCAACCCTTGATGCTCGTCACAAACAGCACTATAGATCAAACGAACACTGAAATGATGCGTGTTCGTTGGCGACATTTTAACTTCTGGAAGCAAATTCCTGAAACTGAGCAAGTCAGACTAGCCCCCTGTGGTCGTTGTTTTGCTACCTTCATCTTGGACAATAGAGAGTAGGAAGTTTCCAGACAATTCTCTGAACAATAATTTGCATAATCCTATTATCCAGTTTTCGCTATTGTTTTGTTAAAACACGACTTCGATATTCAGTCAAGGGGAAAGGCTTAAACACGAAAATGGACATTTCTCCCCACAGTTACCCATCTTTTAACTCAAATATCTCCTCAACCGTACACAACCCGTACTTGTAATTTCACATTTCTGTATGATTTCATGTCTTCTTCAAAACTTTGAAGACAGTTAACTTCTCAACACAGGGCAAAGTTGATTTTCAACAGTTACCCACCTGTTTTTGAAAACTGCTTTAAGGGAGTTGTATTGTTTATTTCATATCGAAGGTGGAGAACTGTCGGAAAACAAATTTTGAGGGCAAGACCTGAGTAGAAATCAGTTCTAAGCTATAAAATAACTTCAAGGAACAATGTTCAGATGGCAAGTATTTCGATGAAATCACTCTGTACTAACATTATCAAGCTTTTTCTATGGAGCACTGTCGTGGAGAAATGTTCAGGCTTCATGTTCGCCAGGGATATACGCCGTCTCCTGCGCAGCGGCGAGCAATGAAAACTTGCTGTTGACGCAAAAGACGTAATTAAAAAACAGACAACAACAACTTTAACAACAACAACTTTCACAACAACAACATCATTAAATTTAACGATGATGTGGGGTTATTTCGTTTACGATACACTGTTAAGTTAATAAAATTCATAGAGAAATAAACTAAAACAAATACTTTAAGTGAGTTAGTGAGAGTCAATATTTTGTCCTTTTGCCACTACCCTTGATTATTTCTTTCAATCTTCTTGGCATGCTTGCTATAGTCTTGTTTATATATTCTGTTGAAACGCTGTATATCTGTCTTACAACACGATGCTGAAACTGTGAGAATGACTCTGAAGTTATGTCAAGCATGATACTCTCATTGTCCAGTGCCTTTTTAACAATGTGGAACATATTTTCTATTGGATTGAGATCAGGTGAACGAGCTGGAATCCGATGAAATTCTGCTTCAACTGATGAAATAGCATCCATGGCCAATTTGCTTGTCTGAGATGGATCATTGTCCATAATGAAAATGCGCCTACCATCTATTCGTGGTCCTGCTTTGGCAAAGCAAATATTGAACCGTTCCTTTACAAACTTGGCAAAGTATTCTCCGTTCATTTTCTCATATGGTTCACAAAGTATCACGCCCTTCCCATAAGCTATAGCGACCATCAGATGAACCCTTCTGCCAGCTGCGAGTTCCTTCGATCCCTTTGCCGTGACCTTAAGCCCCTCCCCCTTTTTTCTCCAAACTCTGCCTTTCGGTTGAAATGCTTTTCCTTTCAGGTTATGCTTGTGGACAAAAGACACTCCATCTAAATAGAAGGCAACGCCATTGGTCCAGAAGTTGTCATCATAGCAGGTCATATTCTTGGCGTACGCTAGTCTTACAGAGGTGTCATTCTCACTTAACAGACCTTTCTTACGAGTTTGAAGAAACAAATATCCATTATTATTAAGCAGGCGTTGGAAGGTTCTTTCACTCGCAACATGAGTTAATCCGCTTTTACGTACCAGCTCCTTAACAGTGAAATTCACACTTTCCTTTCTCATCAAATGCAATGTTCGGAACAGAATACGTTTGCTACGATCGTCAATTTTCCTCGGACGACCCCTTACGCCAGTTGGTTGCTTTGTACGGCTCCTTTCATTGCAAATTCTTTCGACGGCTGATTTAGAAAATCCACATTTTTTTGCTATTTCTCTGTACGACAGACTAGAATTCGATCGGTAGAATTTCGCTAAAGCTTTGCTGGAAGGTGATATTTTCGCTCCTCTAGCCATGCTGTTAGTAATTTTAACTCTATCTTGTTTTCCCTTCTGTTTTTAGATGCGCCGCAATGAAGGATATCTTTTGAAAAAGCACCTTCCTTAATATTTTTGCACTCGATTTAATTGCTACGATACTGTAACAACGCATCCGCTGTAAATCATTAGTTGCAGTTGTATCAATACGACCATTTTGAAGGTTACAACGAAAACAGTATGCTCTCCATACATTATCTTACTTTTCATTCATTTCTCTTGAATTTTAAAATTTTGGCCCCGACCCCCCAAAGCCCCCCAAAAGTACGAAGCCCTTGCACCTGTTATCAGAACACCTGTTTGGGATCCTCTACGCTTTCCCATTGTCGAGATATGCACGCTTTTGTGTATCTCGTCTTTCTCAGACAATCCTCGCCAAAAACATTGGGGACACTTCGCCATCCGCAACGTGAAAATCTTGATCTCACCGAGTAAACCTCTAAATTAGCCATTTTTCCCTTCAAAATCCCGTTCTAATAGAGTAATTGACCCCCCTCCCCCCGACTCAATGTTGGAGTAACTGGTGAGCAGCTATTTCCCCAACATTGATACGGGGGGAGGGGGTAAGATTGGTGAAAGAGAAAATTTTGAAAAAAAAGCTAAGTGTCCCAACATTTTTGACGAGGATTGTCTGAGTTGTGAGTAATCACAGCAGCAGTGGACGGGACAATTACGCGACTAAAAAGAAGACTTCAAAAAAGTTAATGGATGTAAGACATTTGAAATTATATTATTAAAGACAAAACTTAAGATTCAAAATATTTACAACAGAAATCAATAAATTCCAATACATATACAAAGAGTTAAATTCAGATAGGCATTGATAAGGGTAATAGAAAATGGTCTGGGGATAGTTAGGATGCTTGCTAGTGATTGGTTGCATAGAGTCTTGGCTGTTAAGGCGTTTTATTTAAAATTTTGAAATCAGGTTACAAAGATGGAGCTTGCTAGACGTGTTCAAAGACAAATTTATCTGCTAACGTATAGCAGAGCAGATTTATGTAAGTTTCCGACGAAAGATAGTTTTGCTGACGCTGTGATTGATGCTTGGGTACAAAATGGTAAACAAGTAGTTCAATGGGTAGTCTGTATTGAAGAACACAAGGATTCCGAGTCTAATAATTCCGAGAATAAGTTTCATTACCACATGGCATTGAAACTGAAAGATAAGGCTCGTTGGAATCAAGTTAAGGATTTTATGGCGAAAAAGTACGACGTTCAAATTCACTTTAGCGACAAACATGCTCTGTATTACAGTGCATATAAGTATCTGCTGAAGCAAGATCCAGAGCCCCTCCTCTCTCCAAATCATCCTGATCTCTCTGTGGAACCAAGAACATCGAGGGCCGTGAAGTCGAGGAAGCGGAAGACAAGTGAGAAGCGAAAGGGTGCTGCAAGAGGCTGTAAAAAACGGCGATTGTCCACATTTGACGTAACACAACTCGTCATGGAAAAGGGCATCAAGTCCAGATTAGAATTGAGCCGTCTCGCTATGGTTCAGCATCGTGAAGGCAACTCTTTGTTAGCTGAATTCATTGCTAATAGGGGTTCCAAGGCTGTCGATGAAGCTCTCTGTCTCTCTACAGAATTCTTGGAGGTTGAACAGGTATACGACAGGGCACAGAAGTCTCGAGTTCAACTGCTCATTGAGAGAAAAGAGCGACCATGTGCAGACAGCTGTGAAGGGCGCTGGCTTCAGTTTGCAATGCAAATTATTCAAGGCAATGGTATTGACCTTAAGTTTTCTGCAATGCTTTGTACACTGCATTGTCGAAAGGCAGAGGCAAATACCAAAATGTATACGTACATGGCCCTGCAAACACCGGTAAAACGTTCATTCTCTCCCCCTTGAAAGAAATTTATCACTGTTTTGTGAATCCTGCCAGAGGCAGCTTTGCTTGGATGGGTGTGGAAAAGGCTGAAATTGTTTTGTTGAATGATTTTCGATGGCATCCAACGACTATTTCGTGGTGTGATTTTCTTCAGGCACTCGAAGGTGACATCGTTCACTTTCCAGCTCCTAAAATTTCTGCTCCAAAGATATTGAGTTCAGCAAGGACACGCCTTTTTCGCAACAGCTGATCAACCCTTGATGCTCGTCACAAACAGCACTATAGATCAAACGAACACTGAAATGATGCGTGTTCGTTGGCGACATTTTAACTTCTGGAAGCAAATTCCTGAAACTGAGCAAGTCAGACTAGCCCCCTGTGGTCGTTGTTTTGCTACCTTCATCTTGGACAATAGAGAGTAGGAAGTTTCCAGACAATTCTCTGAACAATAATTTGCATAATCCTATTATCCAGTTTTCGCTATTGTTTTGTTAAAACACGACTTCGATATTCAGTCAAGGGGAAAGGCTTAAACACGAAAATGGACATTTCTCCCCACAGTTACCCATCTTTTAACTCAAATATCTCCTCAACCGTACACAACCCGTACTTGTAATTTCACATTTCTGTATGATTTCATGTCTTCTTCAAAACTTTGAAGACAGTTAACTTCTCAACACAGGGCAAAGTTGATTTTCAACAGTTACCCACCTGTTTTTGAAAACTGCTTTAAGGGAGTTGTATTGTTTATTTCATATCGAAGGTGGAGAACTGTCGGAAAACAAATTTTGAGGCAAGACCTGAGTAGAAATCAGTTCTAAGCTATAAAATAACTTCAAGGAACAATGTTCAGATGGCAAGTATTTCGATGAAATCACTCTGTACTAACATTATCAAGCTTTTTCTATGGAGCACTGTCGTGGAGAAATGTTCAGGCTTCATGTTCGCCAGGGATATACGCCGTCTCCTGCGCAGCGGCGAGCAATGAAAACTTGCTGTTGACGCAAAAGACGTAATTAAAAAACAGACAACAACAACTTTAACAACAACAACTTTCACAACAACAACATCATTAAATTTAACGATGATGTGGGGTTATTTCGTTTACGATACACTGTTAAGTTAATAAAATTCATAGAGAAATAAACTAAAACAAATACTTTAAGTGAGTTAGTGAGAGTCAATATTTTGTCCTTTTGCCACTACCCTTGATTATTTCTTTCAATCTTCTTGGCATGCTTGCTATAGTCTTGTTTATATATTCTGTTGAAACGCTGTATATCTGTCTTACAACACGATGCTGAAACTGTGAGAATGACTCTGAAGTTATGTCAAGCATGATACTCTCATTGTCCAGTGCCTTTTAACAATGTGGAACATATTTTCTATTGGATTGAGATCAGGTGAACGAGCTGGAATCCGATGAAATTCTGCTTCAACTGATGAAATAGCATCCATGGCCAATTTGCTTGTCTGAGATGGATCATTGTCCATAATGAAAATGCGCCTACCATCTATTCGTGGTCCTGCTTTGGCAAAGCAAATATTGAACCGTTCCTTTACAAACTTGGCAAAGTATTCTCCGTTCATTTTCTCATATGGTTCACAAAGTATCACGCCCTTCCCATAAGCTATAGCGACCATCAGATGAACCCTTCTGCCAGCTGCGAGTTCCTTCGATCCCTTTGCCGTGACCTTAAGCCCTCCCCTTTTTCTCCAAACTCTGCCTTTCGGTTGAAATGCTTTTCCTTTCGGGTTATGCTTGTGGACAAAAGACACTCCATCTAAATAGAAGGCAACGCCATTGGTCCAGAAGTTGTCATCATAGCAGGTCATATTCTTGGCGTACGCTAGTCTTACAGAGGTGTCATTCTCACTTAACAGACCTTTCTTACGAGTTTGAAGAAACAAATATCCATTATTATTAAGCAGGCGTTGGAAGGTTCTTTCACTCGCAACATGAGTTAATCCGCTTTTACGTACCAGCTCCTTAACAGTGAAATTCACACTTTCCTTTCTCATCAAATGCAATGTTCGGAACAGAATACGTTTGCTACGATCGTCAATTTTCCTCGGACGACCCCTTACGCCAGTTGGTTGCTTTGTACGGCTCCTTTCATTGCAAATTCTTTCGACGGCTGATTTAGAAAATCCACATTTTTTTGCTATTTCTCTGTACGACAGACTAGAATTCGATCGGTAGAATTTCGCTAAAGCTTTGCTGGAAGGTGATATTTTCGCTCCTCTAGCCATGCTGTTAGTAATTTTAACTCTATCTTGTTTTCCCTTCTGTTTTTAGATGCGCCGCAATGAAGGATATCTTTTGAAAAGCACCTTCCCTTAATATTTTGCACTCGATTTAATTGCTACGATACTGTAACAACGCATCCGCTGTAAATCATTAGTTGCAGTTGTATCAATACGACCATTTTTGAAGGTTACAACGAAAAACAGTATGCTCTCCATACATTATCTTACTTTTCATTCATTTCTCTTGAATTTTAAAATTTTGGCCCTGACCCCCAAAGCCCCCAAAAGTACGAAGCCCTTGCACCTGTTATCAGAACACCTGTTTGGGATCCTCTACGCTTTCCCATTGTCGAGATATGCACGCTTTTGTGTATCTCGTCTTTCTCAGACAATCCTCGCCAAAAACATTGGGGACACTTCGCCATCCGCAACGTGAAAATCTTGATCTCACCGAGTAAACCTCTAAATTAGCCATTTTTCCCTTCAAAATCCCGTTCTAATAGAGTAATTGACCCCCCTCCCCCCGACTCAATGTTGGAGTAACTGGTGAGCAGCTATTTCCCCAACATTGATACGGGGGGAGGGGGTAAGATTGGTGAAAGAGAAAATTTTGAAAAAAAAGCTAAGTGTCCCAACATTTTTGACGAGGATTGTAGGAGCTTTAAAAAGGATGAATTTCTTACCAACAAACGTTCTCGAAGAAATCTCTTATAAAACAGTCATTTCAGGGATCACCTATTGTATATCAGTGTGGGGAAACTGCCCAATAGCATCGTTCCAGAAACTTGAGACAGTCCATTCAAGGGCTGCCAGACAGATCTTTAACTTACTGAGAGGCTATCCTGATGACATTAGTCTGACCCATGCAAAATGGCAACCTCTCTCTTGCATTTACAAGCCCATAATTATAAAATGGATGCATAAGATCTACTTTAACAAAGCAGACCAATCACTTCAAGACCTATTTGAGAAAAATCTACAACAAAACTATACAGTACGGGACCCTTTCAAATTCAAAGTAGATATAAAAATAAATAGGAGAAACAGTTTTCAATACAGGGGCCCGTCTATTTGGAATATGATACCATCAAATATTAAATCGATCGTGAACAAAGACAAATTCAAAGCAAAACTCAAAACCCTAAATGACTTCAAAAAAAAACTTCTCATTTAGGAAAGAAGCAATATTGATATCCAATAAGGACTCCGACTTTTACTATTGAATCTAAAACTTAAGATTGATCTGTACCTTGTAAATATTTAGATTTTAACTTATCGTTTTGTATTTTATAGGGCTTTCTAATTGTAGGATTTTATTTTATTTTATTTTTGATTTGCAGGTCCACATCAGCCTTTGGCTGCCTGATATTTAACCTGCAGTAACAAATACTTTATATGATGTGATATGATATGACACGAGTCATCATGGTATCCCCCCACCGTACTGAATATCTGCCACGGCAATCATGGATCCCCCCACCGTACTGAACATCCCCCACCGTACTGCAAGATGCCTCCCTACCGTACTGTACTGGGGTGATATTGGTTTTGGCTACCTACCCTCCTCAAACAGGAAGTAATAGACCTCACTAAATCGTAGTTAATTTTTTTGTATTTTGGTTCCTGTCTAATTCAATGAGTGTCCCCTGAGTGTCTAGCAAGGTAAAAAAAAGTTACTAACCTCAACAGAAGAGTACAATTTTCATGAAACAAAAAGCAACACTGATCTCTGCAGTCCTGAAGTGTGCGGTGTGCGCAAAGCAATTGTCACCACGTGGTTTGGTGTGGTTCAAAATGGTGATGTATGACGAACAGATGTAAAATTTTTCGCTCCGTAAAAAAAAGGAATGAACTAAAGTGAATTAAGAGTACATGTCGGCAAATGGAAAAAATTGTTGATGTGATAGATGAAGATGTTATTGTTAAAGTTTTTTGGAAAAATGGCATTGATAAGAACGAAAAATGGATAAAAAGAGAAAAATTACTCAAGGATTACATTGGTAAAATCGTAATAGAATATCAAAATATCGAAAGTAAGTCGCAAGCTACAGATTTAATAACTGTCTTACCTGAAAGCATTGATATTAATACAGTCCAAGATGAATTTTTAGACTTTTCGAAAATAAGAAAGACTTTAGAATCGAAATCAAAGAACACAACTTGAGTATTTTCTCGAGTTCACTAACGGATGTAAAACAAGCTGTGCTAAACGTTTCTATCAGAATTTTCCCTGAAAAGCACAGAATAGTAGTCCAAGGGTCATCAAAGCATCTCATTGAATTCATCGAATCATACTATGAAATTTTATTGAAATTAGATGAAAAGAACAAGTCAAATTTATTAAAAGAACTGTTAGGCGATGCGGATAGCGTGACAGTGATTAAATCTAACTTGAGCAAGGAGGAAGTACCTATCAACATCACAGGTCTAACCACCGAGATGGAAGAAAATTGTTTAAATGATGAAAACGGAAATCTATCAGAAAATCCCGATGATGAGAATGAAAATGTAAACAACAATAACATTTTTCAAAGAAAGATTTTCGAAATGTTCAATCAACTACAAAACTCTGTCAAAGACATACAAGTAACGCTTATGAATGACTTTAAGCCTTCGATGCAGAAACTAGACTCGATTGATGCTGAATTAAAAAAATGTCAATTGAAATGCATTTGCCTTGAAGAAAAATATGACATGCTAAATGAAAAAGTTAATTTGATTAATGATAATCAAAAAAAATTGGAAAAAGCATTTGAGTCTCTAAAATCAAACATTAATGAAAATACCTCAAAAATAAGATCAATGGGCAATGAATGCAAAGAACAGATCAACCTAACACATGAAGACCTTAATCAGAAAATCGGCAAATTGGAAAGTAAAATTGTAAATAGTGTCTCCCATAGCATAGAAGAAGCCATATCATTCCACAACGACACCACCCGAAATCAGCTAGATCCATTCACTATGCAACACCAACCTACCCCAAACCAGCCCACCCCACACCATCAAGCTAACAATCACATTCTCTCACCCGCCACAGAGAAACCATCTTTTGCATCTGTAACAGCATCAGAACATGCTGTTACAATCCCTCCACCCGGACCATCCTACAACTTAAAACAATACAGGCAAATACCTACCCACAACCTTAGTTTCACAATGCAACAGAACAACAAAATAGGCCAATCCGCAAATGTCTCTTCCAACCCTCCCAAACAACCACAACATTTGCAGATAAAGGAAACAAGATTGTTCGAACAAGAGCTAATATTAATAGGAGACTCGAATATTAGATATATCTCTCCTAAACGTTTTCCATCACCCATCGGAAAAGTGAGATGTGCGACCTTACAGAATTTGCCAACAACTCTAGCTAATATTGAATTGCCAAATGCCAGGAAAATATTAATACACCTTGGAACAAACGACATAGAATTTGCATCTGAAGAACAATTCACGGAATACCTAAATACATCAATAACAGCACTTAAAACTAAATCCCCGAATGCTGATTTGGTTTTCTCAGCGATTCTTCCAAGAGCTGATAACCAGCATAAAAAGATCTTGGCTGCTAACGACATCCTTGTCAAAATATGCGAAGAAAGACCTTGGAACGATTTAATTGGAATCATGAACCACCCTGGTATTCACTCAAGAATGCTATCTGATGAGAAACATCTGGATCGCCTCGGATTAAGAACTTTCATTACTGAAATCAAATCTCTATTCTTTGGACGTGCAAGAGAAAAGATCTACTCAGTTTGGTAATTGCCTCATCTTAATATAATTTTATTTTTCTCTTCCCCTATAAAAAAAAAATAATAATAATAATAATTATAATGAAATAAAAGAAAATACGCCCTAATCAATCCCTTAACAGCCATTTTCTTTCCATTTGCTGGCTTCGTACTCTACCCCACTGATCGGAGATAATGTCAATAAGATCCCCCTTGGATTTTACAGTTAGCCATCTTAACATCCATGGTTTACATAACAATTATGGATGCAAAATCTTTGATCTTGAATCAGAACTTTTGACAAATGATATCAATATCTTCACCGAAACGTGGTCGTGTTCACACAACAAAATGTCCCAAACTTTTTCATATTGAGGTACCACCTAATAAAATCAATAAAAGCTCCTCTGGGAGAAGTTCTGGTGGAATCTTGATATACTGCAAATTATACCTACAAAACCACATCAAAGTTTCAAAATCAACAAAAACTATGTCTGGTTGGAAATAGATAAAGATGTATTTAATAACTGCGCAAATAATATCAAAATAGGTGCAATATACATACCGCCTTTTGATTCTAAGTATTTTTCAAATGACATATTTGACGATTTAGTAGACGACATTATAAATTACTCTTCTACAACTGACGAAATTATGATAATAGGCGACTTTAATGCTCGCACTAACTGCTTACCTGACCACTTACCAGATTCTAAGCACTCAAATGTTGACGAAACAAGCGTTCTTAATTTGGGTAACTTCCTGCCAAGATCGAACTGTGATCAAGGCGACCCCAACAGTCATGGATATCAGCTAATAAACCTATGTAGATCCACAAATTTGAGAATCCTAAATGGACGCAAATTCGGGGACAAGATAGGTAACCTGACATGCCTTACAAATAATGGGGCCAGCTTAGTTGACTATGCTGTTGCATCTCAACCACTATATGATAAAACTTCATTATTCTATGTTAGTGAACAATCTTCCTTATCCGACCACTGTAAAATCACTGTTCATTTGCCTAATAAAAAGTTAATAATAAAAGAGAACAATAATTATAACTGGACAAAGTTGAAAAATAATTATATTTGGGATAATGACTCTGCAGAAAATTTTAAGCGAATACTAAATTCTAGCGATATAAAAAGCAAAATCTCTAAAATATTAAGAAACATAGAAGAAACCGATGATCCTGATAATTTAGCTTCTGAACTAACAAGCATCTTCCACGATGCGGCAAAAAAAGTACTTAAACCCAAACAACAAAAAAAAGGATCAAAGTGCAAAAAACAACCCCCTAAAAAGAAATGGTTTGACAGGGAATGCAAAGCATTTAAAAGTAACCTAAATAAGGTCTCAAAACAGAAACACTCTGATCCTCTCAACCATTTGCTTAAAGAAAAGTATAGAGAAAAATTAAAAGATTACAAGCTTCTTCTCCGTACAAAGAGAAAAAACTTTTGGAACGATAAAATTGTAGAGCTTGAGGAAAACCCCTATGAAGAGAACTTCTGGAACATCTGGAAAGATTTCGATGAAAATATAACAAGAAAAATATTGAAATACAAGATGGTCTTATTTGGGAAAATTATTATAAAAAGCTCTTACATTCTAATGACCAAGACAGTGATAACTTCTTTGCGGCTAATCCTAATGATACGATTCTAACTAAAGAAATTGAAGATAAAGAACTAAGCGAATGTATGAAGAAACTAAAAAATAGAAAAGCGGTAGGATATGATGGAATTAGTAATGAAATGATTAAAAGCTGCTCTTCTGATTTATTCAAATTGATAAAGATAACCTTCAATTCGATGCTCTCTTCGGGAAAAGTACCGAAGTCTTGGTGCCAGGGGCTTATTACTCCAATTTATAAAAAAGGATCAAAATCAAACCCGGATAATTATCGTGGTATTTGTGTTGGCAATGCCCTTCTCAAACTATTTTGTCTACTATTAAATGCGAGGCTCTCCTGCTTTGTGAATTTCAATAAACTGATCCGTAAAAATCAGATTGGATTTCAAAGTGCATGTCGAACTTCTGATCATCTTTTAACTCTAAAGGCTTTGATTAACAAACATGTTCAAGACGACTCTAAAAAGAAAGTACATGCTGCTTTCATTGACTTTCGTAAAGCATTTGACAACGTATGGCATAATGGCCTATTTAAAAATTAGAAACTATGGAATTGATCAAAGGTTCCTAAATGCAATCCAAAGTATGTACAAAAACACCAAATGCGCAGTTAAAATTGATAATCAGTGCACGAATTTTTTTACGTGCTCGAAGGGTGTGCGACAAGGATGTCCTCTAAGCCCAACTCTTTTTAACCTCTACATTAACGATCTAATCGACATCCTGGATAAAAGCAATCCAACACCACTTAATCTTGGTCAAGAACCAATTACTTGTTTGTTTTATGCTGACGATTTAATAATTCTATCATTGTCGCATGAAGGACTTCAAGCATGTCTAAACAGCCTGCTCGATTACTGTAATCGTTGGAAACTTGAAGTAAACTCTGATAAATCGAAATGTATGACTTTCTACAAAAAACACCAAATATAAACATTCTTTTTCGTAAACAACCTACCCTCGAAAACGTAACCGAATTTACCTATCTTGGTATAACATTAAACGCAACCTGCAACTTTAAAGAATCACTAAGTATTTTAAGCTCTAAAGCCAACCGTGCCTTACTAGCTCTAAATAACAGATTCAAGATAAAAAGCCTCCCAGTCCAAACGGCACTGAAACTTTTCGACTCAATCATATCCCCTATCCTTCTATATGGCTCAGAAGTCTGGGGACCTTACCTTAATGCGAATCAATCCGACTGGGACAAATACGCGATTGAGAAAACTCATACACAATTCCTAAAACGCATCCTTGGAGTCAATAGATCGACAACAAACGCTCTTGTAAGGGCGGAAACGGGTCGTTTCCCTTTGAACGTCGCAATGAACTGCAGAGTAAATAACTTCATAAAACACATACTAAACTATTCGGAGCCTGACTCTCTAGTTTCACAAGCACTTGAATATGAGTGCTCTGTTAACTCTCGTAACACAATATCTTCTTTTATTAATAATCTAACTAAGGACATAAAAGAAAACGGCTTAGCTATAGACTCTCTAACGACCCTTTCTAAAACGAACACGAAAAAAAGTTCTAAAGCAACAATATAACACATATTGGAAATCGTATATTGACAACTGTTCTAAAGCTCTTTCTTATAAGACATACAAAACTAGAATCAATTTCGAGCGGTATTTATCTTTAATCCGAAACAAAAAAAGTAGAAGACTTTTTACCAAATTAAGACTTAGTGACCATTGCCTAGCGATAGAAAAGGGGAGACACATGAAACCCCCAATTGAAAGAGATCAAAGATTTTGCAAATATTGCCCTGGTGAAATAGAGAATGAGACACACTTTTTATTATCCTGTAAAAACTATATCTCAGAACGAAAAACTTTCCTTAAAAGTATTGAAGATTTCTGCCCCCAATTCAAATCTATTCCAACTAAAGAACAAAAATTTATATATCTCATGACAAATGAAAACGAAACCCTATTAAACGACACGGGCGAATTTTTATCAATTATATATAATAGGCGTCTAGAAGAAAATTAGAGACGATTAAAATTTAGATTCTGATTTTTTATAAGTTTAGCCTTTAATTTTAGCTTTTATACATGTGAAACCTTTTTATAGCTTTATCTAATATGACTTATGTAACCTCTTTTGTAATCTGTTTTGTTAACTAATATTGTATTTTTGTTACTACTTAGTTTTTGACCATGTATCATATATGATATAGTGTCGAGAAGAATAAAAAAAAAAAATAAATTCGATTAATGTCATTTTCGTCTTTGAGTTTTAGGTTCAGCCCTTCAAGATGTTAATGAGCTTCCACCTTTTCATGCTGCTGCAAGGCAAGGAAATACAAACGAGCTTTGTCAACTTCTTCAGATTCATCCAGGTTTGAATTTCTTGTCAAAGCTATCATTTTATCCTTTTGGCAATATTAATAATTTTATCTATTTGACTTCTTACATTTCATTTGCAGACCTAATTGACTATGCAGACAGTAGAGGATATACTGCTTTGATGTATGCTGTTTTTCAAAAATCTACCATGTCTGAACATCTTGCTAAAAGCAGGTTGCAAAACTGAGATAACTGATGGCATGGGAAGGACAGCACTGTTGTTTTGCACAAGAAAAGTAAACACATTTTCCTTTATCAAATTCAGTTCAGTATTAAATTATCAGTAGCTTTTCATTCCTAATTGGGGCCATCAAGTTAGAAAGATAAAATTCAATTTTTATTACTGTATGATATGTCATTAGACTATCATTTTTCTTGAAGCAAATATGTCACTATAAAAGAAGTTAACCCTAGCATCAAGATATTGCTGAATCATCATGCATATATCTAAGCTATAGAGCTCAATGAAATTACCAAGTAGCGCTCTAAGTCAAATAGCCCAAGGTTCTCCTCCTGATTGACGGAAACATATTTTATATATTTTTCATGAATGGCCAACAGCAGGAAAGATAAAATACATATATACATACAATTCCGCATATATAAAACACAATTCCTTAATCCATTGTTTGTTTTCAGAAAACTTTCAATTGAAATGTCTGTTTTAATTATTTTTATTTATTGACTCTTTAATTATTCAGCAAAACACAAACATTTGAAAGTTTGAATTGTTCGATTTTTCCCAGTCAAACAGTTTCTTCTATCTTATTTTGATGTTTACATTTGGTGTTTATCTTACCTGAAATTGAAAACCATCACCTGTAAACAGAAAATTTTAAATTGTTTTTTCTGTAGTTTTAATTTCAAATCAACAGTCTCTTATGTGGAATCCCAAAAACAAATACAGTCATTTTATGTTAGTAGGCCCAGCCGTGTAATGTTATATCACCCACTGAAATAATGTCTGTTTTAAGTGGGCTGTTAATATGATATACTATAATATATATGATCATGAAAACTGAAAAAATCAACAAACAACGAAAAACCACAGATAAGACACACAAGAAATTGTAAATGTACATCTTGATCTTCTTGATCTTCTTGATCTTCTTGATCTTCTTTTTCTTCTTTTTCTTCTTTTTCTTCTTTTCTTCTTCTTCTTCTTCTTCTTCTTCTTCTTCTTCTTCTTTTTCTTTTTTTTTTCTTCTTTTTCTAAGGATATCTGCATCCACTGCAGTATGAAATTCTCTAATCCACTTCAGCCAACAGAGTTGATTCTGGGGGCTTCTTACTTGGTACATGATTGTTAATATGGTACCATCCTGTCATCTGACTACTTGATGGCTCTTGCTATGCTACATAACTGAATACAGACAAGTTAAAAAATCGGTTTTCAGTTCAGCCATATCCATAACCATATATCCATATATTGGTGAAAAAGAAAGAAATATCATAATAAATTCATTTATCCTCTGTCATTTCAATTATTGCCCATTGATATGGATGCTATTTAGCAAGGGTAGCCAAGACAAGCTTGAAAAAATAACTGAAAGAGCTTTGCGACTAGCGTGCTCCGATTACACGTCCTTTTATAAACTTTACTTGCAAGATCTAGAGAAACTACTGTCCATATCCAATCAATTAGACTTCTTGCGTATGAAGTCTACAAACCATTAACAATATCAACCCAGCATAATATATGAAAAGCTATTTTTCACCAAAGCAAGTAGATCACAACCTCCGTAAATATCCTTGAAATTCGGAAAGTCAGGACTACAAGCTATGGAATCAAATCACTACTCTTAGGTGCCTAATTGCCGGGGGTCCCAATTAACGGGGGTTGGATTTTTGTTGAAAATTAATTGCCGGGGGGTCCCAATTAGCGGGGGTTGGATTTTGTTGAAAATGACTCAAGACTCAGACTCAATTTTTATCTTATTTTGTCTATGCAACACTGGTATCTATTTATTTTGTCATTTTGAATACTCTGATATGAATTTTCAATACGCTTCACTTACGCGAAGTTGAAAAATTTAATAAGCGGGGGGGTCCTAATAAGAGCGGGGGGGTTGGAAAAATTTTCAAAAATTAATTAGCGGGGGGGGACGGCAATTAGGTACCTAAGAGTAAGTTTCCAAGGACCAAAAATCTGGAACGCCCCTCCGGATGAAATAACATCAGCTCGAATCCCAAGGCAGTTTAAAAACTTGCTAAAAACGTGGTTTCTTAGTAACAAATGCGCTTGCTCCTTTTGCAACAAATAATGACCTAATGCAATCTCTGGAGTTGCTTCATGTTAGTGTAAATTAGTGTCACATCACTACTGTTAAAGCTAACATTAAATAAATCATAGAATAGAATAGTATAGAACATGCATAAGAAATAAAGGACATAATTTTTTCATCAATGCCTGTTTTTCTTGACTGCAAGATCCAACTTCGATATTTCAGGTCACAATGCCACAATTTTTCTAACAAGCGTTCAGTTCAACAACCGTGTGATAACAAACAATACGGTGGTATAATCCAGGGGTAGGAAGAGCCCGCCAGCTCCTAATTTGCTGGAGTAAAGTAACACTAACCACAGACTCGATATCCCTGTCTTTTATTCTAATGCCTTTATGCTTAAACTCACGAAATTCCTCTCGAAATTCCAAACCACTAAGATCTGTTTAAAACGTTATTGTTTTGGTAATAAATTTTGTGTCGCTTGTGAAACGCTGAACTGCAATGTAGTCAATACACCATACAGATCAGATACCGTAAATCCTCGAATAAAGAAATCAGTTTTGCAAATAAGCCATCCCCTCGGATAAGCCCATTTGGGGAATTGTTCGAAGGATTCATGAACTTGTTTCTGTCTATAATGCATCTTTCAACAAATTAAAACAATGAACAAGGGCCCTGACAGGTTTTACTATCTATTTAACAAAAAATCGGCCATTGGCTGTTGGCAACAGCTGGTTTTGATCGACAACACACTGGAGCCATCGAACTTTGAAATAAGCCCTCCCCTCGAATAAGCCGCCACTGTAAAATTCATTTTTGCAAATAAGCCCGGGGGGTACTTCATTGTTCAAATGACTAGACGTGCCGCCCAGTTTTTCCAAACCCACCCATGTCTACCGACAAATTTTGTTAGTCGTGGTACCCATGTATAGAAAAAACAACGAAATTTTTTACCCATTTGTACCAATACCAATACCAATATCTCAAATGTTTGAGCTCAATTTAACGCCTGAGGCAACTCTAAATACGGCGAAAAGGCATTTGCGCTGAAAGCTAAAACGCACTTTTAATCAGGCTTTTCAAAGCAATGCATGTCTAAATCTTTTTATATATTTTACTACCCATGTGTAGAGATTCTTTACGAAAAATCAACCCATATGTAGGGAAATTGGCGCTAAAAAAGTTACCCTTTTGGGCGGCACATCTAGTATGATGAACAAAGGAAGTACCCCCGGGGCAAATAAGCCCCCGAAGGCTTATACGGATTTACGGTATTGTACAATTGCACTCTGGTACACCTGTTTCAAAACATATTGTAACTGTAAAAGTGAATTAGCTATAGTTACCATTTAGCAATTCAATTAAGTAATCTCATTGCTAGGGCTGGTCAGATGGCTGTGAGGCAGTGTTAAGCTTTGGTGCAAGCTGCAATACAATCGATGGAAACAGTAGGAATGCAATTCACTTCAGTGCTTGCAACAACAAACCCAAGTGAGTATGTCCATCTCAGTAGGTTACTCAGAAATCTTTCATACGGGAGCGTCGACTCGATATTTATTTGAGATGCTTGCACGTGTGAGTACGGACACTGAGCAATGGTGATGGGTAGCAGATAGGATGAGCACAGCAAGCTAGAAATGCAACAGCTACAACATCTGCGATTATTGCAGTGAGAGTACGAGAGTTCGCAATGCATCGGCCAAAAATCTGATATTTGTGGTTTCAAATTAATTTTGTCTGATTATATCGATGAGACACCCTATATAATGTACGTTGCCTCAGTTTCTCCACTTGGATATCCACTGTGAATGCATTTTCCACTTCTTAATGACTCAGTGACTCTACAATCCTTTCAAAATAATTCAATTTTTCCTCCTGTTTCAGCCATTCTTTAAGCCTTTCCAAGCTAGCTCAGTTTTTAGGTGCATTTCCATCAGCAACTGGGATTTGCACCTGAAATATCTTTTTGGCCTGCTGCTAGACGAATACCGAAGTTTTGAGAATTTGCAAGATTTTTGCCCTTTTATTGCAATTTTGAAGGATAATAGGACTGCAAGAGTTTTACTGAAAGTGAAACAGAAGCTTAATGTAACGTAACTTAATGATTTTTGACTCGTGTTTAACTTTTGATTCGATTTGTAAAGCGAACATGTTATGTTATATTTCTTGAAGCTGAATTCATCTTGATTTCTTTTGATACCTAGGAAATAACGGGTGAAAGGAACGTCCGTCCAGAGGTTTTCGATTAAGTCGACATATTTTGCACTAGTTAATGGGAGTTAATGTTGTTTGAAATATGGCAAATTTGTTCCATTTGCTTTTAAGGGAATCGACGTGCATAAAAATGTCTTACTGCCAGCCATCAATCACAATTGAATAAGAAGAAGAATAGCTGAATCGCCTTCTGATTCTTTTGACCTTAAAGTATGAAAGTCGGATCTAGCATTGCGTTTTGTGAGCTTTTTTCCGTATCTGAATAAAAAATTAAAAACAGGTATCTTGTTTTATCATCGTTGAGTGTAAGATAAGCGACATTCATGACAGTCTTGGGCATTCTTTCATGCAGTTGCTGCTACTGGAGAGCATGTAAATGGTGTGTTTATTTAATATCCACCATTAATTAAAATACCAGAAAAATTAATCAAGATAATTAAACCCCAGCATATTCGTATTTGTTCTGTATTTGCAGCTTCAACCTCTTGGGAGGGGTGTTTAATCTGGGGGCTGCATTTGAAAATGAAGAGCAGTTAAGTTTCTTCGGTTTTAAAGACGATTCTTTCGAGGGGGAGGCATATATTTACGGTCGTACTTAAAAATGGCACCAAGGGTTAGCTTCTTACACTGGATTTATTTTGATGATGTTTTTATTAAATCACAGATGTCTGGAGATAGTGTTGAAGCATGCAAGTTTGAGTGACATCAACCATAAGGATGTAGAGGTTCTGATTTACTTTTGTTTTAAAATTATTGGTTCTTGTGCACGTCTTAGTGAAATACTTGCCTTCGCTTGTATATTGACATATTGTGCATAGAGCTTTTCAAAGAGGTCTGGGTTGGGCGCGACATTTTTCTGGAAAATGGTAGCTGTATCGAGTAAGGGAATCCTCTCCATGGACAAAGACCGGAATTTCGGTCGTTCCAGGAGAGATATTGCAGCAAAATTTGCTCCAAATTCACGTTTAAGGGAGCTAAAGTAAAAGAAAGAATTCACGTCCCAGTTTATCTGCTCCGGGCATCATTTAATCAAGTATTTTCTTTTTTTTGTGAGTTACTTGCATCTTGTTTCCTGCGTTTCTGCAGAAATTTTATTCAATCACTGTCGCAGATTCCTTTTTTGTCTTTTTCTTCTATTATTCGTGAATTTGGAGTAAAATCTGCTGCACTACTTCCTCGCAATTCCCGTCTTTGTCCTTAGAGAGGATTCCCTTACTCGATACGGCTACCATTTTCCAGAAAAATGTCGCGCGCGACCCAGATCTCTTTGAAAAGGTCTATTCCCCAGCTAATTTTACAGAGAAATACTTATCGTGTTTCTAATGCTAAACCATCAAAGTAGAAACTTTTAAATTCGCAACCTCCTTTAGCTCCAAAATAAAAACTTAGCCATCGTCCAGGGTCTGTACCACGACCACAGAACGTGTTTTGATTTTGAGAGATTTTCGCAAGTTTAATTGGGATTTCACGAAAATTCAAAACAAAAGCAAAGGAGTTACAAATTTAAGATTTCTTTCTCCTTATTTTTGTGGGCCTTCTTGTTGGTTGACCTGCAAGGCAATAGTCCTCTTAACCCTTTCAGATGTTGTCAGTCACGCGAGCGTCTTATTTTTCCACTTCAATTCCTAAAGGCCCGGAGTTCTAGGAACCTTGAAGGGCCAAGAGCTTTAAGTTACGAACAGCAACTTCCTTTATGACTGACAGTTTGTGCATTTGCACTTTGGACCCTCAAATGTCTGATTTAAGTGTTTGAAAGTCTTCAGAGTATTTGAAGCTTAATTTCATTTTCAAAGATTGATCAATATTGAAAGCTGTGAGAAATTTGAGACATGAAAGACAAATGCGATTTGATTACTATGTAAGAGAAGTATGAGAACATGATGTTGGGAACTCATTAATAGAGATGTGGACCCTATTTCGTCCCGAATCTGTAGATATGTTTTGCCACTGATGACCTATTATGTTTGTCTTTGAAAATTTCCAGGTTATCGAAACTGCTTGATTAATATTTTGATCATTTAACTTCACAATTTTTGTTGCTCAAAATCGGAGGGTCTATGATGTATATGAATGTTTATAATTTTTTATTAATTTTTGAACTTCATTGCTGAGTTTTAATACTTTAAACATGCGAGTGAATTTTAATTTTCAGGGAATGACACCACTGCATTGGGCCGCATTCCACAATCTTCATCAAAATATTGCATTACTGTTAGAAAACTGTGCTGACTCATCTCTTCTTGACTATGAAGGCAAGAATCCACTTCACTGGGCTGCCCAGGTAGATCGAAATTTATGCTGATCCATGTTACTATGATACTATTCCTTTACATTTCATTTTTTATTTATGGGAATTTTAATAGAAAACCTTCCTTTTACTTTTTCAATACCGTTTTTTCTCTAATAAACGCCGCCCTCTGTTAAACGCCGGACCGCCGCATTTTGGAAAGAAGCGTCTATTAGAAAAAAGTGAAAGCTATGAAAATTTTCACGTCGTAGATGGGGACTCTGGCGGGGACAGTGATATTGACATTGTGTGACACTTTATTTCTCCAAAACGTGAACACATCTTCAGTAAACTCTACATTTTTCACACAATCTTCTGTTTTTTGGAAAAAAGTCAGTTTATCTTTTTTCTCATTTCTCGTTTTTCAATAAACGCCGCCTTCTGATAAACGCCGCCCTTTTTTAAATGCCGCATTACATTGCTTGCTTTTGTAATAAACGCCACGGCGTTTATTAGTGGTATACGGTAAGTAACGAAACCAATGATATCAGCTCTCACTAACATGCTTATGATCTAATGTATTCAGGGAACACGGCAATATTCGAACATCATCAGGCTTCGTAATCTTTTACAAAGTTCACTGATCAGAAGCCTTTGCCATTAATTTGCTATGGAATCTGAGAGATGACTAGATATTTAATGTTGATAATTTTCATTGGCATACAGAATGGATGTTCGGCTGCATGTAGTGTACTTTTATCTTCATCATCAAGTAAAACAATTATCAATCAGAAGAACGATGGGGGGAAGACACCACTGCACTTTGCTGCTGCTGCAGGAAACCTTGAAGTTATCTTTGAACTATCACAATCGTTTGGATGTGATCTTGATATTGGGGACAATGAAGGAAGGTGAGAAGCCTACTGTAATTTAATGTTTAAGGTTGCAGCTTATGGACCTGATGCATCTGCTTGTCATGTTGTTTTGTTTATTAGTTTTGAAGGAATTTGATACGGCATTGCAGGAAAGAGGCAATTATTTGTTGACTTAATCGAAATAATGTTCTCATATATTCTTCCAAGGAAATATTAAATTCACAATATGCTTGTTTAGAACGAAAAAGCACGACGGTCCTTTTTATGACCTAGACATAAACGTCAAAAAATGAAATGTTGATCCACTATTTTGTTCCAGTGTTGTTTAAAAGAAAGTGAAGAAACCGAGGGGCAGCTAGCTCCTTTAAAATCTCCCTTTTCTTTGACTTCCCTTGGAAATCCTTTACGTTTTGTTGAAATCTTTGAACCTGTTTGCGAGTAAGAAACCTCCAGAGGGATATCGGATAGTTTTGGTACACTTCATAAATGTTCAGTATTTTTTCTAACTTCACTGCCGCTCTGATGTGCATACGTTAACTTTTAGGGGCATATTAAAGGCTATGTCCGAATCACATAACTAACGTTTCCACCTTTCCACTTTACATGAGTTTTCCACATTAGACTGTTATATTGTATAAACCATCACTGCATTTAATGAAGAAACCCTTCCACACTTCGTCAGGCGAACGAATTAATAAGAATGGAAGTATAGTGGCTGTATTGAACTTCAAAATTCAGATGAATAGTAGAAATATCTTTGAACATAATGAGTCCAAGTGAGATATCGAAAATGGAACTCGTTCTGTCTACGCAGAATAGCCCTTTTTGTTTTTAACATAGACCATTTAAAATCCCTTAAAATGAAACGAAGATCCTGCTCTGCTGATTATTCAAGAACCTTTAGTTGCTGTTACTTTCAACAGCATGGCTTGTTGTGCAAATTTTGCAGAGTCATGTTTGAGCATAGTTTGCTTATTGTGCGTGCTATATGGATATTTTGCAATGCTTACGTTTGTTTTAAACAGTTCAGTTGATTGTTTATTCTCCTATAGGACAGCACTGCACTGGGCATGTGCCTTGGGAGAATGCCGCTGTGTTGCTGGATTGCTTCGTCTTGGCGTTTACCACAGTCCTCTCGATAAATACAACATCACTCCATTAGGATATGCAAAACAATTAAATCATCTTAAATGTGTTACCCTATTGGAAAATTACAACCCAGCTAAACCACAAGACATATTAATACCCTTTCAGAGCATGCAAGGAAATAGCAATGGCATTGATCAAGAAGAGAAAAGAATATCGTTATCATCATCTTCATCGTCGTCATCGTTGTCTTCATCGTTTTCGTCGTCGTCGGTATCAACAACACCATCAACTGATATTCCTGACAGTGAAATTTTCTCATTAAATATGTCGAATGCAAAAGAAAAAAGACAAATAGAAAACATGAGTTTTCTTCATTCAAGAATCTCTTGTAAAGCGAGTGAAAATGATGCATTTAATCATATTGTCAGTGAAATATTTGATGATGACTCTGTGGCAAATAACAGTCGCGTACAAGAAAGCAATCACAGTTCAAGTAAGTCTTTGCTAGAGCGTCATTTATATCAATAATCGAGCATATATAGTTTTAACAAATAGTCAAGAATAAAAAAGTTAATACAGAGTCAAGAATACAAAAATTAATATTAATAAATACAGAGTTTAAATTGTTATCATATGTATTTTATCCAGATAAATGAATTTATGGACTTGGTAGATAAATGGCATCTCAAATAAGAAGTTCTTTTTCCGCGTTTCTTATAATTTGTAGTTGCAATAAAATTATTTATAGCTATACTATAATTGTCAGCCAACATATTTTTATATTTTAAGAGCTAACGGTTTTGTACTTGTTAATTAATCAAACTACAAATTAATACTTATCTTGTATAATTATCTCAAATTGCGTATCTTTATGATTTTGTCCAACAAGAGCATTTGATTTTGTCACATTTTGCCCGTTGCTTCTGTAGATTCAAGCCAAGCACCTTTAATCACAAGTGATTGCTCTTCTGATATCAGTGAAGATGAGCAGCGATATCAAACACAAATGGCCATTAGTCCTCCTATCAATTCAGTTACATCAAGCCCTGATTTTCTGGACAGACCAAAAGATTTCAACACTGCAGATATAGGCCTAAATTTGAGATCGGTATATTTGTTATCATTATGCTTGTTACGACTTGTTAGTTTCTCTGTAATTTCTTGATAAAATGTCAATATGTCTGCCATTGTAAAAAAAAATTTCTGAGGAATGTGATGTGTAATTGTTGTATCAAATGAGAGAAGGCAAGGAGATTTTCGCGGACATTTGATTGAGCTCGATTGAGCTCCATTATAGTGTCTCAAAATACCTTACCATAGCCTGTTATACAGAATGATTCGCTGGAATTGTTATGTTTTATTGCACCATTTGTGTCTTACTTTGTGACTTCAAATAAAATGCTTTAAATATAGAGACATGGGAATAGTAACACTCTATAAGCAATGATTGAAGCTACGTAAAGGTCGCACATAGTTCGAAAATGTTTTGAAACAAATTCACCACACCACACCAAGCAAAAAACCCAAAACAGTAATGCGTACCTGTTATCCATGGAAATATTGTTGTAATATCAGCAAGTACAGATACTATGACTTTTTTCTACTATTTATGTTGATATGTACATTTTCCTCACAAATTTTTCATCAAAATCAGTATTTTTACGGTGATGACGTCATAGTTATGACCTCATGATTTAGTTGAAGTTTAGTAAAATCGAACTCACTATATATCAATCGAAAGCTCTAAGTCAGGAGAATACATATTTCTCCTTATTAACTATCTTTGATGCACCAGTAGAGAGTTGGTCAATATTTCACAGGGCCCATCTCAGGTTTGGAATCAGCAATATTGATTTACCCAGAATGTGTAATAAAATTAAAAGTTAGGTTGCAAGTCAGATTGTTATGGAAATTCCCTGCCTACAAGTCAAGGTTGCTTTTACAATAAAGGATCTCCCCAAAGTCTTTTAATCAGTATGGCGTAGGAGTCTTGAATACCTTGCCTTTTCCAATGCGGTAATGTATCAGGATCGAAACATTTATATTGTTTTCTCATTACTTCACTTTGCGAATCAAACCAAAAACAAGTGTTATTTAACTTAGTTTGTTGTTCGCTTTAAAGATTACTGCACACGTGCTGCATACATACATGCAAACATAACCAGCAACACAACTAAAAATGTCTTTTAGGAGAAATGTGTCGACAACATTGTCAAACAGCATCGCAAAGTGAGAGGCAAACTGTAAAGAAACGAAGCTGCCGTGTTGTTATACCATGGCAGCGTAAAAAAGCTTGCGTATTCTGACGATGGCTACGGTCGTGTTGACGAAGTGGTATTCATTATAATGAAAAAGGTGACTGCAAGGAGGTGATAAAGAGTTTAATATTTGTCGTCCTTGATTTAAATTTCCCTTATTTTCAGCCTAGATTGTCTCACACTCACTACACGCTGGCTCCAGTTAGAGACAGAAAGATGCAGCCAAACAGAAGTAGAAAAACATCGGATGCTGTAGCTCAGTCTTTTGATAATAGAAAATTAATACCAGATGATGCGAGACGTAAGAAGATATCAGGTATTTCTAACTTTTTATGCGACATCAATATTTGTCGTTGACCTGAAACTGGCACTTATTGAGAATAGCAACTGAATACGAATATATAGGAATGCATAAAGAAAGCACAAACTATTTACACAGGCCACAGGATACACAAATCCAGTACCGTTCCTTATTACAGTTAAATATAAATTGGAAACGCTCACTGTAGGTTATTTCTCAAGTACTCAAATGCTATGATGGTTGAAACTGTTGAACTGGAAAACTTTCTAACTTTCTGATGCAAATAATAACGTAATCATGCACTTCTACGACTGTTTTTAGTTGCTGCAATTCAAAATGGCTATTGTCACTGCCCCTTTTCAGAAGTTTCCCTTTTGTTGTAAATTATGCTCCCTTTGCTTTTCTCATTTGAAGGCTTCTTGTTGATTTTCTCTTGCCTTTGTCACATGACACTGAATTGCGTCAAAAATGCGGTGTTAATTGATTATTTTCAAATAGGTTTTAGGAAGCGTAAAAAGTTAAGATATATACTCAATTTTGCTGCAAGAACCCTCTTATAAGAAACTTTAGAAAATCGCTGGCGTCTTTCTTTTATTTAAATTTGATAATTACTTTTGTTCACCTTGGTCGTTTCATTTCTATTTTATTGTAATCATCGACAATAATGCATTTTATTGAAAACTTGCTATTCGAACTCTATTACTGTATTCTTTATAATCACCTATTATTTTTTTGGTATGATTTGTGTTTCAAGCTGTCGGTTTCAACCAATCCAGAAGTATGAATGATGCTGTATTGAAAACGAAAGATGGAAATTTCCATACTGGTGCTAAAATATCAAACGTAGGGCATCCTGGACTTAGAAGAAAGAGCATTTCAATGAATGATGGTTTGAATCTTCTTGAAAAGAAGAAATCAACTGAACTTCCTCTTGTAAGAACGTAAGTAATTTTATTTCACTAAGCTATAATCATTGGAGAGATTTTGTGCGTGTTTGACCTCATTTGATCGCACTACCTTTCAGGTAAAATTGGTCACATTGGCTGGCGGTCTTGTAGTGTTGCAGACCGACTATAGTAGTCTTTTATGATGAACAGGCAGACGATAAAAAATTTTTCTTCAAGAAAAATTTTTTATCGTCTGTCTCTTCATTTTAAAATTTATTAAAAGTCTGCGTTTTCCTTCAATTTTGACTATATCAACAATCATTCAACGACGATATGGCAGCAATGGCTTACAGCTCTTCAGACGAAAGAAACATTTTTGCTTTCTGCCTCTTCATCATAAAATTTATCAAAAGTCTGCGTTTTCCTTCAAATTTGACTATAGTAGTCGTAGTCTGATATCTGTGTTTTCGAGAATTCTAGAGCCAATTGTGTATGACCAAGTGTATGAACAGCTGAAAATCACAATAAGATACTGGAATGAGCCAAGCAGCTTCTAAGAAATTTTCTTTCACAATAACATCATTGATTGGCATTTCTGGCATCGCATTGATTGGCATCGCAAAAAACCTTACCATACTATTGGGCTTAAGATTTCATTCTATCTTATTAGAGAAATTGATGAAATGTGGTACCCTAGAACTTTCTGGAGATTGCTTCTTAAGTCATACCTTGATAAACACTTTTTATAAGAATATCGAGGCTCAAAATTGCTGAAATTTAAGAATTATTTAAGAAAAATGCCAGGCTCAAGCTTCATGAAGACAATTTTCAATTTTCACAAAGCAGAAAATGTGATTGTCGCGCTGCTTCTGTTTACAATGCATGAAACTGTTATGATCAATGGGCTGTCTGAAGCTTAGCTATATAATCTTATGATTATTTCATAATTTGACCTTTTAATTAACATTATGAGTGAAAACTGGCAGATTTTCTCTAAGGAGGAGAATTTGAAGTACTGGGAGTCATATATTTCGTTGCCTATAACAAGCCACGTGCAAAATCCCGTTATGCTATTTTAGAACAGCTAAGGATTGGCGTGCGCTTGTGCGACTTTCCCTTCATAGGTGATGTGTGGTTACTTTTGCTGAGGTAACCAGGATGGCGAAAAATGCCCCTCTTGGTAAAAACATCAAGAAATTTGCCCGGTCAATACAAGATTCATGAAAGTGTGTAAGCATGTATCGATACTATGAAAAGTAATGAAACTAAACTTTTTTAATTGTAATAATTAGCTTAAGGGATATCGGCTATAAATAAAATGAAATAAATAAATAAATAATTTGAAATAAATTGAAGTGTCGTATTTCTAGATAGAGAGGCACTTTTTGTTGAACTCGTCGAACTTTGAAAATGAGTAAAAAATGCACAATTCCTTGCTTGCATTAGTCAGGCAATGACTGTTAATCCGTTATTGATATTAGCTAATGAAAATCCTAATTCTAGGCAATCATTTGGCATTATCAGACAACCACATAGAAAGCTACCGATTATTGAAGCAGGAGATGGACGTAATCTAACGCAGCTTGCTAATCGTAAATTCACTGGTATGTTTTCTAATTAATTATGTACGTGCTGTTTGCTGTTGTCATTTAATGTATGAAACTGTCAGAAGGGTTTTAGAACGGATGCAGAGGAAGAAGATGAATAACGCCAACGCCCATACTTGCCATTTCCTGGCATTTGTTATGCAAGTCTTCTTTTAAAAGAAGAGTTTAAATGACGATATTTGTATCTTGGCCGAGGGATAAAAATATATATTGAAGATAGTTTGTCGTTATGAATGATTTGTGATTTATTTATGATTATTAACTACACGCATTTTTTTTATAAGGAAGTGCTTTATAAGGAAGGTAGTACTCGGATAGGCAAAAACTTAAGGAATTCCCGTACTGGATCAGAGACTATCAAGGAATCTGACTTTATTAATAGTGATGAAGTCTTGTGAAGCTGATCATTTACATTAGCAAGTAATACCCTTTTGTCAAAGGTTTAATTAGTATTCATTTCTATTCGTCTTCTGACACCTTCATGTCCCTTTATTCTCTTGTCCCTAGGTTTATTTTTAAGAAACAAGTATAAAAGTTGAGGAATCGCTAAGGAATTTTCAGTACTCAAATTTGGCTGTCAGTTAAGGAATTTTCAGTACTGGGCCTGACCCGAACTTCCTTATAAAAAAAATGCGTGTAATAGATGGACCATACATGTTTATTTTATGAGAGCAGGCTTTATGAGAACCACGCTGAGATTTGGCCTATAAGAACAAGAAGCAAGGCAGGCTGAGATTCAGCAAAACTCAAGAAATAAAATATCATCAACAATTGCAAATAACAAACTATAGTAACAAAACAACAATAGATTATCTTATAAAACGTGAACAGAGGCTTAATTGCTTAATCAAGCACGTATTGTGTCTTGACATGCTTATGTGCAGGAAATTCTGATGCAAAAATAAGAAAAAAAGAAACACCTGAGGCTAAAATTATGCGGAAAAATAAGAAACTTTTGGCTGTAACTTGAGCCAAATGTTCTCATAAAATATTTAAGGTACCCATTAGCCATATTTGAAGAATGAAATCAACCCAACATCAGCCAATTAGCTCACAGCTTACAATGTAACGAATAGTGTAGAAGAATCCCCACTTTGTTCCCAATTGTTTTATGTGATTTTAACTGTTTCAGGCTTTGTTCCTGCAGTACCCCGCGATCGCCATTTATCCTCATTTTGTTTTAAGTTGTTCCCACTTTTTAGCTGTAATTTCCCTTTATCTCAGTTGTTCCTTTATCTTTTCCAGTTATTCCCTCTTAGTTTCCCCTTGTCACCTATGATTCACATCGATTTCTACTTCACTCCCATTTGTTACGTCCGATTCCACTTTGTTTCAGCATGTTCCATTTGTTCTCTTAAGTCCCGTCGATTCCCTTTCATTCCACG
Organism: Chrysaora quinquecirrha; assembly: GCA_014526335.1. NCBI lineage: Eukaryota > Metazoa > Cnidaria > Scyphozoa > Semaeostomeae > Pelagiidae > Chrysaora > Chrysaora quinquecirrha. Next base: position 137,686 of record JACTAT010000250.1, read on the forward strand.
GGTTGCCAGCTCTCCAGCTTGTTCCAGATTTTAGCGCATTGTGGATAATGGCTTCCAAATTAGTTTTTTGTTCAAATCACGCCAAATTTCGTAGACTCAAAGCAACCATCTCGATTGTTTTGATTGTATGCATTTCAATCGCGATTGAAATAAATGACTCAACTCATTGATTGTTTAGATTGTGTGCGTAGACAATAGAAATTCCTATCTTTTGTTACAACATTCCTGATTCCTAGGTATCTAGGCATCTATCTAGGTCTATTTCTTCCGGTTTGCCAAAAAAGCATGTATAATGTTTTCATTCTTCAAAAATAATTAAAGGTACCCATTAGCCATGTTTGAAGAATGAGATCAGCCCAAGCATCAGCCCAAGCCAGCTTGAGATCAGCCTATAAGCTTGCTGCTTGAAACATATAGAGTAGAATCTCTACGTTGTTCCCGCTTGTTTCATGTGTTCATAGCTGTTTCAGGTGTTGTTCCTGCTTTCTCCTGCATTTGTTTGCGGTACTTTCCCTTGTTCTCAGCTGTTCTTTTATCTTCCCCAGTGGTGCTCTCTTCTTTTCACCTTGTCACCTCTGATTCCCATTTATTCCCACCAATTTCCCACTTCTTTCGCATTTGTTCTCTCCGATTCTAAGTTATTCCCACTTTGTTTCAGCATTTTCCATGGGTTCCCTTCCGTTCCATTGATTCCCATTCATTTCACGGCTTCCCAGCTTTATTGCTTGATCCAGATTTAGCGCATTCTGAATAATGGCTTTCTAATGAGGTTGTTGTTCACATTCTGCCAGATTTGATAGATTCCAAACATCCGCCTTAATTTGTTTCAATTAAATGCATTTGCAATTCAATTAGAATAAATGATTAACATCTGATTGTTTAGATTGTTCGAATAGAGAATAGAAATTCCGATCTTTTGTTACAACATTCCTGATTCCTAGGTAGGTAGGTATATTCCATCCGGTTTACCAAAAACCACCACATAATGTTTTCATTCTTCAAACATAACACACAGTGACCCTGGTGCGTTGATGATGGTGCGCTATAAATACCGCAGAGAATGCGCATGTTGGACTGGATTAAGCAGCTTCGAATGAAGATGATTGGCATGACGAGATGATGATGTTGGTGATGATAATAATTGTGATGATGGTGGTGATGATGATGATGAGGATGATAATGATGATGATGTTGATGATGATTATGATGATAATGATGGTTTTGTTGAAGATTAGGATGATGATGATGACGATGATGATGATGATGATGACGATAATGATGATGATGATGATGATGATGATGATGATGATCATGACGATGATCATCATGATGATGATGATTGTGATGATTATGATGACGATGATGATGATTATGATGACGATGACGTTGATTATGATGATGATGATGATGATGATGATGATAAAGATGATGGTGATAGTGATGATGAGGATGGTAATAATGATGATGTTGATGATGATGTATGATGATGATGATGTTGATTATGATGTTGTTGATGATGGTGATGATGATGGTGATGATGATGATGGTGAGTTTCGCGAGAAGGTCCTAGTAACGAGCCTCGAATGGAATGCAAAAGCTTCACATTGATGCATGCTTTGCTGCATACGCATGACTGACGAGTCTCTCTTTAGTTGCTGAGTCATATCTTCTTCGTACGTGACCATAAATATTAATAATTCCTAATCATGTAATTTATTCAGGGAAGATTGCCAAGCAACCCCCTTTATCGAGAAAAGGCCGGCCTGAAAATACAAATGGTCTGCAACTGAGTCACCCCGTGTAACGTGTGTGCAGTACCGTGGGGGATGCGCAGTACCGTGGGGGATGTTCAGTACATGTGGGGAGGCATCCCTGAGTACCGTGGGGGATGTTCAGTACCGTGGGGAGGCATCCTGAGTACCGTGGGGCGACATCTTGAGTACCGTGGGGGATGTTCAGTACCGTGGGGGGATACCATGATTTCTGTGGGGAGGCATCCTGAGTACCGTGGGGGATGTTCAGTACCGTGGGGAGGCATCTTGAGTACAGTGGGGGGATATCATGATGTCTGTGGGGAGGCATCCGTGAGTACCGTGGCGGATATTCAGTACCGTGGGGGGATACCTTGAGTACCGTGGGGGATGTTCAGTACCGTGGGGAGGCATCTTGAGTACCGTGGAGGGATATCATGATGTCTGTGGGGAGGCATCATGAGTACCGTGGGGGATGTTCAGTACCGTGGGGGGATATCATGAGTACAGTGGGGAGGCATCTCTGAGTACCGTGGGGGTTGCTCAGTACCGTGGGGAGGCATCATGAGTACCGTGGGGGATGTTCAGTACCGTGGGGAGGCATCTCTGAGTACCGTGGCGGATGTTCAGTACGGTGGGGTTGATCAACTGTAATCAATCTTCGAATCACTTTGTCCGTTGTTATTTTTATAACTTATCGCGCGGGATTAGTACATCGTTTCTTAGTCAACACAACGGAAAACCGGACTATACTATGAATGTCAAGTTCACAAGAGTCGTTTGCGTGAGATAATCTGATGTATTTCAAAACACAGCGAAGTTTTGTTCTGTAGTTGATATTTGTATTTCTAGAACCTGCTTAGGACAATTGTTCCTTACAAAAGTGTGTTGTACTGACCAAATGTGAGAATGAATTAAAATCTCGATGGATGAGCTGTACCAAAAATTTTTGCAGCATGCTCCTAGAAGGGCAAGCAGCCCGTGCTCATCGTTTGATACGTTCTTGCAACATACAAAACAGGTCGATATGGACAACGGAGACGACTTTGCAGATTCTATGCCAAGGAAATGTTTGTTCCCTTCTGATTTATCAGTATCTGGGATCTTTGAAATTAACGATGATTAAGAAATTGATGAATACTTTCAGAACATGACAGACGACTTCAAGGATAAAGAGTTTTCTGACGCTGAAGTAGGTTGCGATGACGAAATAATGTCTCTGTTAAAAAAGGCCCTGCCAACTTTGAGAAAATACAACTTACTAGCAGACTTAGCACGGTTCTTAAAACTCGTCTCCGAAGATAAATTCCCCATGAATAACATAGCATTGCTTCTTTTTCTTGATGTCGTTCGTTTTTATTCATGCAGAAATGCTAGCAGTATGAGGTACAGAAAGGAGTCGTTGCTTTTTTTGATTTTCGGATATACCTTTTATTCCATGGAAAATGGGTACGGTTTTCAAGGGGCTTGAAATTTAGTGGGTGTGTTGTGGATGGAAGTTCACAATTGGGCCACATGAAAGTGACAGAAAGAACAAAAATTAATTTTGCTGTTCCTTCTGACCAAATATTGAAAAGATTTCTGGAGAGAAACTCAAGAGTTCCGAGGAATCTCAAGCCTGGAGTAGTAACATCGATTTTAGAAGCTATTCCCAAGAGACGAAAAAATCCAAACTGTTCGTGTTGTCATTTGATGGAAAACTCATACGAAGTGGTCTTACAGACTTATTTTGGAATACATCAAATTATCTCACGCAAACGACTCTTGTGACCTTGACATTCATAGTAGTCCGGTTTTCCGTTGTGTTGACTAAGAAACGATGTACTAATCCCGCGCGATAAGTTATAAAAATAACAACGGAAAAAGTGATTCGAAGATTGATTACAGTTGATCAACCCCACCGTACTGAACATCCGCCACGGTACTCAGAGATGCCTCCCCACGGTACTGAACATCCCCCACGGTACTCATGATGCCTCCCACGGTACTGAGCAACCCCGACGGTACTCAGAGATGCCTCCCCACTGTACTCATGATATCCCCCCACGGTACTGAACATCCCCCACGGTACTCATGATGCCTCCCCACAGACATCATGATATCCCTCCACGGTACTCAAGATGCCTCCCCACGGTACTGAACATCCCCCACGGTACTCAAGGTATCCCCCCACGGTACTGAATATCCGCCACGGTACTCACGGATGCCTCCCCACAGACATCATGATATCCCCCCACTGTACTCAAGATGCCTCCCCACGGTACTGAACATCCCCACGGTACTCAGGATGCCTCCCACAGAAATCATGGTATCCCCCACGGTACTGAACATCCCCCACGGTACTCAAGATGTCGCCCCACGGTACTCAGGATGCCTCCCCACGGTACTGAACATCCCCCACGGTACTCAGGGATGCCTCCCCACATGTACTGAACATCCCCCACGGTACTGCGCATCCCCCACGGTACTGCACACACGTTACACGGGGTGTGAGTCACTCAGTCACTGAACCTTATGCTGTTTACCATCTGATGATAATTGCCACTTCAATGCAAATTTTCAAAGAAATAACGATCGATTAGTGGTTTGCCTTTTGTTACGCGTTTCCGGCGTTCCTATATACGTATATGTTGTTTGGTATGTCTATTGATTCTGCGTTCCCTCGTTCCGCTACACGCAGTTCGAAAAGGTCTAGTTCAAAAAGTTACTAATTTTTGGACCTCTTTTGGTCACCTTTTAGTAGAAAAAGTTGCTTAGTAGTTGCTTAATTTTAACTGTACATTTTTGCCCTGAGAATAGTATAGAGGCTAGAAAAACAACAAAATTCGGAGTTATCCTATAGCTTTTTATGCAACATACACTTTTTATGTCCGAAGGACATATTAAGAGGGTGTCGTGGAACGCATGTACGCATAGAAAATAGATAGATAGGTAGGTAGGCAGGCATATAGACGCTTTTTCGTGCCAAAACGTAACAAAAGATAAACCACAAATAATAGGAATTAAACTTTGAAATCGCCGATAAGTGTTGTCGTTAGTGGGCATAATTAACAAAATGCAATTGCTTGCCAAAAACATCAATTAGTATCAACTGTTAGTGTAGCGCAGTGGAATAATGCGCTTGTTTCTTTGTTGTGAGCTCGATCCACGATGCAGGAAACTAAAAATTTGACACCAAGATTTTCTCGCAAAAAAGCCGGCTCGGTCGGGTTTCAAAAAAAGGTTTGACTACAATATTGCAAAATGTTGCTCAAATCTAATTTGATTTAATTTTTTATTTTAAATACTTTCATACAATTTTTGATTGGGTTGTTATTCTAAGAGGTTTCTAGAAGTCCTATTACATGCAAGGTACTTTCGTGTGAAAAGAGGAGGAGATTGTGGCGCAGTAGAAATTGTTGCCAAGTTACACAGAAGAAATTTTTTCAAAACAGTTTGCAGCTTCGAAAATCATCTGAAAATAAATGGTTCAAAATTGGCAATCAATTCTTCAAAGTGCTATTAATTATCGAATATAGTCATCTCCATTGTATGCGAATTGTTATGATAGCTTTTGGAGATTCTAGAATTAAATTCATCATTTGTAGCGAAGATTACAGGTTTCGGTGCACTGAAGGGAGTTATTTGTTACACAGTTTAACGTATGAGCTCAAATTTATTAGTACATATACGTTACTAGAGGTTTTCTATTTTCGATTCAAAGTTTTGGGATTCCTCCAGGAAAGATTCATCTGATCACATTGTCAACAATCGCATCATCATCATAATGGATCATTATCATCATCACCATCATCATCACAATCACCAATCATTGTCTTCAACATGATCATCATGTTGAAGACGGTGATCATCATTTTCGTCTTCAACGTGATCATCATCATCGTTGTCGTCGTCGAGCATCATAATCATCATCATGATCGTCTCTAGCATGACCATTATGGTCATTATCATCCTCTTCAAAGTCATCATCATCATCATCATCATCGTCATCATCATCATCATCACCAACATAATCATCATTCTCATCATCGTTGTCTTCTTCTTCGTCATCTTCGTCATTATTAACATTATCTTCATCATTATTATTATAATCATCAGCGTCCTTCGGACATTGCTACAGCGTTGCTATTTTTTAATAAGCAACCGCTCAATAAGCAACTAGGGCTGCGCTGACCTTAACATTAAGAAACTCGAGGGCTCAATTGAAATCTGTAAGCAACTAAGAAGTCAAACAACCAAGCTTATACGCTTTCCTGTTGTTAGGAAATTGTTTGTTTTGCATATTGAAGTTATTTAGCTAACGTTTTTCCACTTACTGTCTCCCAAAAGTCGTGTTATAGGCCTAACAAATGACGATTTTGACCCGCAAAGTCAGGGGTGGCTGTTAGGTCAAAAAGGTTAAGCAACTTTTAAGCAACTTTGAGGACTGAAATGTCTAAAATTTTAAGCAACTTTGAGGGCTGGACAAAAGTCAAGTTGCTTATTATTAAAAGAGTGTAACGCTAGAACACCTAGTATACAGCAAAGAAATTCTATAAATAACATTAGTCAAGAAGTACCATGTAATTGATACCATATAGAGACTTTGTATTAAAAGTTAAACGGAAACCCCTCAATGAAATGAATAACGTAATGAGTAACACGAGGTTTTTAGGGCAAATGAATGGAAATAGCTTCAATGTTGATCAATCCTTGATTGCTTGCAGTGATATAAATTATTTAAAATTTAAAATGTTGCTTAGGTTTTTTCCTGTGGTACTATAGGTTGCTTAAACGTTTTGGGGCCTTCTACACCTTGGTTGCTTATAAGCGGTTGCTTATAAAAAAAACTGCGTGTACCCATCATTGTACGAAGAATTCTAAAATAAAAACGCGTATTCCGATTCATCTTTAGGCCGGATTACACTAGCATCTTCAGGTAAAAGTTGCTTCACATTTTTTCTGTGATCGCAGACAACGAGAGAATATAACAGTGTAAAACCCTTACAAGTTGCTCGCAGTTGCTTGCAGATGAGGATTTGGCGAGGTTTTTAATCCGCTTTAATTGACCATCACAGAGTTTTCCATTTGATCGCTGATCAAATTGTTCCTCTTGAATTCTTTATCCTTCAAGCAACTACGAGCAACTTGTAAGGGGTTTTACACTGTCACATTCTCTCATTGTCCGCGATCACAGAAAAAATGTGAAGCAACTTTTACCTGAAGATGCTACCCCTCATTCGCTGTTTTTTTTTAATGCAACTGAGACTGCTATTTTCTTCTTACTGTATTATTGATTGGAAATTTTAACTTATCGTGCATGATTCCCTCGTTGTGTCACTTATTCTTAAAGTTTCTGTAAACGCCATTTTCTAAAGAAAACTGGGTTATTGCTTTTAAATTGCCATTCGTTTTTGCAGAGATTGATGAAGGTTATGAAGGTCTTGATGAAAGAAGTCAAATGTCTGCTAAAGAATTGGACTTTGGTAAACGAAAACGTCGCATTAAGAAGAAACATAAACTCAGCAAACATAATTTCCTCTTTGGAGACACTAGTAAGACTCAATAACCAACTGAAGGTAAATTGCTAGGAAGGTCATAGAGAATAATCTGTCTATATTGCTTCAAATGTTACATCTTCCTAAATCTTCCTATATCCACATCCTCATACATCTTCACACATTTGCATAAAAGCTAGAAGTTTCGTTCTCAGCTCATTACTTTTAGGTGCTTAATTGCTGGGTGGGTCGGCAGCTATGGAAAGTGGATGCTAGTATTCGTCGGCAAACTATGTGTTGAACGCTTTCCCGCTTTCTTTTCACACACCCCACCCCCCCCCCCCGTAGCTAAGGCTAAGGAAATCTATAGTTCTAACCAATAGATTGAGTGTACAAATGAAATTTCACACCAAGAACGTCAAAGTAAGTTTAGTATAAAATATCAACATCAATAATGGCACAAACGTAATAAGCGAAGGGTCCTAATAAGAGAGAGGGGTTGGAAATCCTTCAAAAGATTTATTATTAGACGGCAGTTAGGCGCCTAAGAGTAGAATGTTATGACAATTTTAATAATAACTATTATTATCGAATCTTGTTCTTTTCTTAATAATAGCTGAGACCTAGATCTATAACGCCATTACAGTTGACATCCACTATCTCGACTTCCCGCTATCTCGAACATTCGCTATCTCGAAGGATTTTCCATTTCCCCTCGTTTGGTATAAGGGTTTGTATTGAAAAATCATCCGCTATCTCGAACATTCGCTGACTCGAACCATTTCCCATTTCCCGTGGAGGAAAAACTGCTCTTTATCTAGATCTTTCCCAAATTTTCTGCGGAACTAGGTAAATAGACAGGCCGAAAATATGCCAAAAATTTCGTCTGGCGGGAATCGCAGCAGCCAAGTCATATGCTGCCCATGGTTACAGTAGATTAACCTCATTGCCAGTTTCAAGATTTTTAACTTGCTGATATCGGAAGATACAGTTTGATAGATGATGATTTGTTCGTTGAGAAATCGGTACTAGAGCTTGACAAGAAATTCCTGGCAGAACGTAGCTCTTCCCGTTCATAACTATCCCACCCACCCAGGGGAGATTCCTGTAATCTCTGCCTGTTTTTAGCGCACGGAGATGTGCTGCATCATCATTATCTCTAGTTCAACGAGAGTATAGGGATGAAATTAGTCCATGAAAATGAAAGCAGATGACCCTAGACTCTTATTCTGAATAACAACTGGCTTGTTTTATGAAATTTGGGAACACTAAGCTTGCATTTTAACCAGGGTTCCTTTCCTTACTTGAAAACTATACATTTTTTTATATTTATATGGGGCATCCGTTATTTCGAACATTCGCTATCTCGAACAAATTCCAGCTTCCCTTGAGAGTTCGAGATAGCGGATGTCAACTGTAGTTTGATTTGAACAACAAGTATCAATTTGCATGAAAAAGCATTAACGATGTTAAATTGTTACATTAACCATTAAAAAAACAATTTGAAAATAAATGAAAGAATAACACGAAGCTATACCACCAAAACCAAATGCCTTTAGATCAGGCAAAGCTGTGATACTGGTAAAAGGGTCGGAAATCAACAAGGACACATTTATGCATGCTTCCATTTTCCAATTTGACGTCACGATGACGTCAATATGTGCAATGATTGCGCAAAGTGGGAACCTCAAGGATTTGACATCAAATCTGCCCAGATTGTCTAACAAAAGAGTTTTGCAGGTTAATAAACTGGCATAATACACAGATTAGTAAATTAGTAGGATGTCAACCTGGTTATTTTTCATGAGTTTTGAACACAAATGAATCATAACTACTTTTAAAGACACTTTTATAGAGCTCTAGGGCTTGCAGATTTCAAATGAAATGAAAATTAGGCCTCCCATTGTATCTCCGATTTCTTGCAATTCATAGCGTCTCTAGGTCTGTGAGAAAATGGCTTGAATCCAGGGTCTCAAGCCTTTGCATTTAGTTATTCGTCTTCAATAGAAAGATTCAGTTGTCAACTCCTAAAAGCTGGAACGGATAATCAGGGACCGGGAACGGAAAGTAGATGGGAAACTAACATAGCTTCGCATGTGGCTTTGCATCTTAACTGTGCTGGAGGATAATTATGAGTTTAATCTCGTAACCTTTCCGTTAAACATTTCTTTAAAAGTGGGGTTCCCCCATTCCTATAGGTTCCTGAGCATGAACTTTGTTTGAATCATCATTTCTTTAAAGAGATGCACGGAGACATTCAGTGAAATTCTCCCGGGGGGGGGGGGGGGCGGAGGTACTGACATTGTTCGTTATACTAGACGTGCCGCCCAAATGAGTAACTTTTCAGCGCCAATTTCCCTACATATGGGTTGAGTTTTCGTCAAGAATCTCTACACATAGATTAGTAAAATATATATATAAATTCTAGACATGCATTGCTTTGAAAAGCCTGATAAAATGTGCGTTTTAGTTTTCAGCGCAAATGCCTTTTCGCCGCATTTAGAGTTGCCTCAGGCGTTAATTGGGTTCGAAAATTTGAGATATTGGTACAAATGGGTAAAAAGTGTCGTTCTTTTTCCTATACATGGGTACCAAGACTAACAGAATTTATTGGTAGATATGGCTGGGCACGTCTAGTCATTTGAACAATGAAGTACACCCCCCACGGAGAAATTCTTGCATGAAACTTTGGCATATGTAGATGTTGCATTGATACAACCTGCAGCGTGTCATGTTCAATTTCTACACTTTTTTTCTGATAAGAAGTTCTAAGACGCAGAATTTCAGATCGCCAATACACTCAAACTTGGGCAGTGTTTTTGCAGCAAACGAGTATGTCTCTAAATCCAAGACAAATTTAGAATCTCAGGATACGAATGCAATCAATGGAAAAGTATACAACATCATTTTGATAAAGTTTATGTTTAAGATTGGAAAACTACAAATGTTAAGAATATTTCAGAACTGGACCATGTGGTTAGTTTCAAAAGTAGAAAATTTCTCCGTTACAATTATTTTAAGGATAGCCGAGAGAACAACGCGAAAATTTTTCAAAGCACTTCAAAGCCGCCTTAAAGGATAGGATATTCACGTTCCCCTGTATTTTCCATTCCACCATTCCCCTACTTCCGTTTTTAGAATCAGCCTACTAGCCTGTAATTTAATTTTCTTAATCTAAATATTTCAACATTTGTTGAATTGTTGTATTATATTTCAGGCGGTTCGGTACTTTCAAAGCCTCAAAAAAGAATGAGCTTTTTTGCTTGTACTTTATTGCTACTGAGATATTGTAAATATAACAAGGAATAGGCCAAAAGTTCAATAATTCTCGCGTTCGTTTTGATTAATAAATCTGCCTCTTTGCGCGCGACGAAAGGGAGAACTTCTATTTTTGGGCTTCAATCGTTTCTTCTGCTGACAGCGCATATTTTTGCTTATTAATGGCGATCACAATGGTCACAGTTTTTTCCGCTGTGCAAAGGGTTTGATGGCGCTATGATCACGTGAATAAAGGAGAATCAGCTGTGCCAATGATCTGAAGTGACACCTTTTTCATTTACTGTAGGCCAATAAGATAAAGGTGTGTCTTATATGGAAAATATGCTCCGTACATACATAAAACTGCAGGCCTTCACCTCTCTTTATTGCGAGAACTGATCCAGGTTTTAAATAAGGGGGGTGGCACTTATTTATAATATTCATGTGGTACACTTTCATTTGAGGGACTTTAATTCTGGGCACATTTTTAAGAAACATCAGGCTAAGGGTCAATGCTCAGAAACAACTTGAGTTTAAAACAGGTATATAGTATGAAGTAGCTTTTGGAATGATGACGTTACACCCGTTACACATGATCGTCTGATTACTCATATCATAAATTTAAGGTACCATACATAACATATTCATATTCATATTCATATTCATATTCAATATTGAACACCCCGTGAAGGGTCTAGTAGTCTACATACATACAATATTAAAATAATATAATATGTTATTTATGGACTACGGTTTCTAGAAAAAACAAGCTATTCTTAGTGCAATTAAATTCAAACTAAACTAATGTCTAATATGCTTTGATACTTTTTTTATTTTTTTTTTATATATATAATTGTTTCAAAGTCTGCAAATATAATACATATCGCTACATTGAATACAATATAAAACTCAATCTACCTTTTTGGAGTTATGTTCAAATTTCGTGCCTGCTCGCTGTCGTATATAAATTTTGCAAATGTTTTCAATTTTATACTATTGTTTGATTTTAGTAACGCTTTTAATATTTCCAAATTATCTTTTTCTAACATGTTTAACTAAGTACACTAACTTTGATTATTATTGCAGTCCTCCTCCACCCTGGAAAATCTCACGCATGAGAAGAGAAGCTACTTCATGCACATCGTGCATTCATTCGAATTGTTACGTAGATCAATTTTGCAGGCATGTGAGTTCATGATCGCAAAATACACAATTACTATAACTATTGTGATGGTTTTAGAGTGATTTGATCATGAAAAGGCTATCTTTGAAGCGGGGCTGAGAGGCTGAGGGAATTTGAGGCCGATTTAATAAATTATTGAACACATTGCGTGCGGTTAAAGGCTCAGCTTGCATTACTCTGACAAAGCATAAAACAAATGTCTCCGAATTCATTTCTTCACATAACATGATAACGCTTCTCAAACACGACAATTGAACCTGCAGAGGTAAGTCAAGTTATTCAGCTTTTATCTAAGCATTTGAATCATATTTTGAAAATTTATCTATGCAGCTTTGTAATTGTTTAGTTATTAAACATTTAGGTATCTTTTTCATTATGGCCATGTTTATAGTTCTAAACTCACTGCACTTGCAGCATATCTCCTATCTTAGGCCCAACAAGACCAGTGGCGGCGCCAGCTCCAAAAAAGTGGGGGGGATATTTTTCATAGGGGTACATTGCGTGCCGAAGGCATGCACGCAATGGCCGCAGGCCGTTGCATAAAACAGCTGGGGGTCCAGGGCAGCGCCCTGGTAGGGGTCCAGGGGGCGAAGCCCCCGGAAGCACCCGCGGTTTTGTCATTTCTGAGGTCTCAAAATGGCTTAGGATCCTTTGATTTCTCTTTGGAACATTTTTGGAACAACACAAAAAACCTCAGTGCACGAGAGTCAATCTCAGCGAAAATGTTTTGAAACAACACCCGTTGATAGCAGCGTTGAACGTCGGCTGAACGTCGTTGACCCCCCAGTTTTCTTATCGGATTTGCATGAATCTCAGAGACCATCTTTCTGAAAAAGTGGGGGGGACTAGTCCCCCCCATTCCCCCCCCTGGCGCCGCCACTGAACAAGACTGCTGCATAACTAAAGTTGAAATAATTCAATAAAAAAAGATTCATGTGTTTTTCCAAGATCAAAACAACGTCGCTGATAGTAGTTGCCCAGAAATTCTGAATTTTTTTAAGAAAGCCACTCATAACCTCGGAATGTCAGTTGTGATTATTTTCTTATAAGATATTAGTAAAATTTCTTGAAAACAACCAAAAGCATTACTCAACTCTTTTGTGATAGTAGCTATTCGCCTAAAAATCCTGTTTACTACTCCGGTTGCGACCTCATCAGGACTAACAACAAGACTTATTACATTCATCGTAGCCTACGCTCTTCCACACTCCATCAACCCAGCCCGCCCCATCAACGACTCATCAGTCATCATAGACTATGGACTCGAACTTTAAGTCAAAAAGCCACAATAAATTTCACGAACCTCGTTCTGGTGCAAAGAATGGCCTTAGAAATTTACCCCTGACTACTGACCGAGTGTACTACTGACCTTGACCCGATTACTTAAGTTCCACTCTTCGCAAACAACAACCGCAGCCTTTAGCCACAACTATTTACTTAACACAATTGAATCGGGTGACCTAAGACTAAGACTGGGGCTTACTTGAATTCAATATACTTAATAACAAAAACCTGGACAAAAACCAAACTATTGTGCACTCCAATCACAGCGCAATACTTTTCGACCTGCAATTTGATTGGTTCATGGGGACTTCCGTTTCTTAGGAACAGTAATTTTATCGAACTCCCATCGAAGAGCAACAAACCAATGACTGTACAACAAAATTCGATTGACGAATTCGCGTAGAAACTCGCCTTCGCAAGCTGCATTCGATTTCCACCTAGGTTTTAGTTGATCTGAGCCAACCTCGTCCCCAGGGTGAATAGGCCTCTACGTGAAACTCCCGCCAGTCCCAGAAAATATCCGTAATATTATGAGTCCCAGTTGAGCGATCTCGGTTTGGTGTAGTCTCGGTCTGGTGAGCGATAACTGGGACTCAGGTAATAAGTCTATGTTCAAACAATAGAAATTTTAAGTGACGTCATAGTTTCTTCAAAATTTCACACCAAAATAGGCCGAAAACTATGTAAAAAACATCTATAAAAACCAAAAAATGATGCTACATGAGATATTGTATCTTGCCTTACAGTTATCAATGAAATTATTTGTATTTCCTTTCTAAGAACATCTGCTTTCGGAATCTACATCTTGTTTTTATGCCTAGGCCAAAATTGTCAGTATTTTGGCAGATTTTGTGGCCGGTACCAGGGCCAAGATCGATTTGAAGGTTGAGATTCGAGGAAACTCGATTTGGGGCCTGGGGACGAGGTTGGATCTGAGCGACCTATCCAGATAAAGGAAGATTCGTTTGTTAGCACGTTCCTAATTGTCCGCATTAAGAATAGAAATTTCTATCTTTTGTTACAACATTTCTGACTCCTATGTGTATCCCGTCCGGTCTGTCAAAAACTCTTTGCAATATGTTTTCATTCTTCAAACATAACCACAGACCCTAACAGGCTAGCATGTTGAGTCGGTTCGCTAATTGAGCCTAGTGCGCTGCCCGGGTCGCCGGTTTGCATCGCAAACAGAGCAAACATACCTTGAACCAAACAGAGCTATTATAGCTATTTTGCATTTATGTAGCCTCTACCAAGCGCAGTATTTGGGGGCTGGTCCATTTCGAACAGGACGGAGAATGTAACCAGGTGCACTAGTCTGTTGCTCGGCAGCACAATTGAGATCTATGAATTTTGTTGTACAGTCATTGGTTTGTTGCTCAAGTGAGATCTATTTACGAATCGTTTGTGGCTGAGTCACCATTCTTCCTCTTCATCTACACGATGTGTGTGTCACTAATAGACAGTCGACAACTTCAAGGATATTCGTGGGAAGATTGCCAATCAATTGAGGTAACCCGTTGATGAAGCTTCGAATGCGTTGGCATGAAAATACAAATGGTGTGCAACTTGGGTCACTGGACCGGTTTATTTGCTATGGATGATTGTTACAAGTAGCCTAATTGTTACATGTAGCCCATTTGACACTCCATCTGCTCCTCTATTGCAGCAGGTTGGCTGGCCGTCAGTTTAGAGGCTGGTTAATCGAGAAACATGTACAATGGTTTATAAATCCTTAAATGGCCTCGAACCTGGAAACCTAGGTGATATTTTCTCCAGGTTGTCTGATGTTCATACCCAAGTTTTACGCAATATTAAATGCAATCTTGCTGTACTAAGAATGAAGACAGTTTATGGCCAAAAGCCATTTGCGTTTTGGGGAGCCGACACATGGAATAAACTCGACTCGGAAGTGAAATTAGCCCCATCGATCCAGTCATTCAAAACAAAACTAAAAGCTTTGAATTGACAATATTCTAGGAAAGCTGATCTGCATCGCGACTAAAAATCTTTCCTTTTTCTTTTTTTGATTTTAATATGAAAATTGTAATAGGTTTATATGTTTTTTTTGCTGGGACAATTGGAAAGCAGTTGTTTGTTTTTGTTAACTGAATTGAATTGTAACCCAGGGTAAATATTTTTAAGATGAAAAAAAAAGAGATGCTATCATTTCCATTTAAGTGCCAACTGCGCTTATTTTCAAAGACTTCACTACATCATTGTACGAGAAAGGGGTACTGATTCGTAAGAAAAAGAACCCTATCTCTCCTGAACAATGGCCACACTTGATACATTGGGATGAATGATTGAATTAAACAATTTCTTTCAAGCAGGCGAAATAGTTTCATCTTTTACGTTGAGACATTATGAGGGACAGGAAACTGCCCCTCATAAGCCAAAAAATAACTTAGTATATCATCGGAAAGACTTATTACCTTCCTCCCATTCTTTCGGACACAGCCTCTAACAACTACAACAACATACATCTGTTTCCTCAGAGTAGTTGGAGCGGGGTGGTGGAGCGTGGAGGAGCGTAGTCTACGATCAGTGTAATAAGTCTCATCATCGGATAACCCCTCCTTCAGCTGAAGCGCTTATCGTTAGAAAAACCCAGGGCTGGCATGCGTCTAGCTGTACTAACAAATATGTTATATAAAATAATTTTAGGAAATGACTTAAGTGACAAGAAATAAGCTTTTTTAGCGATGCTTTGGATATGGCCCTTGACATGATAAAGGCCTGGCTTCATCTTACATTCAGCTTCGATTGATGTAGCAATGAATTCTGTTTTAAAATAGTTTCGCTTTCCCTTTCCCGCATCAGACCGATTTAGTCGGGTTAAATCAAGATTTAATGTTACCAAAAACTGAGAAAAGATTTTCGAATAAAAGAATATCATATCTTACAGCTGGGTTGAATTATCATTGATGAAAACCATTTATTTAAATTTTACAATTTCTTGTTAAAATCAACAGATATTGATCAAGATGTACACAAGTATCTTGTTTGCACTTCTGTGCATCGTGAAGTACAGTTATGGTTTGACGTCAAGTGAACTGGCATCATTCACCAATGGCGTTACTGTTGATCAATCCAATGCAACATATTATAAGATATCTGCAACAGGGCTACCTGATCACAGTACTCAGAAAGTCAATCCCAATACTCATTCACAACAAAATCACGTGGTTTGGGTTAAGAAGAATCCGGCATTTGCTGCCAAAACATATTGTCTGCCATTAGGGAAGATTGGAATAAACTCTAACGGCGTAACTTTATTTAATCCACTAACAATTGAAGGACATGACGCAGTGACTGGAGAAAACAGAGAGATATTTGACAGGTACGTTTTAATTTAATGTTAACCGCACTGATGGTTTGCTTATTGACATTATCTGCAGTAATTTGCTGAATCTATCAAATGTGGTAAAAATTCGACTTTTCATGACCTTATTTGGGCCTGGTTTCTCTGAGCATTCCCAGATTAGAGAGGGCTAATTATATCCCTAGTATCTTGCATCTGGTAAGGACTGGAAACAAAACGTCCGGTAAAATTTAGATGTAGTTAGGTACTTAGGAAATGCAAAGTATTGGTTGATATTCGTTACAGCATTACGTCATCTTTTTTGGCTATTATAGCCTTCATCTTAGAATAGTAACGTTTTAATCACGTCTAAACCAGTGCAATAGCAATTTTTTGTTTGAAAAGTCGAAGCATGCACCATACTTGAAACAAAAGTGTCCTTATTTTTGTTTATATGGCTTGCTTGAATTCGTCCATTTGTTAAAAGTTCCTTTGATGAAATTTGATTTGTAGCCATCAACCTTTGTTGCAGCTAATATAGGTCAGAAGTCAGAGAGTTTGACGGTCTTATAAACCTAGGAACCTTGAGATGGTCTTAGAAACCTTGAGGGTTGGAAAAGGCCTCTGCAGTAGAATAAAGGTTTAACACAAGAGCTGAAGGTTTTGCATTTGTTGGCCACTTTATGAGCTCTCCTCTTTTCCTTCGAAGAAAATGATTTTTAGCTTTAATTTCACAAATTATAGTATATCTTTTGTACATTTAGTTGCAATGGTCATCCCACTAATATCGGCGAGTACCATTATCACCAGTTGCCAAACTGTACATACAAAGGTACTGCAGATGAATTCATTGGAGTTGCTCTTGATGGTTTTGCTATTTATGGTCCAAATGTGTCAGATCTATCAAGAGAGATAACAACTTCAGATTTGGATGAATGCCATGGAAGAACATCTACCCTCAATGGTATTTCAGCATATCGCTATTACATCACACGACAATACCCTTACATACTTGGTTGTTTCAAGGGTGAAATCGTAGACGATGGGATGGATATGAGTGGTTTTAATGCTTCGTATGTCTGCGATAAAGCTTCCACTGGTAGGTAAATGCAGATGCTATTTCCAATCCACGTTACTGTTGCTGTTACCAAACATGAAAGAGAAAGCGTATTGTATTCTATGTACCTGTAATTTGACATGCAAGCAAGTATCGTGAGAATGGAATCGCAAAACGTCGACCTCTCAGAGTCACAATAAATTCAGCAGTTAATTCAAGTTCTACTGCGTCAATTTTCCAATATTTAGTCTGATAGCAGCACGAAAGGCTTGTATTTCACAATCAATTTTGGTTGCGTAATGGGGTATTTTAGTGGAGTAGAAGGATGTCGTATCGTTGAAGGATACAGTCACTTCCATAGAGGTTGTCAAGAAAGAGCACCATTAAGTTGAAATTTATGACATTTTGAAAATGGATATACTATATATCTACGGTGGCCCATAAGTGCAATCCCAAACTCTCTTTTCAAAAACCAAAACTTTCTTTTGAAAACGAAAACTTTCTTTTTAAAACTACAACTTTCTTTTGAAAACTAAAATTAAAACTTTCTTTTCAAACCTAAAACTCTTTTTTTCAAAACCAAAACTTTCTTTTAGATAATAAATCTTTCTATTTAAAAACAAATCTTTCTTTAAAGCCAAAACGTTCTTTTCAAAACCAAATTTTTCTTTCGAAACCAAATTAAAGCAAATCGAAGGGAAGCCCCTATAGGGAAGTGCATGCCTCCATGGCCCGAGCGAGGAACGAAGATATTTCAAGTTTCTGCCTTTGTAAAAATGCAGGTTCAAGATTACGGGATTTGTGGCACTAAAAAAAAGGCGGTTTGAGCCATATTCTGCACATTATGTGAGAGTTTGTTGAATTCGAAATAAGCTGCAACCACCTCCTTATAAGGTCTTGCAAGCATGCCTTTGCCTATCCCCAAAATGATGATGGACCAGCACAGACCTCAAATCCTTCATGGCTGTGGACACCTCCAAGCCTCCTCCGTCCTTTTGCTCTTTCGGAGAGCCAAAATTTGGGGCTCTCGAAGCTTCTTTTCTTGCTTTAAAGCATGACTATGGTTAAAGGCAGCCAAGGATAAGGATTGGACTCAAAAATCCACATAATCTTGGACCAGCATTCGCCATTTTTTCATTGACATTTTAATATTTTTGTTCATCCGTCCCCATTGGGACTTCCCCTCGATTTGCTTGAAAGACTTGAAAGGTTTTGAAAAAAAGAGTTTAAGGTTTGAAAAGAAAGTTTTAGTTTTGAAAAGAAAGTTTTAGCTTTGAAAAGAAAGTTTTAGTTTTGAAAGGAAAGTTTTAGTTTTGAAAAGAAAGCTTTAGTTTTGAAAAGAAAGTTTTAGTTTTCAAAAGAAAGTTCTAGTTTTCAAAAGAAAGTTTTAGCTTTGAAAAGAAAGTTTTAGTTTTGAAAAGAAAGTTTTAGTTTTTGAAAAGAAAGTTTAAGTTTTGAAAAGAAAGTTTTAGTTTTGAAAAGAAAGTTTTAGTTTTGAAAGGAAAGTTTTACTTTTGAAAAGAAAGTTTTAGCTTTGAAAAGAAAGTTTTAGTTTTGAAAAGAAAGTTCTAGTTTTGAAACGAAAGTTTGGGATTGCACTTATGGGCCACTGTATATCTGTATTTATAGTCGTGCATTAGTAGGAATATTTTCGAAATTGCGATAAACAGCGGAAACAATTTCGGGCATACTTAAAAGCTTTTTTTGTCTGATACTCCTCAGAGTATGAACGTCAGAAACAGACTGAAACAATAGACTAAGCCCAGGGAGTGTACTCTGATATGAGTACAGTGGCCCAGACGTTTTCACAGCCACCCAAAAAAATAAGCATCTTTCGAAATTGGACCCCAGAAAATAAGTCCTCATCCCATCCTGTCAAGCAAAAAGGCCCTACTGGTTTAATTGGACACAATTATTCAATGTTTCGTTTGATGGGGCTATAAAATTACGAAAAATATGATCGTGAAGGGTTTTGTTATCTCACTATTTTCCAAAAACCCTGTCAAAAATATATATTTGACTTCGTTAGAACCCTCTAAAATTACTTGAAGGGAAATATAAATGGAAAATTTGCTGCCCACAAAAATAGAAGAGAGTTGTTTCTAAACCCAAAGAAGTAAGGAAATTCATAATTCCGACCCAACAAAATAAGCCTAGGCCCCCTGTAAAATTTTTTTCAAGTACACTCCCTGGGAGACTAAGGCGAAATTTATACCCAGATGCGGCTCGAAATGCACCAATCAGAAAAAAAGCTGAGTTGGAATTGTGTTTTAAACACCAATCAGCTTGAGGCGGGACAACAATAAAAATTATTTGAAGAGACCAAGTGAGAAAACGAACTCTTTCTGCCTACACAGAACCGGCTTTGTGATTTTGATGTGGACAGATTCCAAAACGCTGAGATAAAACGAGGATCTAGTCCTGCCAATTATTCGAAAACATTCCTCGTTATAATTTTCTGCACACTCTGGGTTAATGTTGTCCTAGGGCAGAATCATGTTTAAGGATTGGTTGTTGCCTAGATTTGCGGGGTGGTTGCTCCCTTTGCGGAAAGTTGTGGTTACGAATGTTGGTAGGAACATGCTGTTTTACCCTGTCTCTTGGTCTCTGGGAAGTGCGGCATACGCACCTGGCTTCACACCAGCACGAAATTACATAAATAACCAAACTTTTCTGTGTTGTATGCACGTGATCCTTTTGAGCGGATGGCAGAACTACCCGAGTGCAAAAAATCAACCTAGGGTTCATATTTATTTCATATTTCATTTTTAATTATTTTGACACGAAAAACCTTTCAGCTGAAATATATATAATACAATAATAGCAAAACAAAAAAAAAAATATTCATGAGGATTCCTAATTTACAATTTACATACAGGCCTATATTGATAAAAGTTTAAGCTGATCTTCCAAGGGGTCGTGTTTGTGTTACGTTTCAGCTCGTCAAATAATCCTTTAAATGTTTTTTGAATTGGTGTAAGGTAGGAAGCTCCCTAATGTTCATAGGGATTTCATTCCAAGCCTTTAGAGCTGTGTAAGAGAATCTCTTTTTGGAGTACTCCAGATTATACTTTGGAATTTGAAGATTATTGCAAAATCTGGTATTGTAACTAGAGTAATGCGATCTTCGTTGGAATTTGTTCCAAAGGTTTTCTGGACATAGTCTATTTGTGATTTTATATGTCATAACTGATCGATCAAACGTTACTAGTTGTTGAGTCGTTAAAAGTTTTTTCGACCAGTGATCCTTTATTCTGGCAGTGTCGATTATTGTAATTGCCCTGTCTTGTAGGCGCTGTAGTGACTCCATTTTGGAGTTAGACAGACCTCCCCAGATGACATCTGCATCCCGGGGGTGAAGCTGCCCAAGATAAGGGACGGGGACTTGTGGACCCCAGTTTTGGGTCATAAATTTCCATCAATCCCCATCGACCCCCAGTTTTGGGTCATAAACTCGGTTCAACTACAGTACAATCTTTTAAGAAGATTCTTTCTATCCCAAGAGTCAGTTTGGCCACAACATCTATCACTTCCAGTTTGAGGGATACAGATTCATCAATTATTGGGCCAAATTGATTGCTGCTTTGTACCTTGATTCAATCAATTTATATCTTGTTTTTACTACAACTTATTCAAGTCTTTTGTCTGAATGTAAACTGGAGCCAATTCCTCCTTCTTTAAGTAGTACAGTTCTCCTGCAGCAATGCTGGCATGATCTCATCTCATGCAGAAATCCCATCTTATAGCTACCCTGCAGCCATCTCATCTCCGCTGGCAAAAAACCAATAATACTCTACTGCATATACTGCATATAGGTCCATAGGCCTAGTCTCCAAGTAAGTGTCTCAGCAAAAGTAGGTAGATAACAAATAATCCACTTTTTAGTGTGGCATCAAGAATCATCTTTCACCTTGAATAAAAACTAGTTTTCGGCAGTGCCTCGACTTATCAAAGTAATGAAATTTTTACTAAGACTTTCTATAAGAATAAAGTTTAGTTCCAATTTCATTCCAGTTAGCCTCATCTTCATAAAGAGAATGTCCCTCTGAATTTTCTAAGCATGAAGACTAGATACAGTCGGTTCTAGAATAAGTTTATTCTTCATCAGACTTGATTAGAGATAGCGACACGAATACGTCACTTGTATGTCATACAACTCTGAAAGAGCTGAAAATTCAGGTGACAAGGGTGATCGGGTGATCAGAGATAGACGGAAAAATATGAAACTCCGAGAGAGCTGAAAATAAGGGTGACGAGGGTGATCGGGTGATCAGAGATAGAAGGAAAAATATAAAACTCCTAGAGAGCTGAAAATAAGGGTGACGAGGGTGATCGGGTGATCAGAGATAGAAAGAAAAATATAAAACTCCTAGAGAGCTGAAAATAAGGGTGACGAGGGTGATCGGGTGATCAGAGATAGAAGGAAAATATGAAACTCCGAGAGAGCTGAAAATAAGGGTGACGAGGGTGATCGGGTGATCAGAGATAGAAAGAAAAATATAAAACTCCTAGAGAGCTGAAAATAAGGGTGACGAGGGTGATCGGGTGATCAGAGATAGAAGGAAAAATATGAAACTCCGAGAGAGCTGAAAATAAGGGTGACGAGGGTGATCGGGTGATCAGAGATAGAAAGAAAAATATAAAACTCCTAAAGAGCTGAAAATAAAGGTGACGAGGGTGATCGGGTGATCAGAGATACGTCACGTAAATATAAAACTCCGAAAGAGCTGGAAATAAGGGTGACGAGGGTGATCGGGTGATCAGAGATAGTGGCCAGAATATAAAACTCCTAGAGAGCTGAAAATATGGGTGACGAGGGTGATCGGGTGATCAGAGATAGTGGCCAGAAAATAAAACTCCTACAGAGCTGAAAATATGGGTGACGAGGGTGATCGGGTGATCAGAGATACGTCACGTAAATATAAAACTCTGATAGAGCTGAAAATAAGGGTGACGAGGGTGATCGGGTGATCAGAGATAGTGGCCAGAATATAAAACTCCTAGAGAGCTGAAAATATGGGTGACGAGGGTGATCGGGTGATCAGAGATAGTGGCCAGAATATAAAACTCCTACAGAGCTGAAAATATGGGTGACGAGGGTGATCGGGTGATCAGAGATACGTCACGTAAATATAAAACTCTGATAGAGCTGAAAATAAGGGTGACGAGGGTGATCGGGTGATCAGAGATAGTGGCCAGAATATAAAACTCCTAGAGAGCTGAAAATATGGGTGACGAGGGTGATCGGGTGATCAGAGATACGTCACGTAAATATAAAACTCTGATAGAGCTGAAAATAAGGGTGACGAGGGTGATCGGGTGATCAGAGATAGTGGCCAGAATATAAAACTTCTAGAGAGCTGAAAATATGGGTGACGAGGGTGATCGGGTGATCAGAGATACGTCACGTAAATATAAAACTCTGTTAGAGCTGAAAATATGGGTGACGAGGGTGATCGGGTGATCAGAGATACGTCACGTAAATATAAAACTCTGTTAGAGCTGAAAATATGGGTGACGAGGGTGATCGGGTGATCAGAGATACGTCACGTAAATAGCCACTTTCGCAATTCTTTTCTAAGAACACCTTGTTTGTGATGAGCCTCGATAAACATTTTCATTTTTGAGCCTAAGAATGTTTTGTTTTATATTATTACATATCGCACTAGATTCATTTCAGAGGGCATCATCCCAAAGACCCTGTGGAAGTGGAAGTAACACGGGCCGAGCCTCAAGGGAGGTAATTTCTAAAAATGAATGTGCAAATGTTGCAAACATATAACAGTATACCATAATATATCAGTTCTAATCAAACTTCACGAAGAAAACGAAAAAGCAAATGAAAATAAAACGGTTGTTTATAAAGTTTACACCGATTATCGAAAAATCAATACCCTTATCTACCGATTTTCAGAAAATTGAGACCCATGTTTATACCAAAATCGTTAAAAATGATACCGCGGCACGGCCCTAGTACCAAAATATATTTAGTACCCCCGGGTTCTGAGCGTTTTTCAACTCTACAATAATTTTAAGCTAAAAAAAGCTAATGTGCAATGTTCTGTTCAGCAAGACTCTGCAGAAACGAATTCAGGGAAAAAGACCAAGTCGAAAAGTTTACCACATACTGTAATAGTACTATAATACTGATTATGTGGTGGTGCAGTTCTAAAGCAATGCAGTTCTAATTTATCAAGATTGGATCTTATTTGTCGTGTTAAGTTGGGTCCACAAAATGGGCAAGGACGCCTGCGGCAAGGACGCCTGTGGAGGGGTAATAGGTTGAATCAGAATAACTCGGGGAGACAACCGCCCCAGAATCCTGCCTTATCCGAGTGGAGCAAGGAGGGCAAGATGTGCCCTCAGGGTCAACAATTATTTTTAAAATAGATTTAATAGTTGAATACTCCTAGCCAGGTAAACACCAGAGAAAACCAAGAGAACACTTAACGGTGATTTATAAAATACAAAATCAATCAATTATTGAAAGACAGGGTCCCCTCATTATATTGACCATTTGACATATTGTATCATGTAGGTCATAAATCATCAGGGACGGTTGGAGGATTGCACCATGGCTCGGCATCTTCTGCACCTGAAAAGAGATCCTCAAAGCTAATCAGCATTAATGACAATATTTGCAATAGGTTATTGTGAAATTCCCGAACCACAGTACAGGCTGTAAGAACAAACTTACAACAAGAAAAAACCATACCAAAAAGGACTTCATGTTCCAGGGAAGGGAGGGAGGGGCAAAAAATCTTGTGTTACCACCAAAGCGAACGAAACGCGCAACCAAACTGAGCAATATCTGCTCTTTTATACCTAGAAAGTCTCGTAACCACGTGAAGGCGACGCATGAAATCTGCCATGAATGCGTCTCTTGAGAGCAGCATGCAAAATTCTCCGTATTACCATTAAGTTCGATAAAACTAGTTTTATCTATGTTTAAATTTGTCTGCTAAATATTTTAGAATTGTAGAATAGAAGAAAAGCAAGAAAGGACCATAATATATTGATTTCATTATTTGTTTCTGGGTCGAGGGAAAATCCATATGAAACTTGTCGCCCGTAATTTTTCAAAAATTAATGAACTGAGAAAATCATTTTTCGGAAACCAATAGCAACATCTTATTACAAAACTTTATGACTTTTAATGTACCAATTCTTCAAGAAAATAAGGATTGCTCCTGGAAAATAGAGTTAACAAAATAAACAGTTTTATTGTCAACGAAAACATTTAAAGGGCGTTTCCCACGTTTTCCAGGCTTCTGAAGGGCGTGGTCACTTAAAATTTTCTTTGGGGCTACGCCCCCAAACCCATTCGGTTGCCCTTCTTCAAACCTTTGTCCCCCTTGCCCTCCATACGTACAGGCGTCCCTGAAAATGGGTTGTTTGCACGTCGTTTACATTGAAATCCACTTCGACTACTCTCTATCTCGACTACTCTGCATCTCGGGCATTTTCACTTACTTCGACAATTTGCTCCCCGTATCTGGAATATAGCTCTATAACATGTAGAAAGGATGTAGAACCCGTTTTTGAAAAGAGAATCCTTCCATAAAAGCTGGTCGCAAGATAATATGCTTGCTGGAAAATTGCAAGAAAACTTGCATAATCGAAAAAATTTCTGCAATCAAAGATTAAAATTTTTTAAATTTGTACATCATGATACAACCATCTTTAATTTTACAAATACAACAGCATGAGTCTTAAAAGTGAAAAAACGCATGTGTTATATATTCCAATGCCGTATTTACTGTCCACCCTTTAAGACCAAAAGCGTTATTGAGAGAATGTTACCTATTTTAACAATGAATGAGTTCCTCCAAAATTCTTTCTTTTTGCTCAGTTTCACTAAATAAACAATTTTCCAACTAAATATAGTCACAGTCTTAAAGTCGCAATTTTATTTTCAAATGAGCAATGAGCGCCCCCTTTTAACCCAAGCTCCAGAGTCAAACGTTTGGGGGAGGCGCTCTTCGGGAACAGGGGCACTTGGTCAAGTTGAAAAGCATATATGTAATCTACACTGATCTTTAGCATTACAAATTTTAAACTAAGTACTTCTTACATTTGTTTTAAAAAAGATAATTATTTTTAAACACAATTGATATACATATGAACTCTTCCAGCTCACTTGTTTTTCGATATTCATTTTCACAGAGCTGCAATTTTTCATCTTCGCAAAAACATCAAACTCCCAATTGCAAAATAAAAAAACCAAAATATAACCTTAAGTTTTATCTCACAATTTTTTGACACAAATTCATTCTGTTCACACAGCATCACTAGCAAGAACAGCAACTTCCTATACAGTATTGTTTCCAAAACATTACGTTCCTGTGATCACCCGATCACCTTGGTCACCCTTATTTTCAGCTCTATCGGAGTTTTGTATTTACGTAACGTATCTCTGATCACCCGATCACCCTCGTCACCCTTATTTTCAGCTCTATCAGAGTTTTATATTTACGTGACGTATCTCTGATCACCCGATCACCCTCGTCACCCTTATTTTCAGCTCTATCAGAGTTTTATTTACGTGACGTATCTCTGATCACCCGTCAACCCTTATTTTCAGCTCTATCTTTTACTTTACGACGTATCTCTGATCACCCGATCACCCTCGTCACCCTTATTTTCAGCTCTATCAGAGTTTTATATTTACGTGACGTATCTCTGATCACCCAATCACCCTGGTCACCCATATTTTCAGCTCTCTAGGAGTTTTATATTCTGGCCACTATCTCTGATCACCCGATCACCCTCGTCACCCTTATTTTCAGCTCTATCTAGGAGTTTTATATTTACGTGACGTATCTCTGATCACCCGATCACCCTCGTCACCCATATTTTCAGCTCTCTAGGAGTTTTATATTCTGGCCACTATCTCTGATCACCCGATCACCCTCGTCACCCTTATTTTCAGCTCTATCAGAGTTTTATATTTACGTGACGTATCTCTGATCACCCGATCACCCTCGTCACCCTTATTTCCAGCTCTATCGGAGTTTTATATTTACGTGACGTATCTCCGATCACCCGATCACCCTCGTCACCCTTATTTCCAGCTCTATCGGAGTTTTATATTTACGTGACTTATCTCCGATCACCCGATCACCCTCGTCACCCACATTTGCAGCTGTATGGGAGTTTTAAATTTACGTGACGTATCTCTGATCACCTAATCACCCTCGTCACCCTTATTTTCAGCTCTATCAGAGTTTATGTTTTCATGAGGTATCTCTACGTGACGGTTCATCCGTAGTAAGGAATCCTTTGTTGTACAGACTTATCATATAGCCAGGGTGTCATTATGCTATGGTTTTTAATAATTAATGAGGTAATTTGACTGTATGCGAGTGCCTGAACTGCTTTAGCCTTGTAGACAAAAGGTACACGTAACAGAAGGATACAAGTACCACTCACTGCATTGCGCAGGAGGAGGACAATAGATTTCATTCCTTGATAAGTCGAGGAATAGCCCTTCACCCCGGGATCTTATGACTTTCAATAAGGGCATGAAGGATGAGCACATTATGTGGGCCTTAAATTGGTCATGCGATGTCACGGATACAGGTATAGAGACCTATAAACATATACTCTGTTTTTAGAGAGAGCCTAAGACGCTATAGAGAGAGAGAGACCTTTTTTTTGCCAAAATGTAACAATAGATAAACTTTGAAGTCGCCGTAAGTGTCCGCATTTATGATATCATTAGCAAAAAGCAATTAATTTACAATAAACATCAATTAGCAGCATTTTCTACTGTGGCGAACTGGTCTAAACCACCGCTTTCTTAAACTAGAGGTCTGGAGTTCGATCCCCGTTTCACGGTACTCTCAATATTTTTTATGATCGTTTGGTTTTCATTTTCATGTTTTCATACTCGAATCATTGATCGTAACAACTCTATCCGTTTATGTCCTTCAATAAAGTTTTTCATTTTTAGTCTTCAATTTCAATAGTTTTGTTTACTTTTATATGCTTTCGCGGTCCGCAGGTGCATAAAAGCAAATGAGTACCATGAAAAGAATACATATGGATCATATTAGTACTGATTTACTTTTCAATAAAAATTTTTCAGGCTGATATAGTTATGACTATGGAATACTATTTTAAATACATTGATTATGATTGAGCGAAAATCACGGCTGGGCGTAATTTACATGGACTGTACGTGACAGTCGACATAAATGTTTTCGAATGGCAATCAACTGTTAAAATAGCTATTTGTGGTGATTACTCATTGGCAATTAGGTCGGGAGATAGATTCTTTGTTTTGTTTATCGAGTTGATGCAAGTTTATGCCAGAATTTCTATTACGCCACAAGCTCTCTCCGTTCTCTTTTTTGAAAATGACACAAAATCTTATAACAATATATGCAAATTTGGGAATCGAGAACGGCCCATTGCTGTCCAGAATTGAAGGTGAAAGTGCTCGCGAGATTCGAGTGAACGAAAATATGATCAGCAACACCACCAAAATCATCATTATCATAATCATTGACATCATCACTGTCAGATTCAGCATGTTATTATCATTATCGTTGTCGTTATTGTCATGGTCATGATCATTGTGATAATCATGGTCATCATCATCATCATCATCATCGTCATGGTCATGATCATTGTGATAATCATGGTCTTCATCATCATCATCATCGTAATGGTCATGATCATTGTGATCATTGTGATAATCATGGTCATCAACATCAACATCATCGTCATGGTCATGATCATTGTGAGAATCATGGTTATCTTCATCATCATCATCGTCATGGTCATGATCATTGTGATAATCATGGTTATCTTCATCATCATCATCGTCATGGTCATGATCATTGTGATAATCATGGTTATCATCATCATCATCATCGTCATGGTCATTATCATTGTGATAATCATGGTCATCATCATCATCATCATCGTCATGGTCATGATTATTGTGATACTCATAATAATCATGATCATAATCAGTTTTGCTGCAGCTGTTGCACTGCTGGACATGGATTCATTTGTGAAATCATTGTTTCATTGTTGCAAATTCTTGCAAACACTCTTTGGTAAGCGTTGTACCGCCATCCTTCGCGTTGTACCGCCATCCATTCCGAAATATTGTACAGTTCTTCGTGCGCTTTCAAAACCAACTCATCAACACTTTTGGATGCTAATGACAGCATTGCTATGTTTTTTACGACTTTTTCCAAAATCCTAGAGAAAACAGAAATCACTGAGATGGGTCTATAGTTATTAGCATCACTTCTCATTCCAGATTTGAAGATGGGAGTGACCCTCGCCAGCTTCCAGATGTTAGGTTGGCAGCAGCGATACACTTAGCAATGGTCTTTTTGTCCGTAATTTTTGTTAGCCGAAAAACTTGCCATCTTCTTGCGGAAACAATCCGAAATAACGTCAGTAGCCGTTTTCAATAAGAATAGCCTTTATTTTGCCCAAATCCGAGTCAAGCCGAGTTTTAGAAAAAATCTTCAATGCCTGATGAACTAGAGTGTGATGAGGTTAAGTTTCCTCTGTTTTTGACTAATGAAATCCCAACGTATATAGAGGCCGCCGAAGGTTGGTTTCCTAAATATACTGGTGAGAATCCGGTAGCATTGCTTTCAACAAAAACGTCGAGAAACGGCAAGGGTTTTTTTTGCTCCTTTTCGAAAGTAAATTTTAAAGACGGATGCAAGGCGTTAATTTTTTGGAGGAAAACATAACATTCGGACTCTTCTTTGAAAATGATGAAAGTGTCATCAACATACTGAAAATAAGAAAGTTGAACAATGATGTTAGCTAGCGCTGGTCCCAATGGGCTCCCCATGGCTACTCCGTCCCTTTGTCGGTACATCTTATTGTTGAAGCTGAACTCTGCCGACCTGTTAGCAGACTCCATCGATTCGACAAATACCTCCTCGTGGAACGGCGGGCCAACAGATTTATCCCTGTACGGAGCTCTAGCGCAAATCCCGATAGTCGCGTCCAAAGACAAGTAAGTAAAAAGGCTGCTAAGTCAAATGAACACATAAAAGAGTTGTGCAACTCAAAGCGCTAATTTCTATTACTTTTTTAGGCTGCAACTGTCCCATCAGGGCTAGAAGACCTAGAAGACCAAGTGGTGGAGCCGGATGCAATATGTCGAACGTCATCCTTCTGTCTATCCTAGCTTCATTTGCTTGTTATTTCTCACAAAGGTCATTGCACTGAAGAAATACTTCATACTGTTGAAGATCAACTGAAACTTTTTGAGCATATTGACATTGATTGCTGGTCAATTAGAAGCACTTTATCTTAAATGCACGTTCTTTTGATAAAACCGAAAAAAAAACATTTTGTGCGTTATATTTGCACGATTTTCTAATTCTAAGGTTTGCTTGTAATTTTCTTGCATTAATAATTATCATGATTAGCTTCATTTTCTTGTGAATAGACCCTTATTTTTTCAGCTATTATCGATTACCTTTACTATTATGAATTCAACCACCTTGCAACCTGCAGGCAATTATCTTATTGCTATCTCATCTCATTTATCTTATTGTCCCATTGTGGAAACCAGGCAAGACTGTGAGTCTGCGCAATTCTGAACTTTCGCTAGAGTCCGGGGAGATTACCTCCCCATGGCATCCCAAAACCTGGACTACAGCGAAAGTTCAGAATTCCTTTTCAACTGCTTTCCAACTTTGGAATCTCTGTGCAAAAAATGAGACAGGTCACATGCTCCAGTACAGTGGAAGTCAAGTGATTGCAGTGCCAGAAATGAATTCCTGTGAAGGAAGAATCTTGTCTTGCCAAGGCTAATTTGGTACCACTGGCTACAAGCTTAGCAGGCTGCAAGTTAAGAGGCAGGAGAGTGATTTCTTGTATTTTAAACGCTTAGTTCAACTGGACTGGTACTAATGTTCACTGTGTTGAGGTAAAAAGTTCGCCCGCACAGCGTTCGTCAAAAAAAAATCAAACTGAAATTTGTCGTCGTTTTTTTGAAACCATTCTCAAGTCTCAGTGCTGAGCAATTTTGGTAAATTGCAATTCTACGAATAAAAATGAAATGAAATGTTGGGAGAGAAAAAGTTCGGTTTTGGCGCGAAACTAACCAATTGCCAAAGGACAGGAACAAGGAATTTGTGCTGAGGAATTTCCTTCAGAAATTCAACAGGCGCGCAGGTTTGTGTGGCCTAAAGTGCAACTCCGTAAACCTTTTGGACCGTTAAAAATGAAATTGTAAAATGAGTAACTTCGAGAAGATTTCATTGAAATCCCAAAAATTCCTTTCTGATTTCAAAGATGATGATGGCGATCTGGCAATTTTAAATCACATAACTTCGTGTGAATCTTTGGAAGTCTACGCAACTGACTTCGAAAATGGACAAGAATGGTTCAATACTTCCGCACGACTGTCATTTAAGACTAATCTTGCTGGGAAAATTGTTGTACTCGATTTCTTTACATACTGTTGCATTAATTGTATGCATGTTTTGCCAGGTACAGTATGTAAAATATAAACAGACCTTGGCTTTGCTCTCTTTCTCATGTACCATCATATATTTACTTGACTACAATACGTGTGCATACCTATGTTGTAATGCGTGTGGGATGTTAAAGGGCGTTCCTGAACCACGCCCACCCCCTATTGAATATATATAAATAATATAAATAATGTAAATACTAAATGGGGCCAAGTAATCACAATAACTGAAAGCACACAAGCTGCAACTTAACACAGTATTTCAAAAGTTGTTCATAATGTTATTAATGAAAAATGAAGATTCAATGATAGTGTTCCACCCTGCAGATTAGGGCATTTGCACCTGTAAGTTTTTCAGTACAACAAAACAGAAAAAAGGGGCTCTTCCACACCAGAGGTCATGTCGAAAAATGCAATTCTCTGCAAACATGGAATGCCAGCAACCAACCTGCAATCAATTATTTGACACCAGGGCCCAATAGCAGGGATGCTAGGTTGTGATTCCTACCCAGTAACATTAACTGGTAAACAATATCTTACCCTTGACAATCTCTGAAACAAATCCGAAATTGAGAAAACTGAACTGAAAATGTAATGTGCATCAATAAAATATCTCATACTTATAATATAAAACAAATTCACAATGTATTTTTTGAACAAGCAAACCCCATAATTCTTTAATGCTGTGAACATGTACACTAAATATTTTAGTTATGTTGTGAATATCAAAAGGGTCTTGCCTAAACTCTTGTGATGTGTAGATTATCAACTCAGAAATGTGTGTGCACCAATTATTTCAAATTCTAACTTACTAAAATCTATTTACAAAAACCAAATAAACAAGGTGATATATTATGATATATATGATATATATTTATTCAAATAAACAACTGTTCCGACAAGTAACAGAGGCAATATTTATTCATGCAGAGAAGCCAACATTGAACGCTAAAGAGGAGTGGGGTAATTCGAATATTCCCAGAAATCGGTTCGAATGAAGAACGAACGCATCAAACTCAGTTTATAACCGACGCGACTCTGATTCGATTAATTAACTCACTGACGAGGCTGCCGATGGGCAGCGAAATATTTGAGGTAACTAATGAAATTAATAATAATTAAAATAAATTGCATGTGTCGTGAACAACGGTAATATAACAAAACTTCCGAATTATGATTGTGAAAGATTGAAATGAAAAAAGGAGAGTATGAAATAAAGAAAAGTGCTTAAAGAGTTAAGTGTTAATGAGGAGGAAGAAGTAAAGAAATATGAAGTAAAGGGAATGGTGTGTAGTAATGGTACAAGCCTTCTGTATTTGAGTTTTTGTTGATTTATTCAAATATTTTTGTCTGACTTCATTTTTTGAAATAAAAATGCTGCAATAACTAAAGTTCAATTGTCGTTTTTCAGATCTTCATCACTTAGAACGGAATTATCCCATTGAAACTGGGGTGGTTGTTGTTGGTGTACACTCTGCAAAGTTTGACAATGAAAAAGTTTCTTCAAATATCAAGAATGCAATTCAGCGTTATAGTATCATTCATGCAGTTGTAAATGACAGCAATGCTTCTATGTGGAGTAGAATGGCAGTACAGTGTTGGCCAACATTTGTAATTGTGAGCCCAGAGGGAAAATGCCTTCTTTATCTTGTTGGAGAAGGTCATAGAGAAACCTTGATGTCTTTTGTAAAAGTAGCTGTTGGCTATTATAAAGAGAAAGGTACAAATATTTTCTTTGTCTTTCGTTATTGTTTTCTTACTATTATTGTTCTAGTCTTCAATAAAAATATGGAATCATAGGTAAGGTCAGAAGAAGGCAGAAGTGAAAACTGTTTGTTTACCTAAACTGACCTTCCTTGAGAACATTCTTAAAGCCAAAAAAAATTCTCTTCTTTAACAGGTAAATACTGTATGATAAAAACAGAATAAATCACCAACTTAACTCTTTTAGAATGTTAAACAAACATTTACTCATTCCATGCTAAAAACGTTTGAATCCATTGCATCTAAATTGATACAATATTGATTAGACAGATTTATATTGTTGTATGTTATAAAAGTTAAAATCATCTGAAATCATCTGAAATCACCTGAAATCACCCGAAATCACCTGAAACCACCTGTAAATCACCTGAAATGAGCCGATAGGTCCCCTGCGACTTCTTGCGTTCATATATTTCAATTTATTAACACAATAACGCCTTTCAGTTTTATCCAAAAGATGCTGGATGACAATGCTTTTCACCCTTTTGGAAATGGAACATTTTTAATCAGAAACAAAGCATTGTAGTATCGCTGTTTTACTGCTGGAAATTTTCTCAAATATACAAACAAACAAGTCATTGTGTTGTTATTTTATGAAGCTCAGTGAATTAAAGTTCTCTTCTTACTTAAAACTCTGCTAGTAGTCTCCAAAAAGATAAAACATCTAGCTTCATACAGAAATCTTTTTATGTTTATGTACGTAGCCTAATGAATATATCTGTATCTGTACATAATTTGATCTAATTGCTCATTAAGTCTTTTTTCTTTTCAAGGAATGCTGAAGACACATAGCTTGCCAATACAAATGTCAGACCTTAATCAGAAAAATCAACTTAGGTTTCCTGGCAAACTTTGCATCATGGGTAATGATTATGCTGTTAGTGATTCTGGGAATAATAGAATTTTGATTCTTTCCAAAGATGGATTTGTGAAAAAGACCATTGGTTCTTCCGAGAAAGGCTTTAAAGACGCATCATTAAAAGATTCTTCATTTAATACACCGCAAGGAATTTGCTATGTAAATGGAGTTTTATTTGTTGCGGATACAGAAAATCATGTGATAAGAAAGGTATTGGTTTTGATTATAGGATTATGCAAAGAAGGTTGTGGGTAGTCATGATCAATGAAAATTCTATCAAATTTGGGTTCAGGTTTAAGTATCCTTTCTTGGAGTTAGAGTAGGAGCACTCTTGCTGATACCAACAGCATTAAAGATTAAATTATGACTGCTCCTGTCATTTTCATTTCTTTCAGTGTTAAGATTTTGACAGAGTTGAAGAAATGTTTTGATAACCTTACAGATAGTATAAGGAAACCAGGAGCGGCCACATGAAAAATGTTGCCTTTTCGAAGTTTTATTAGGCTGCAAGTCCGCCTTAGGTCTGTGATTTTCACTTTGGCATGAAAGGAAAGTGGAAAATGCAGACTTCTTAACATTTCATCTTGCTCTTCAATAAACCCTTGTGGTCATTTAAATGTGCTGAATTTGTTTTCTTTTTTTGTTCACCATCGTTCAGACGTTAAAGAACATCGTTTGTAATGTTACAAAGACGTATATAAGAGACTTTCTGCATGTTGGTCGGTTTATCCTTCCAATAATCGGAAAAGAATTATTAGGGACGTCATAGAGCGGAGGGATAGCAAGTCCGCGTTTTCAAGGCCCGCA
Organism: Chrysaora quinquecirrha; assembly: GCA_014526335.1. Lineage (NCBI taxonomy): Eukaryota > Metazoa > Cnidaria > Scyphozoa > Semaeostomeae > Pelagiidae > Chrysaora > Chrysaora quinquecirrha. The sequence continues at coordinate 171,895 of JACTAT010000250.1, forward strand.
TTTTTCAATTTGGCAAAAAGGAAGTGAAAAACACCGACTTCATGGTCTTGTCAAAACTGACATCAAATTTCGCTTATATTGGTTCAAAGGCATGATCTGTGAGTCTTTCAAAAGCCAGAGCCTGAACGTATATGTAAAAGTGAGTGCTAAACATGTTGAAGACCATCACTTTTGTTTCTTGTAACAGATACATTGAATTGTTTTAAGTTAGGTCTTGTTGGATATTGGGCAACAGGCGGCAACAGGCGGTTTTTCTGAAACTGTGAAATGAAAGCAAACATTAATTCTAGTCTACGTAAGTTTCGGAGAGAATTGCGGATAATGCGTTTGTAATCAAGAAAAAAGAAACGATAAATGATTTCTACAAACACATCAAATTTTTGCATGTGGATTTAAACCAACAACTGAGGTAGAGAATGATGGGAAACTAGTCTTCTTTGACTCTGAGGTTGAAACGAAATACCAATAAATGTTTACTCGTAGCTATCAGTGTACAGAAAGCCCTCCGACACTGACCAATACCTAAATACGAACTCAGATCACCTAGAAACTCTCGAAGATAGTGTAGTCACACCTCTCTTCAACAGAGAAGGGTCAATCGTCAATCACGAGCAAACCTGAAGGATGTCAAGGGTTTTTCAGGCCAATGAGTGCAAACATGAAATCATACGCAACGCGGTCACGAGGAAAACTTCAAACTCAGACAGAATACTGAGACCGACGAAGAGACACCCAAATGTTCTATGAACTTTCTTTACATCAATCAGAGAGGCAAGTGAGAAAATCCGTAGATTTTTTCGAAACCAGATATTAGGTGCAATTTTCATTCTTTTCACATACCCATAAAGTCACGTTCAAGACCAAAACACAAATCTGACGCCTTGAGAAATCAAACGAGGTAAACAGAGTTACATGTCTGAGATCTGGCACAGGGTATTTTTTAGTTGATGAAGAAAAAATTTGGATAAATATACTTTTAAAAGTAAGCATCCATTCAGTTCTATCTACGCCATATATCAATGAAGCATCATACACCGTCTGAGAAATCTTGCTGAATGGAATCAAAGGTTGCAAGCTTATCTAATGTTGGCACCTTGAGTTCTACAAATTGAGCGTGGAAAGTCCAAGCTTTCTGGCTGTTCAGGTTAGTGTATTTCAAAACATTTCGATCCGATCAACGCGGTAAACGACAGAAGAGCCACATTTCTCATTGCCCGATGCTGAGAGAGTGATCCCTCCTGGAACGTTGCCTGACAAATATCAAAGGCTTGTCATCAAAGGCTTCTCATGATAATCGGTGATAACCTTTTCAACATAGGTGTGAAGTTGTTGGATTGAAAAATGAAAATGCTATAGCACTCAGTGTCATCTGACTGGTTATTTTTCAGTGGCTTTAAAGCTGACTGTGTGTCTTCAAGTAGAATATAGATGTGTCCAACAAATGTCAAAAACTCACCTAATTTCGACCAAACCCATGTAATTTAGAAAAGCAATACCAAGCTGAAATAAAACCACCTTTATTAAGCTGAAATCATCTGAAAGCACTTGAATTCAGCTGGACCCAGCAGTGAAACCATTCGGTATAATCAATTATCCTGTGCTATCGTGTGGATTGGTGGCAAAGTCATGGCCCATGATTCGCGAGATCTTTGGCTGAAGCTCATGCCGAATGTTTCAAAGTTGCCTTGACGTTGCTGAAAAATGTTTAGACTATAGTTTCTCGTTATAAAGAGTTCTTGTTAGGCGAAAGGGTAAAAGGCATTGACAGTTTGATGGTAATTTCTAAAAATAGAACAGAAATTTGTAAGGTAGAAGACTGTTTTCTGTAGTAGTGCAGCGACACATTTTTCTGGCGAAAATAATAAAATGTATTCTTCTGGACTATAAACATGAATGAATGTGCTTCATGGCAGCAAATGAAGCTCATAGACTTGCATAACACATGACATTTGCCTATTAAAGATAATACCTTAATATTCCTCATACACAATGCAATGAGTAACATTATGCAAAATGAGGTTCAGTTCATTATGTAAGCTGTCGTACAAGCCATACACATACAGCATGCCACTACTGAGCAACACATAAACACTGTGATGCCTTATGGGCCTTACTGAGTAATTAATTTGTAGATGTAGATGAGATGAACACGAGCCTGGGTAAATTGACCGTTGTAATGCGGTCATTTTAAACTTTTCTTTTGAATGACATTGTTTCACGCGCAGGACCGCCGAGAAGCGGCCCGGGCCCCAGGGTGAAGCAAAATTTTTTTAGGGCCACGCCTTTTTTCGTGAGAACACCCTTTTTAAACAGAGTTCGTTAGATTCAAGTCAAAATTCATTCGCCTAAAAATCACACTACACAACAATTTTACGGGCCGTTTTTTATGTAAACGCTTCAAAATAACATTACTGAAGTCAATTTTTCTCCAAAGAATTTTCTCGAAATTGTTAACTGCCGGCCCCAGGGGGAATGACCCTGGCTGCCCCCTCTCGGCGCCACTGTTCACACGTAGGAGACGAATTAATTTTAAAAGACGAAATGCTTGTTTGGTATGTTTCATAGCAATGTAAGGCCTTGGAGTTATTTGGAAAACTTTTGCTTGACTTCAGCTTTGAGTTTGCTGCTCCATTTATTTTAAAAGATAGAAGTTAGAACACGAAAGGTCTTATCAGGAGGTAGGCTAAGTTTACGATTAGGCATATCTAATGTTGTGAAAATAGGTACGAAATAGACTTGGCTTGTTAAGGGTTTGCTAATCGACGGTTGCTTTAACGAGCGGCAGCATATCGTATGCCAGTTAAGAGGAATTGCAATTATCAATTCTCCTGTGAAAAATATCGACCGAAAATTGATAATGGTCAGCGAAATTACCTTTTTCTATAGATCGACTTGAAAAATGGTTTGGTATCTACTGTTGCAGGCACTGGAAAACAAGGGAATGATAAAGAAGGCGGTAGATTAGGAAAGGAGCAGGAATTGAGTTCTCCTTGGGATGTTGTAGTTGGCCCTTCTCCCGGTAAGTATTTACGTTTCCACAGGTCCCATTGAAAATAACGAAAATGATATTTGCCCTTACTTCAAGCATTCGCCTGTCTCATTTTTGATTCGTGGGCTAATCTGGTAGATGGCGAGAAACCTGTGCCGAAAGTGTCATTTGGTTCAATCTTAAATTTTTGCTAAGAAACGATATAATGTTTGATTTATTGTTTAAAAAAACAGATCGCGATGATGTATTGCGACCCTGAAGTTTGAACATTGTTCAGAGTCGTTTCATTGTTTTATCGATCAGTCTATTTTGGCATTGAAGAGTAATGGCGGAGAAATGGACAATACTATTTCCTACTGAAAGGTCAACTGGAAGGCCATTCTTGAAATAAGGGTCAAACTCAAAAATTCCGAACCACCGATATTTGGGCATGTCCCTCAAAGCCTTTAAGTATTGTCTAACAAACAATTTAGAATAATGGGTTTAGTCATCATAGGAGCAAATTGGACGATTGTACATGTACCAAACGGTTAGCCAAACGGTTAGCGTTTGGTGAAGTAAAACCTGTTTTTCCGTGGGTATGTGTACCAGGCATGCCAGAAAGTCATGACCAGTGAATGTACAGCATGGGAAATTTTGCAACATGAACGAGAAAGCTCCAAGCGAAATTATTGCTACAAGACATCGTTAATCTAGCTATGGTAATTAAAGGTCAAGGGGAAAACTAGCTAGCAATGCAAGACAACAAGCTATAATAACAGGTTACTAAAGCATCGTCAAATAAAATCTAATAATATACATTTTTGTTCGAAAATTATCGCTCCACCTTGGTCAAAATAGCGACTAGCTCTAGCTTTTGGCTCAAGTGCCTAGTGGTATCCCCCCCTGTTATATGCTGTTTGGTTAAAATCATACCTTTGTTTTGGTAATTTTGGGACCGAAAACTCACTCATTCGGGCAGCATGTACCAGTACCAAAATTATATTAAGTACCTCCCCCCTGAATTAAAAAAATCGTGAAATAACAAAACGAAGAAACTTTTGGCAAAAATTATTTGCATTTTTACTTGACTTGAATTCAAATTGATGAACATGCTACAAGTTTTGGCATGGAAGCATATTGAAAACCTTTTTTTATTTCAAAGGGTAAGGAATTCCACAAAGATGTCCTCTGTAGATTAAAATAAAAATAAGTAACAACGAGATATGCGAAGTTATTAACGACTCGTTCACTGATTCTAGTTGATATATGTGTTTTCTATCGAAGGTAAAACTGAAAGAAATTTGAATATGGTACTGTATATAGCCATGGCAGGAACTCATCAAATATGGTCAATATTTTTAGAAGATGGGACATGGTTGAAATCTGGGTAAGAAAAATTCTCTGGTTCTATTAGAGATTTTCGATTGCCTTTCGGACATTATGTAAGACATTACTGACCCATGCCACATGGTATTCATATACGTTTGATCATCTTAGAAGTACAATATTTCAAAACTTGAACCTTTGTGAATAGAGCTACTGACAGTTGTTTGAACAGTTTCTGTCATAACATCTTTTATATGCGATTCTAGTCATCCAAAATCGTGCGAAATCATAATATAATTTTAACTTGTGTCATTCAACCGACGCAACGCATAAAAGGTCTGGTTTTCAGTTAATTTTCATGAATTTTTTTTCCGAAATTTATTATAACAAGTTGGGTACACGTTTTCTTTCTTATAAGAACAACCTTTATAAGAAACACCAGGCTGAAATTTGGGTCAGAATTTTTTGCCATCTCCAGTCCTATTTGAGGTTGACGCAAGAAACGTTCAGACGAAGACCTTGCCTGAAAATGTATGTTAAACATGTTTTTGAGAAGGATAAGGGGTGATAAATTAGTGAAAAGGCACTTGAAAGGTAAGAAAAAGGCAGGCTGAGATCGAAGCCAAGTGTTCTTATAAGAAAAAAAAAGAAAAAGGTGTGTATCCTAAAAGCACGGAATATAGAATGACGCAATGACGGAACGGAATGAGGGTTTATTTATTTCATACTTCGGATTCCACCCGATAGTGCTTATAAATCACTAATTTGCCTTCTAAGTAACAGATAAATGCCGGGGGTACTTCCATTGTTCAGTATACTAGACGTGCCGCCCAAATGGGTAACTTTTTCAGCGCCAATTTCCCTACATATGGATTGGTTTTTCGCAAGGAGTCCTCTACACATGGGTAGTAAAAACTTTTAGACATGCGATGCTTTAAAAAGCCTGATAAATTTTTTGCATTTAGAGTCAATTTTATGGTGCAAATCGGGTAAATGCTTTTCTTTCTCAGCGCAAATACCTTTTCGCCGCATTTAGAGTTTCCTCAGGTGTTTACATTGGTTTCAAATATTTGAGATATTGGTACAAATGGGTATAAAATTTCGTTGTTTTTCTATAATTGGGTACTATGACTAACCAAACTTACTGGTAGACATGGGTGGGTTTGGAAAAACTGGGCGGCACGTCTAGTCTTCTCAACAATGAAGTACCCCCCCCTGGGAGATAAATGTCCTTTTGAAACTAATATTTAGACTTTTACATGGTTTACCAAATTGATTATGAAATATTTCAGCAAGCAGAAATCTGGGATTTGCATCAGATTTGCTGGAAGTGGAAATGAAGAGAATCGAAACAACAGTTATCCCCACAAAGCATCGTTTGCACAGCCATCTGGATTAACAATCGCAGAAATCAACGAGAAGAAATATATTTATGTAGCTGATAGTGAAAGCAGTTGTATTCGCAGTGTTGAGCTAAATAATGGTGCTGTTAAGGCTTGTGTTGGTGGAGAGAGAGATCCAATGGTACGTAGTCCAGTTATTTAATTATTTGTTTTATTTTTGTTCACGATTTTGATCTCTGTCACCGATATCAAATGTGTTGCCTTCTTAGTACTCGTTTTTTGCATATTCATACAAAATACAAACCCTCGTATCAGAACGTTAGGAAGATTTTTTCAGGGAAAGAATTTCAAAGGAAAACGCATATTTCTTATGAATTTGCATGTATACATAATGGTCCATACAGACGATAAACCTGTTTGATTTGATAGTCTCCATTCTTTATTAGGTATAATGTAATTGGTGTAAGTATGCAATAAAGGGATTTTGTAGCTTCACCGGGCAAAGATCCTTGGCGAAATGCCCTTAGCCATTTTATCTGATCGTCCATAGCAGTTCGAGGTTATGCAATTTATTGATTGCAACAACGACTTCGTCAGATTTTCAGGATTTTATTATATTTCTCTCTTATTCAATGAGTGTTCAAATCCTCGAATTAGCCCCCCTCAAATAAGCCCCCACATGTTGGTTTTAGTCTTTTGAGTCCATATTGGTACTTTATCGACTAATGACAGAAAAATGCCTTCTTTTAGTCGATGATAAATCATACTTTTGTGAATACTTTTATAAGCCCCCTCGTTTAAGCCCCCACCTCGAATAAGCCCCCCTCAAAAAACACCAAAAATGATAAACCCCATGGGGTAATTCAAGGATTTACGGTATGTACATATGGGCTTCATTCAGGAAACGGGCTAGGCTTTTCTTATGCAAGGTTAAATATGGAATAGATTGTTCTTCTTCTTAAGAATCTTTTTGCCTATGGAGATCAAGATGGAAAAGGAGTCAACGCCAAGCTACAACACCCTTTAGCTGTTGTTTGGAATCCTAAAGATGGATTAATTTATGCTGCAGACTCTTACAATCACAAGGTATCAGGTATAATAAATTGCTTAGCGACATTTGCTCTCTTGGTCTAGTGATTGTCAAAATAATTTCTTAAATTAAAACCTTGACTTCATTAAGAATGCATCTGAGCAACTGAGACAGTCAGTCGTCAACGTCTAGATCTACCCTATATATCACAAGAGAAGTATTACACCCTTGGATCCGCCTGCGTCCCAAACCTCATGCCGATTGTCGCATCAGGTTATTTGTTCTTTGATGTCTTTGGGCACAAGCTGCTGGGCCACATCAGCTGTATAGCTACCAGAACCCATGAGCCGCAGTTAGAAATAGAGATTGCTTGCTTACTTGATGGCACTTCGCTATTGGTGAGATGAGTCTATTATGCTTTTCCTCGCGGCCTTATCAACCATGAATGTCTTTTAGGCAACAGCAACATTGAAAATGTTTTTTTCGTAATTAAGTCAAAATTTAATTTTTGAGCATAACATTTGGTACACTTGTTTTTGAAGGAATAAGAATAATGCTGACATCACCTCTTAATACTTTACTTAATGAATAACACTAGGGAAAAGCCAAAGTTTTGACACAATATTTTTATTTTCAACACAAAGAACAGTCAAATATGTACTTAGAAAAGGCACAATTCGACATAAACGATGTTTTATACGTGTTTATATCCAAGGTCTGTCTAACTCCATCACCTTTCGAGCCTTTGGCCTGAACTGTCGATTGTTGTATCAATACACTGTTGCTGCAACTTATCCAAGCAGCAGTTAATAAAATTTAATATAGCACATATTTAGAACACATCTTTTTACCGACAAGATATATTATATACAGTAAGTATTTTAACGAAATTTTATTGACAATGATTGAGCTTCGGTTCCTGAAATTAAAACAGTTTCTAAAGCGGGTTCCTCTTTTGAACAACACCCTGTAATTTTTTCAATCAATTAGAAAATTATATTTTTCTCATTCCACCATTTCAAATTCTTTCTATTCCTTGTTCTGGATTTCCGTAGATCAAGCAGATAGATCCACTGAATTGCACTTGTCGAACGTTGGCTGGAACCGGGAAGGCCGGCTTCAAGGATGGAAACTTGTCTGAGTCGCAGTTTAACGAGCCCGGGGGATTGGCAATTACTGAAGACGGCAAAGCATTGATTATAGCAGATACAAATAATCACTGCATTAGAATAGTTGACTTGGAAAAGAAAACAGTCAAAAAGGTATATATTTTGAATTTTTTTGTTTTATCAATTTGAAACCAGAATTTTTACACAATTTTCTTATTAGCATCGTTTAATATTCGTATATCGCCTGGTTCAGAAATAGCATCAAGAAATGGCGATTAATAAAGAATTTTTGACGTCCGTTTTCTGACTTCCATCGACACAGAAAAAGAATTTTTTTATTTTCGAACAATTCTCAGACAACATCCTGGAATCCTGCAATTAGTGAGTATCAAAACTTAACTGAACTCTGTGGCTGGGGCACTGTAACATTGATGACTACTGGTAACTTTAAATACATGCTCGTTGTGAATCATTTCTTTTTTTAAGGATGCTGTGTTATAAAGTCAGTCAACGCATTTCGAATACCCTCTAATCTCCAATCATGTTCTCCTATCCTTTTTTTTGGAAATTTTCCACCCAAGAAATGTTTATTCCTGGCCCACCTTTGATATTTCGCAACCCTGGTTCCATCTTCATCGATGAGCAAACTATTAACTAAGAAAAACCTTATTAGACATGATAGTCACCACTTATTATGACAAGCCTTTGATATTTAGTAGGGCAACGTTTCGGGAGAGATCCGTCTCCCATCACCGGGCAATGAGTAATGTGGTTTCTTTCTTATTTATTGCAAATGTCGGATCGAAAGGTATGAAATTAACCGGACCTGCGAGGCAGCTCGAAATTTTTGGCGCTCAATTTCTAAAATTTGTGGCGCCAAAATTGCGTTCAGTGCAACTTTTGATGTTATTCAACCAGATTTCTGGGATTGAGTAAGATACTTGATTGAGGAGTTGATAGAACTGCAGTAAATGCTTTCTTTAACAAGTCTGTTTTTCCAGTTCTTATCCTCATCAATGACTGAAGTGTTATCCCAATCCATCTGGTGTTTTTCCGTGCATCAGTGGTTGGCAAGATCACTTTTGTCAATTCGACCATGGGTCACATTTGATTTGTGTTCTTTGAGCCTAGTTCCAGTCTCTCTTTTCGATTGTCCTATATATGATTAAGGACAATCTCTACATGGTATTTTGTATACCACGTTTGATTTTTCGAGATCGTCAACTTAGTCTTTTGGCCTTGACAGCGACTTTTTAAGTGTATTAAGGGAATAAAAAGTAAACCTTATATTTTGTTTGGACAAAGATCAACGGGTGTTTTCACTTGTCCCTCTGATGTATGGCAGGTTCATAAAACATTTGGGCTCCTCTTTGTCAGCCTCAGTATTCTGTCTGGGCTTTGAGGTTTTTCTCGTGACCTTGCGTATATCTTCTTGTTTCTATTCATTGGCCTTTAGAACGCTTGAGATCCTTTGTGCTCATTATCTAGATCATCAAGATTGCTCGTGATAGATTTTGCTCTGTTGAAGAGAGAAGATATGACACTGTTTTTGACACTGTCTGAGTGATGCAAGTTTGCATTCGGGTATTGATCAGTGTGCGTGGGTTTCCTAAAGTTTTATTGGCATTCCGTCGAATCTGAGTGTCAAGGAAGGCTAGTTTTCCATCATTCTCTACCTCTGTATAAACTTCAATTTCACATATAGGGACTACATGTCAGAAACAGCCTTGATAAGTCGGAATATATTTACTAAGAAAAAATTGATGATGGTTTTCGTTTCTTATGAATTGTTTATCACTCAATTTTTCATACTTCTCGTCAGACAAGGACTGAAATTTCCCGGGCCGCGGTCAATTCAAAACCTCTGTCTATTGATTAATTGGTATCTTCTTAATTGGGAACAGAGTAAAGCCTTGGGCCCTTGGCCGTAACCTCCCAAAATTTCTCCCAACAACATCTAACATTGTTTGGAGTCATTTGTGGGGGTCGTTTGGCCAATCATGTTGGAATTTGTTAGTTGGGAGTTGTTGGCTATGGTTTTGTTTTCACTGAAAATGTTTGATGTTGAGGATGAAAAACTATATCGCTCTAGATGTTAATGGTAGATGTTGGTTGTGTTTGGCCGCATAGGCCTACAAAATCATGTTCACACTGGCGTAGTACATAGCAAATACCGCAAAAATAATCAGAAACAGAAGACCTGAGTGGAAGTATGTGAATGGCAAAGGAGACATACGTGAAACGAGAAGGCAAGGTCTGCGAGAAAAATTAAAAAAAAAAAAAAAACATGTAAGCTCTCTGTCGAAAGCAAGGAGAGTATTTGCGAAACTTCAATTGACATGATCACTAATTATTCGTTTTAGTTGGACATTCTTTTTCCTGATGTTTTGGATGCAGCTGCACTGTCCATAAGTAATAATTCATCGCCACAGTCGAAGTCAAACACAAAAAAGAGACTTGCTGCAAAAAATACTCCCATGGATGAATTATTGCCGCTGACTGCTAACCTTGACAAGCCGATTGATTTGAAGATATCTATTCAACTGCCAGATAATTGTCATTTTACAGAGGAAGCTCAAAGCCTTTTTATGATTATCCAAGAAGGCAAAGGTATTGGCACTGTCTGTTTAGAAATCCATGGAAATGACTTTTAAAGCTTTATAGACTAGCTGGAGAAGCATATACCTTAAAATCAGATACTGAGAAGCTCCCATTTTCTTTTAGGATGGGGTCCTTACCTAATAAGAATAGGGAAGTGATGTAGAAAAGCGTTTTACCCACAATTGATACTATTCTTATTAGTCAAGTCTCTGAGAAGTCGGATTAAATCCTTAAAGTTAAAAAGTTTAATTGAATTGAATGGAGCATTCAACAACTATAAAAACCGAAAGTTCTCTTCTTCTTCATCAATACTTTGCTAACAGTGTGATTAGCCGCAAAAAATTTGTGAGTGGGGTCATAATAAGGAAACTTGATTTATCTTAAGCAGTTATGTGATTTTATCTATTCTAGACGATAATGAGTTTACCGAGTTGATAACTGGCGAAGTGGACAAAACTTTTGGTATAGAGAGAAGCATAAATGTGCAGAGAGAAATCAGGTCATTTGTTACAATTAAGGTTTGTGCATCAACTGTTTGTTGCAGGTATATATCGTCTCAGTTGTATTCAAAGCTGAACAAAAGGTTTTTTTGCTTGCTTCCTGTTTTGTAACAAAATGGTCTAACCGTCAGACGAGACAGCCTTACGTGGGTACAGATATGTTGAACGAATCTTCAGCTCCGAAATCATATTTTTTGTTCTCTTTACCTTTAACTGTCACTAACAGGATTGTATGCCAGACGTTGATGTTTGATTCTTGGGTATATTTGGGCACGAATTATTCTAATTAACGTATCTCGGTTGTTTTTTGCACCATAACCTGATTCAAATCATAACGAGTGCCTCTCGTCTGTATGCATCCCATGAACAGTTTTAGCGAGAAGATTGAGCATTTTCGATGTTTCTTTCTAGATTGATGTTCTGGTATACTTCTGCAGTGAAGCTGGAATTTGTCTGATGAAGAGTTTTGTATTAAAACAGACACTAAAGCATGATGATGCAATTGAAAATAACAATAACATCACTTATAAATATTTGCTAACTCTTGACCGGACCAACAGCGCAATCTGATTTGTTCTTCATCGGTCTGTACCGGTTTAAGCCGTATTGACCGGCGTTGATATAACCACGTGATATAGCCACGTAATTTCTCATTGATCTAAGTGAGAGAGATTGAGATGGGAAAATGAAATACTGACAAAATATGTTTTTGAGTAAACATTCTCCAACAAAGTTCGAAAATATTCTATAATGTTTTCAACACCATATAATAAAGCATTTATTGAACGATTGCTCGGTCAATGCAGGAAAATATTCGGGGCCTCACCTCAGCTTCTTGTACGGACCTCACTACGTTCCAGGTCCGTACGTCATGCTTCGGTCCGAATATTTTCCAGCATTGACCCTCGCAATCGTTCAATAACCGCACAATATTTGCAAAATGTTTAAGAAATAGCGTTTGATTGAACGTTTCTCTTTTGACTCCTGACTCTAGTCTCCAGTTCCACTCCCTTAATTTGATTTGTCACTTGCCACGCTAAGCGATTGTAAATTGAAGGTACCCATTAGCCATGTTTGAATAATGAGATCAGCCTGAGATCAGCCTATACTCTAAGGTGCCAAATAAACGGGGGGGTCTTAATAAATGGGTGGTAGGAACTATTTGAAAATATTAATGAACGGGGATGAACGGGGGGGTTAATAAACGGGTGGGTGTGGAATATTTATACACTACACTACCTAAGACACTATACTATTTCTATTATACACTACACTACCTATGATTACACTATTGAGTGTAAACTTTTGTACACTACTGTTTTTTCTGAGTTATTTCATCAAAAATAAGGTTTATGAAGCGTAGTTTACTCCTTTCCCAAGTGAAATTCTTTCTTCCAAATTTTTTCTTCCAAAATTAATAAACGGGGGGTCCTAATAAGGTCCAGGGGGTGGGGAGAAAAGCTCAAAATTAATAAACGGGGGGTGACGTTTATTCGGCACCTTAGAGTGAGCTTGCAGCTTGCATTTGCAACGAATAGTGTAGAAGAATCCCCACTTTGTTTCCACTTGTTCTCTGTGATCCTATCTGTTTCAGGCTTTGTTCTTGCTTTTCCCTGCGATCTTCATTGATCCCCATTTCCTTTCAACTTGTTCTCGCTTGTTTGCAGTAATTTCCCTTTTTCTGAGTTGTTCCTCCCCTTTTTCAATGATCCCCTGTTCCCCCCTGTCACTTCTGATTCCAACTCATTTCCACCAATTCCTACTTCGTTCCCATTTGTTCCCTCCGATTCCAAGTTATTCCCACTTTGTTTCAGCATGTTCCATTGTTTCTCTTCAGTTCCGTGTATTCCCACTAATTCCACGAGTTCCCAGCTTTATTGTGTGTTCCCGATTTTAGCGCATTCTGGATAATGGCTTCCTATTGAGTTTGTTTTTTCCCGAATTTCGTAGATCTAGAACCATCAAATTCAAATTCAAATTCATTTAATTCAGCAACAAATTACAGGTTATATACTGCTACTCAAATTAAAGACTTTCTAATTATTTAACAAAGATGAAATAATTAACAAAACATAGGTTGCTTAGGACGCTAAGAAATTCTTACCTTTTGTTACAACATTCCTGATGCTTAGGTAGATTTCATTCGGTTTGCCGAAAACCGCTTCATCATGTTTTCATTCTTCAAACATAACCCTGTCATCGGAGCATTTCAGCGAATTAGTAATTCATTGGCAGGCAATCAGAAACAAAATGGATGTTACGAAGCTGTTCAAAGCTACCTTGAAAACTGTGCGTTTAAGAAAGAAAGGCCTTGAAAATTATGGTGAAGAGTTAGCATTTATTAAAAGTAAACAACCAAATCAGGCTAGTCCCTTTCAGCAGAGCTCTTCGAAAGTGGTAGGTTACATATAGCAGTGGCTGTACCTAGGCCTATAAAAATGTCGACCAAAAAGTTCACGTTTTTTTAGGCCTCTTCTCTAATACTACACTTACTGGACAAAAGTATTCGAACGGTCGTCAAAAATGGCGGCCAACAGCGGCCATAGGCCCAACCAAAACATTTCTTCATAACAATGGCTTAAGTCACGCGGCCATTTTCACAGGAAATTTCAGTGGGAGAATGTTTCTAAATTTAACAGTCTTTCGATTAAAAGTAAAGGTAAAGAATTATTCCTCAGATTGGTTAAAATAATCCAACAAAATTAAAGAGTGGTGCCTCCAAATATTTTGCAAGAAAGTTTTTACAGTGGGTATCAAAAAAGCGATAGGCTATTATATGTACCATATTTCGAAGAACGACACAATAAATTTCTGTCATTGAAATGGAAAATACATTCAGCTTTCTTGTTATGATAAAATTCTTGCTTAAAATTACGTTTTGAGAGAGCTTCGGGTATTTTTGTATCGAAAGTTTTTTCAGGTGGGTGAACTTTTTAGCAGGCCAAGAACAGCTATATCAGACAATTTTGTGTTTCTCTCATGTCAGTAAGACGATTGCTTAAAAAACAAACAAAAAATGTTTGACTTTCTTTGCAGTTTCGGATAGAAATGAAAAAGTTTTGTTTCTTTGCATTTGATGATTAAAATGGCACCTTTTCCTATTTGTACAAAATTAGCAGTTGCAAAAAGTTCACTCACCTGAAAAAACTTTCGATACAAACATACCCGAAGCTCTCTCAAAATGTAACTTTAAGCAATAATTTTATCATAACAAGAAAGCTGAATGTATTTTCCATTTCAATGACAGAAGTTTATTGTGTTGTTCTTCGAAATATGGTAGGCCTACATAATATTGCTTTTTTGATACCCACTGTAAAAACTTTCTTGCAAAATATTTGGAGGCACCACTCTTTAATCTTGTTGGATTATTTTCACCAGTCTGAGGAATAATTCTTTACTTTTACTTTTAATCGAAAGACTGTGAAATGACAAACATTTTCCCACCGAAATTTCCTGTGAAAATGGCCGCGTGACTTTAAGCCATTGTTATGAAGAAATGTTTTGGTTGGGCCTATGGCCGCTGTTGGCTGCCATTTTTGACGACCATTCGAATACTTTTGTCCAGTAAGTGTATGATTGATACCGTATATAGGAAAATTTCTCCCGATTGGGAGAAATTTTACTAAGAATTGCTAGGTATTATTTAGGCACAAGGTCAAGGAAGCTCTGGGCATTTAAATGTATATCTACATGAACATGTTCAATAGAATAGGGTAGGTCTACCTAAGATTTTTTTGTTCCAATCTTGTTCAGGGGAAATTAAAGTCATGTTAGCAAAGGGGGTTATACCTAAAAATAAAGTTTCACCTACTTCATTTTCGGCCTGTCAAAAGCCTTGATAGACATGGAAACTTTGAATTGTCACAAAATGAAGAATAAAAGTGATATGTAGGACAGCTAAAATTTGTACCGTGACCAAGTTTTGGATGCTTTCTACCATTTTAGCATTGAATACCTGATATCTTGTATTTTCAATCCTTCTGGCTATGTGCTGAAAAGGCCTGTATAGGAGAACTCAGGGCAGAGCCAATTTCTTGAGGTCAATTTCACTAATTTGAGATCAAGAAGCATCTTTGCATGATCTGCAAGGCTCGAGAACACATCAGGTTAGAATCATTTCAAAGATATTTTGGAAAAAAGATCTTTCTTTCTACAAGAAATTTATTTAAAACACAATTAAGAACTAAAACTATACATGACATGTTTCTCCTAATTTGGAGAAATATTCCTTTTTTGGGATAGTACTTCTCCCAATCGAGAGACATGTGATCCCTATCATATCCCTAGACCCTAGCTGTCTTATCTTTCAGAGCAACACACAGACAATGAACTATCCAAAGTAAAAAATTCACCCTTCATCAAGATAAGGCTTAGTGGACACACTGCCTGGGTAGCACAACAAGCATTGCAAGTTCTTGTTTGTTTATACTACAGAGATCCCCCTCAGCAACTTGCGCTTGACTAAACAGTTAACCTTCACCTTCAAATTCAATTCAAATTTGTTTGTAAAATACAAGTTTACAAAAGAAAATTTAAGTATAAAAATACTTGTATTCTACGCGACCCAAGAGAAGCAGAGCTTATCTAAGCTTGGGCCGCTAAATTAAAGTTTAAAAGTAACATCAGCATCAATTTATTTAAGCTACAATAGTCAATTACAACTTTCATACAAATCAGTTACAAAGCAATTAAGGAAAACACATAAGAGTTACAAATTTAGACAAATCAGCTCAATTGTAAATTTCATATAAAAATTTTTTGTTTTTGTTTTTTTTTTCTTTTTTTTTTTTTCTTTTTTACCAAGCAGGATCGGACAATGGTGTTGTAAAACAACGCACAACATAGAAATACATATGATAGAAGAGTAATCAAGGATCTAACAGCTAATTTAAGTTAAATTTTTTATATAGCAATTAAATAATAAACAAAGTCTTATTAATATTTATTAAGTATCAGTTCTTTTAACTTAGTGGAGAAGGTTTTTGGATTTTGTATACCTTTAAGTGAAGTAGGCAAAGTATTCCAAAGACGAGCACCTTTATTTCTAATCATGAGATCACCCCATTTTCTATTCGCTTTATGGATTTGGTAATGTTTACGTTGTCGAGTTTCATATTCGTACGAAACTTCGTTCGTTAAAAAGTAATTCTGAAAAACTGTAGGAAGGTTTTCCTTATTGTGATGAACACGCTGCATAAATTTTAGAATTTTAAGTTCATATAAGTCATTGAGTTTAAGAAAATTAGTTTCTTTATGGATTGTATTAGTCGAATATCTATGATCTTTAAACCTTAGGATCCGAAGAATCCTGTTTTGCAAGACTTGAAGTTCTCTGAGATGTTTTGTCACAGCGCAGCCATAAGCTTCGAATGCATAGGCTATCTTTGATAAAACAAGTGCATCATACAGAGCTGTTAGGCAAGTCTTGGGTATATAATGCCGGAGTTTAGAGAACATAGACGTATATTTTATTAGTTCATTTTTAATCTTATCAATGTGTTTTACCCAAGACAGTTGTGCATCTAGTTTAACTCCAAGATATTTAATATCATCAGACGGGTTTAAAATGTCTCCCATTTTTACTAAGTACGCTTCCTTTGTACTTTTATTTGACGAAGGATGGAAAAAACAATAATGGGTTTTTGAAGTATTTACTTTAAGCATGTTTGCCCTCATCCATTTGTCTAGTTTACTTAATTCTAAATTAGTTTCATGGATCAGTTGAGGGATATCATTTCCGAAATTAAAAACATTGGTATCGTCAGCGAAGAGTCTTGGAATAAGTTTCGTACAGTTTGGCATATCGTTGACATAAATTGTAAAAAGTATTGGCCCGAGGACGGACCCTTGAGGTACACCTTTGGTTATTTCACCAAGGGTCGAATTTTCTCCATTTGTGAATGTAAACTGTTTTCTATTTTAAGGTAGCTAGAGAACCATTCATAAATTTTGCCTCTAAAACCATAATATTTGAGTTTATGAAGAAGAATATTGTGATCTATCGTATCAAAGGCCTTAGTTAAGTCAAGGAAGATTCCAATACATACATTGCCCTTGTCTAGATTTAAGTAAAGTTCTTCAAGAAGTTCTAAAAGACTTTGTGTAGTCGAGTGACCTTCGCGGAAACCAAACTGTAGATTATACAGGATGTCATACTTTTTAAGAAAAGTAGTTATACGTCTCGCTAATAATCTTTCTAGCAATTTCTCGAAACAGGACAGTAAAGAAATGGGTCTATAATTATCCGCAACATTTCTTGCCCCAGTTTTGAAAATTGGAATAACTTTAGCGATTTTCCAGATTTCAGGCATTATTCCAGATGAAAAGGACGTGTTAATCACATGTGTAAGAGGCTTAATCAAGTAAGGACAAGCATGTTTAATCATGGCCGGTCTAATATCATCGTTTCCTGGTGATTTCTTTACATTAAGGTTTTGTATTTCCTTTAATACTTCACTTTCTTCTACCAGATTAAGGTAGAATGAATTTTGAACCGGGTTTGAAAGGTACCGAGAAAATTCAACATTCGGTGGAATGATTTTATTTGCAACATTTTGTCCCACATTACAAAAGTGTGCGTTCATAGCATTTGCTATATCTTTATCATTGTTGAAAACTTTGCCATCATATTCAAGCGTTTTGATAGCGTTGTCCCTTTTGTGTTTCTTGGGATTTAGGAAACTTCCCAGGACAGACCACATTTTCGTTATTCTTGTGGAATTTTTGTCAAAAAAGTTCCTTAAAGTAGGTCGTTTTAGAAGATCGAAGACAGGATATAAGTATATTTCGGTACGAAGAATATTTTTCTTTGTTTTCGTTGCTTCTAATTTTCATAAATTTATCAAAAAGCTTATTTTTTGTGAGAATACATTTTTTTAACGAAGATGTTACCCATGGTTTGTCTTTTAATCTTTTCTGAGATAGAGTTTTGTAAGGAAATGCTTTCTCGTATGCCCTTTTAACAATGTAACCAAAAGATTCCGTGCACTTGTTTGCTTCATTTTCTCTAAAAACAAGATTCCAGTCTGCATTTTTGAGATAATCGAGAAATTTTTCCTTATTTTTTTGTACCATAAATTCGAGTTTTTATTCTTTTCTGCGTTCTTTTGCTGAAACTTAAATCATCAATTAAAAGAAAGTTAGCGAAGTGATCCGATATATCAGTAAAGATATTACCTGAGATTTTCTCTTCGGTTGGTATTCTTTCTTTTATGAAAATATGATCTATCAAAGTCGCACTATGGTCAGTAATTCTCGATGGGAGGACTGTGCAGGGCAAGAAACCATGAGTCAGCAAAAGGTCTAGATAATCTTTAGTTTTGATCTTTCCTGGTTGGTTATATTTCAAAAGATCAATGTTCAGGTCGCCGACTATTATACATTTGTCGTGTTTTATAGTTTGGATCGTACTAATAGTTTCCTCAAGTTTGGCATTAAAGTCTGTTAAATTTCCATTTGGATGTCTATATATAACACCAAGGATGATTTCTTTGTTATTTAATCTTAATTGTATCCATAAGGATTCACAAGGGTCGACACATTTAAACTGAAGTTTATCTAGTTTGTCAACTTTTATTTCCTCTTTAATGAAAATACCTACCCCTCCAACATTACCATGTTCAGGGGCAATTGAGTGAAATATATAACCTGGCAACAGGGAACTATATGACTTTAAGTTAGTATTATTCACTTCTGTTAAACAGATGCAGTCAAAATCTACATGTAGCGAACTAAGGAGGCTAATAAGCTCGGTTGAATGCTTATTCAGACTGCGAATATTTAAGTGAAATACCGAAAAAGAGTGGTTTTTTATTTTTCTTATTTCGTTTACTGAATCAATGGTGTAGTATTTATCTTCTGTTTTATCTTCTATTTGATTTAGGTACTTTTTTAAATCGTGATTATCTATTAGATCATTCAGCTTGGATTTATTTGAACTAAACAAAACATTAACTTCATAATTAGACAGCGAGTAAAAGGGAAAATTGGAAAGTGGAAAACAAATTTCGTTATTCCAAGAATGCTAATGGTGGGTGTTTAAAAGATGGATTTAGCATACGATTTAGTTTCGATTTAAAAGTTAAAAGGTTTGAAATACTGATAAGGGAAACCGGGGAAACCGAAAGGTGTTTGATTTGGTTGCAAAGAAGGATACGGCCACCGAGACGGCCACAAAGGTGGTTGCGGTTGTCCATACATAGGAATTCCTCCTGGCATATTTGACCAGTTCATTGGTCCATTAAAATTCACTTGTTCTTGGGATTTCTGTGGTCTCTCAGTTTCATCTTTTGTCGGGGACTCATTTTGATTAACATTTCTTTTCCTTTCTGTTCTCTCCATTTGGTGGTAATGACTTTTTTCCATTCTGTTATTATTATTGTCTCTACGTGGCAGAAGATTCGATTTCATGTTCTTAGCCAGTATTGCTGTGCCAAGAAAATTTAGGTGTAAACCATCCTGTCTAAATTTCGGCAGATCAAGATTGTCATTTTCGATAATGTCAATACCAAGCTCCTTACTCATATTGTGCATTGCTGCGTTAATTTCTTTTATCTTTGCATCATAGATTTTCTTACCATCTTTTGTTTCTCTCGAGATAATTTCTGATAAAATTATTTTAGCTGCAGGAAAACTTGATTTAGCAATGTTGGCAAGAATCCTAGTTTTTTCTGAGACCTCATCAGCGGAGGAATTTTGTAAATCATTTGTGCCCACATGACAAATAATTGATTTTAGGTTTGGCGCCTTTAAAGATTTCACAATTTCTGTGACCTGTTGAATGGTGCCGCCCCTAATTGTCTTTATGTGGGTGTTACCACTTCGATCAAGCTTTCTGGTTATTAGCCCCTTAATGATTGAGTCGCCAATTATTAGATTCTGTTTATTTCCAATGTTAATGAATCTGTGATTTCCTTGATCTTTCATTATGTTATTTTCCTGGCGATCATCAGTTACGTCGGGGTCTTCTGATTGAGTTGCGTTTGTGTGCTCGTCATCCTGCGAGAATGTCGTCGATGTCTGCATGCTAGCAGTGGGTCTTGGATAGCAAACACGCATGTGTTCATCTAAGTTCTGACTAAGAGTCACTATTTTATGATTAACGTTAGTGATTTTGTCGTTCGTTGCGTTTCTGAGAGCTTCAAAAGATTGACTGAGTTTCTTAAAATTCTCAGCAACTAAGGCGTTATCCTCAGCAATACTATTTATTTGAATATTTGATAGCTTTTCCTCCGTTTTATTTATTGCGATTTTATCATTATGATTTTCAAGAAAACCATAATAATTTGCTCTTAGTGAAAGGAAATCTTTTTGCAGGTCTGAAAAATCTGACGCTAAATCTAAGATTTTTGCAGAAAGCAAACTATTTTCTTGTTTAAGGTTATCTGTTTCGTTTTTAAGAGGATCAATCAAGGTTACCTTTGCCTCATGTATTTCTGAGAGTCTTTCGTTCAAGTTAGCATTCGATTTTTGCAAATTTTGAATCTTCTCGTTACTAGATGCTACCTCTGCTTTTAGATTCTCGTTTTCTTTCTCCACCTTGATGATTCTTTCAATTACCGACTGCAACATTTCCTTACAATCAGGATCTTCGTCCGGCAATGGCAAGTTCATTATTTCATCAGGAATCAAACATTGACTTTCAGCACTTGATGTTATAGCTTTTCCAAATTTCTCTACACCCTCGTCGTAATTTTCTTGTTCATCCAATTTCTTATTTATGATATCCATTTCGGTGTCATACCATTTGAGGAAAGCTTGTCCTTGTACTGTGATTTTTCCTGTCGTTTTGAATATGGTTATCGTCAGAATGGCCTTCTTTTTAGACTTCTTGCAATCGTAAATAGCCAAGCTTTGCTTTATGTCATCATCAGCTTTTGGAGTGACGAGGAAACCATCGATTCTATTTAAATGATCTTTATAACGTAATTCAAATACTTTTTTCCATGATTCTATTTTATCCAAGGCACCATCGATAGACACGCACGAGGCTTTATGGCTAATGTTAACGTTGCTCATAATTTCATTGCGATAAATAAAAGATAAAAATACTTCACTACTTCGAGTAATTGTCAGACTGTGAAGCTAAATCAACATCTAATAAATCCACCAAAAATATGTTCCAAGAAACTTCAAAACATTATAGAAATCTACTAGAATCCAGGAGCAGTGAAAAACACGTCTTACTCCTACACGTGACTGCTCAACAATGGATTGCCAACGAGATCAAACATAATGCTTGCAAATTGATATTATATAGAAATTCATGCCTCAAAAGGTGATGAATGTTAATTCTTAAATAGGAATCAGTGGTTGTTTGCTGTGTCATAATATTTTGTCATTTTGAAACCTGAAAGACTAAAAAACAAAACTGCATTAAATGTTTTAAAAGATGTTTTTCAATATTTCAAAGTTTGAAAGATATACACTGTTTTCTTTTCATGAAGTTCTGTTCATGGAGGCATTGATGGAATGACTGATGAAGAGAGAGATCAAATTGATAAAGATGCACAACTTTTCATGCGAACTTGTTCAAGCTCCATTGCTCTTCTCAAGAATGAAGGTATAATTATCATTTTTTTCTTGTTAATTAGGTCTCAATCGCCCATCACAGATCCAAAGGGCAGTCATTGTTATTTGAAGCGTGTGATCGCATGCACACACAGTGGTGATTTCTAAAATATTCAACAAGGGGACTCTGGAGCTGACGTAAGAAGAAATGGGTGTGGTTTCTTGTGACCACACCCATATTTGAATCGATGAAAATATGATAACCAAGTGCTTGAATAGCAAAACTGTGTGGAAAGCAATTAGTAAAGTCCCAATTAACCATGATGACAGCGAAATCAAGTTTAAGGGATGCCTGGATAACAGGATTATTGGCAAGCACTGCAGCCTTCAGGAATCAACACAACTGGAAAAGATACTAGGAAAAAGGAAAATAACAACTACTGTACAATGTACGTGGAGATCTTTGCAAATTAAGCACCTTTTTTACCATGTCTAGACACAGAAGATTGTCAAAAGCATGATCAATGCAAATTCAATTTAATTTAATTCAACTTTTTTCATAGTATACAATCCTAATTAGAAGATAAAAAAATATTGTATACTATACGACCCAAGAGAAGCAGAGCTTATCATTTCTTGGGCCGTTAAATTAAAATATAAAATAAAATAAAACATTAGCAATAAGAATAGATGAATTATAAAAACACTGTTTACATGAAATTGAGTACAATAACAAAAAATAGGAAATATCAAGACAATATTCTTTAAGAAATAGAACTAACAGTTCTAAGAAACAGGTCACTTTACATTTCAGGAATTGTTACAAATAACTGGAAATAAATGATTTTTGACATTTCGACTGAAGATTTTACTATTTCTGATTAATTTTAATGAAGGAGAGAGGTTGTTCCATATTCGAGCACCTATGTTCTTAAATGAATGCTCACCCCATTTTCTATTAGATTTAGAAATTTTATAATTGGTTTTTGTCTAGTTTCGTATTTATGCGATAGCTCGTTTGCGACAAAGTAATTTTGAAAAGTTTCAGGCAAATGTTCTTTATCGTGGTGGACGTTGTGCATTAGTTTTAGAATCTTTAGAGGTCATCAAGTTTAAGAATATTTAGTTCACTGTGTAAGCGATTAGTTGAAAATCTATGATCTTTAAAATGTATTATTTTTAGAATTCTGTTCTGAAGGGTGTGTTGCAAATGTGTTCGGGGGGCTGAGCCCGTCCGAAATCAATCATAATTTTACTTTAAATCACAACTGTGCGCGCACACCTAAATCATCCGAGGCGTGCAGTGGGTGTACGTGCAAAAAGACAGAATTTTCCAGATTTTATGAGTGAAATAAAGTCAAAAGCAACGGCTCTCTAGTTTAATAGATCATTTCGGTATGACGTTGTACAGCATTAAAATTTTTCGAAATAACATGATATAGAGTTTTTTATATGAATATCTTATAAATTAGCCAAAACTTAGTCTACGTACAAAGTTCCACTGTCCTAGCGCTTGTGTTCTTAGTTTTATGAGCTTTCAAAGTTCGCGATTTCATAAAGGCTTTGACCGCAAAAATGAACTTATAAAATCGTGAACTTTGAACGCTCGTAAAATCGATTATACAAGCGCCGAGATAGTAAAACTTTGCACCTAGACTAATTTTTGGGTGCTTTATGCGATTTTCGTATCGAAAATTGATATCTTGCGATTTCAAAAAATTTTTTCTACCGAAATGATCTATTGGTAAATGGTAACTTGCTAATAATTAGTAACTCCCTATATTAGGCCAAAATTACAAAAAAGATAACCTGATTAACTGATAACATTTTGCAAGAAGAAGAGTCAAAGTTCAAATCAACCCTTTCAACACTTTCTCAAAGGATTAGGCCTATCAGGCCTATCCAGGTGTCTGTTTACGACTTGCCTGTAAATAAAGGACTTTATGTGACGATTTTGATAAAGTTGATAACATGAGCGTAGAGAGTCTTTTTATGTCTTCGATAATCTTAATGGAAAAATCAGCTTCAATGCTGCACGCCCTCCCATGTGCAGTCTGATTTAAGCGTGCAAAATGGCGAACACGGCCTATTTTCATATTACAAGGACTGAAAGGTGCAAAGAACCACTGCCATTTCTACCATAATACCATACATTTGTTCAATTCATTATTACTGTAACTAAATTTATTTATTTTCTAATTAATGTTCTAATTTACATCGTCAGATTTGATTATAGTTGGGAAAGAGTAAGATAAAATTGGTTTCCTTGAAGGCTGCTATTTTAGTATATAGGACTAGCCCTTGCCCACCCTGACGTTTCAAGTAGTGCTTATGTTTCAAGGTGGTGTTCCTTAGTCTTGTTGTCTTTTTGTTTTTCAGCCATGTTTGTTCACATTTCTTTTGTCTTGTTATTGTTTATTTTCCTCAGGCCTTTTGTCAGGTTCTGTTATCGTCTTCATTAACAAGCCTATCCCTTTGTCTTGTTAATGTTCGTGTTCTTCAAGTCCTGTTCCTCCAGTTTGTTCTGGGCCGTGTTATTGCCTATGGTTACCCTCTAGGTCTGTTGTCAATGTCATTCCCATTTTTGGTCTCTCGTTGCATTTTCAATATTCGGAATGCCTATGTGTTTCTTTACACCTGTTTTTAAAACACAGAAATAAGAAAAAAATGAATTTTACCTTGTACCTTGAATTTTATTTTTACAATATATTATTCAAACTAAAATACTTAGTACCTATTAGGCTAATAATTTCGGTGTAATGAATTGAATCATGGTGCTTAATAATGTTGTGTTGTTATTTGTATTACATTAGCTTTTGCCTTGTAGTTTTGTAGTTGTTTAAAAATTATTAACTTTTTCTTTTTTATCTTTCAAGTTAACGGCCCGGGCTAGATAAGCTCTGCTTCTCTTGGGTCGTGTGGGATACAACTTTTTTTGGTAGTTTAATAAAATGATGTACTTTAGGTTTTTGTATTCTACAAAGAAAATAATTGAAAATTGAAATTGGTGCTAGGATTGTAGTAAAAACAAGAGAAGAATAAATAGCAACTTGTATTTGTTTAAGTATAACTAAAATTTCATTGATTTTTCATTTGACCTTTCATATTAATTTATTTCATTTATTCCTATATCTACCTAGACTTATTACACGAGTTCAAGTTATTGCAACTACCATCTTAAGTAGTTGTTGTTGCCAGAAAGTTGCTCAAACTGGGACTCATGGCTTTTGCATGCAGCACTTATTTTGCTGCATTTTCACTGGCTTATTTATGTCCTCCCACTTTTTTGCGATGCAATTTTTTGTCAGATCAAAGCATATAATCAAATCTAACCAATCGGCGAGAAGCGACTCATCTAATAAGTCTAATATCTACCTATCGCCTTTGACCATATCTTTTTCCTGTTGCTAGCTTCGCGTGATGAAAATTGCTGTCAGCTTACAACTCACAGGAAAGCTGTGATTGGTCTTTTGGAGAATTACTTAAGAGGTATGAAATCCTTAGAGATTCCAAGAGAATCATTAGAGGTAAAGCAGAGCATTCAAGAATAAAGCTCTAGTATCATTGCCAAGTCAGCATATGTGCCCTTAACTCGATTCAAGAAATAAGTTATAAAATGCGGAAGCAAAGAAAGCATCGTTTTTTTTCGTTTAGGTGCGTTACAGCAAGCTCTGGTTGCTCCATTTTTCTCCAAGGTGGGGTAGGGTCCAGATACGAACGTTTTTCATCCAAATATCTGAAATAGCATATCATATCAATTTAGACATAGTTTCAGTAACAGCATGCAAAGTAACAGAGGATATACAGCTGATGTAGACCTGCTGCAGCTTTACTCTTAATGATTTTTTTGACAAAAATTTGTATACAAAATATTAATATTGATTATTCTTGGAAGAGAAGAGACAGAAAGAGGAACCTTATTGGCCGATTTAGCATATTTGATCTCGAGAAGATCCCGAGAAATGTTTTGTTGATGTTTTTCTTTCGTCTTGGCTTTTTAGATTTTCAATTTTAAGCAAAAATTCTGAAATTTTGGGTGAATTTTTATACCTTGATCAAACTTCAGCCAACATCACCCAACAAGGTAGCCAAACGCTGTCAACATTTTGTTCGACATTAAGGATGGCGAATGTTGAGTGAAATGATGGTCAGTTGACGTAATTTTGCAAAGCTCGACGGCTATACATTTGTTCTTTTTTACTATTTACTCTGATACCTGTCAAGTATTGCAATCACCCTGCTTGTTTTATATCAATTGCTACCTGCCAGCAACTTATATTCTGTTTGCCATTTTTATAGATGTTTGCAAGGTCTATAGTCAACAGAAAGCAATTAGAGTGAAAATGGCCGTTGATCGTAAGAAGATGTAAGTACGTTGAAAAACATCTTATGTCAATTTGTTTATTTTGACTTTCGTTGTTCTGTGTGTTAATCCTAGCAAACTGCATGTGTCTTTTAACTCAATTTTTAATAAATTAGTTGTGGTCATTTTAGTAGCATTAATGAAAAATGATGTTGGTATTGAAAGGTTTAAATTCTCGAAATTGTAGCTAGTCTCAATTTTGTCAAGGTCGAGACTTAATCCACGCCACTCAGATGACGATAGCAAATCACGTGACGAGGTTCTAAATCAAATAAGAGAAGAAAAACGTCATAGATCGACAAATGACACAGGTAATACTCTCTGAATTTAGTTTAAATGCAATTTATAGTGTGCACCCTAGAACGTTATGACATTGCCTCCAATTGCTGGAATTGTTGCTACAGTACTTTAGCAGCCCAATATACAGCCCAAGGCTCTCATCCCACTATGCTTTTTGTCTTGATCCCTGGGCTGTATGACTTGGAGAGTTACTCGGCGGGATTTCATTGAGCTCTATAGCTAAGTGGAAGCGTCGTTGGCTCTCTGATCATGCAGTCCTGGGTTAAAATCCCATTTATTGTGGTATGCCACTTGTGGAAAAATCTATCAGTGTTCGCCATTCATGAAAAATATATATAAATAGTTATGGTGCTGAAGAAGGCTCGACATAGCCGAAACACAAAAAGCAAAATGGAATGAGAGCCTTGGGCTGTGTGACTTGGAGAGTTACTCTATCGCTCAGTGGAAACGTCGTTGGCTCTCTGATGATGCAGTCCTGGGTTCAAATCCCATCAATTGTGGTATTCAACTTGTAAAAAAAATATATATATATATGTACATCTGACTCGAGTAGAGAGTGCCTATCCTGGCTATAGTGCTCGATATACGTGAGTATAGAGCAATTATAAAGCAGAATGAACACATTAAAAACAGACATGTCCTTCTGTACTCTTTCGAGCTTTCAGTAACTATACTTATTTACAAGAGGCAGTGAAAATTTAAGACAAAATAAGTACTATGTAATTTACATCTTCGTTAATAGTACTCATTTAGGTGCGCTAGGGACGTAACTCAGAGTTACAGAAGGACATGTCTGTTTTTTAATGCGTTCATTTTGCTTTATATATATATGTATTTTGTTTTCAAAGTTTCGTTATCCAGTGTTAATCAGGTCTTCGTTACCGATTAGAAGCTTTGGCTGCACGGAAGATCTAGCCTTCATAACTAGTGTGTTTTCACTCTGGTGTATTGTGGTTATAAATGTCGTGAGCTCGAACTTGAAATTATAAGTGTCTCGAACTTGAGATTATAAATGTCTTGTTCTTATACTGTCTAGCCTGTCCGGCCTTTTTCGTTACACTCTTTTTTTTATAAGAATACTATAAATTTTGTCAAGCCTCAATATTCTCAGGAAATGTTCGTTTTGAGCCTAAATATATTCTTAAAGTATTCTTATTTTTTCAAACCTGATATGGTTTCAGGGGAACATATTTAAAAGAAAAATCATCTCATTACGAGGAAATGGTCGATAGAATGAAAAATTTAACTATTATAACAACAAGAGTGTTCGTAACAATCATAAAGTTTCGATCTGCTGAAAAATTAGACACAAATATGGGAGCTGAGGCTGAGCAATATTCTTACAATATTCTTAAAAATGGGATGATTCTGAGCCTGAATATTCTTATAAACAATATTCTTATAAAAAAAAGAGTGTACAAGAGAATTTACTTTAAGAAGAGTTAATTTTAATATTGCAAGTTTGCCCTCTTTTTAGCAAATGATGATATTGTTTCAACTAATTCTGGGCCAGACGTTTTGACATTTTCAAAAGAAGAAATTCAAATGGTAATGTATATGTTTTGACATTACCACCTGATGATTTATTCATTTTAAATAGCAATTAAGTCCAATATTCCCAGTTATTTAACAAAACTTTTTTTGCCTAGTTTGAAAAGGAAAATGACACATTGTTGAACGAACTAAACAACATTGTAGATGAAGTGAAGTAAGTATATTTTTCATAGATCAAGATTGGTTTCTTTTGCAGCCAATTTATATTGAATCCCGCGTTTTCCTTGTAGTAGGTTGCGTAGAAATTTAAGTAGCATTAAGCTCATGTTAATTTTATCTGAAGCCAAAATAATCTTTACTGTTGGCAGCCTTATATCTTGAAGAATTTTTTAAGCTTGGCGATAAGTATATATTGACCTGCCTTCTTCGATGCTTGAAGAAAAAACATAGCCTGTTTCTCCAGGTTGGCAGAAGTTAAAGTGGTATAAAAGAACATTTTATTATGTGTTCGAAAATCGGAGATGTAGATAGAACAGCCGCTGCATTAACATGAAGGTCAATTCTTTATCATCTTGTTTAAAACAAGTGTTAGCGATTTGTCTGAATAAGGTTCGTAGCTTATGTTTCACGAAATACGAACTGAATTAATGGTTTATTCTTCCATTGTCGTTAACTCTTCCACAAATTTATCATTTAAGTAATTTTCAACTCAAAATTCCGTTTTGGTTTTGGTTTATGTATAAAACTTTATTGCAGACAAATCGAAGGAAAAGTGATCGAAATATCAAGGCTTCAAGAAATATTCTCCGAAAAAATTTTGGATCAGGTTTGTTTCACATTTTTGACTCTAGTCTCGTGTTAGTTTCATGTAAAGCCCTGGGCAAATGTTCCTAATATTTCTCCCAACAACATCCAACATTTGATGGACGTTTTTTGGCTTTGTTGGCTCATGGGGTGGCCAAATGCTTCCAATATTTTGAGCCAACATGCAATCAAACTTAAGTCAACATCTCCAAACAAAAGCACACAAGACCCAACATGAGAGGCCCAACGGTTCCAACAAATGACTCGCAACAATGTTTGGTGTTGCATGAAGCGTTTGGCCACGGTTTAAAACTCAGTGGTGTTATATCTTCTGTATAATCAGAAGCTTTCTTTTTCTTTTGTAAGTGCTCCTGTTGAAACATTTTCTAATGAAATTGTTTATTTTATCATGCAGGCGAATGTAATAGAAAAGGCCCATGAAACTGCCACGACTACAACAGAAAACATAAAAGACGGCAATGAAAATATCAGAGAGGTTTGTCAATTGTTTACTGTAGCTTTGTATACGCTTTGAATTACACAGAATAGCAGTAGCCGGTCTAGATTTCTACTTAATAGTCGCTATTGTAAACGAAGGAAAGCGTACGCAATATATAACGTGGAATATAATCCACTGCATGCAGTCTAACAAGTCTGGCATTGAGTTCAATATTCTCAAATACATAAGCCTGACTGTTTCAATTATTTTTAACATTTCGTTTCTTTGCTCTTTTTCAGGCCATCAAAAATAGTGCATCATTTAGAGTATGGATATTATTTTTTCTTGTTATGTGTACTTTTTCATTGCTTTTCTTAGATTGGTATAATCAATAAATTAAAATATTACTCATCGTTAAGTTTGGGAAACAGCCTGTTTTGTTGAATTTTTCCGGTCAATTCTCCCCTTTCAACAAAAACCTTTGAAAGCATGAATTTTTTCTATGTTCCCGTGTGATCGTAAATAAAACCAGGTTGTTCTCTTCCAAGCTATTTCGAGGTTTGTAATGTTGTTTGGTTAGTCGAATGTGTCCCGAAAAATGCAGAATAGTGCTTGTTTGGCGGTGTTTAATAGTGAGCAAAACAGCATGTACGTTTTTGTAGTGTCCACAGAGATGGCAAAGGAACAATGATTTTGAATCACAGTGAGGCATATATAAGACACATAGGATGTGCTGTGTATGAAGATAAACAATGAAAAACAACGAAATTACGCAATCTTTCACAATCCACACAGTATCTTTAATTAAAGAGCACATGCACCTCCTAAATACCTATAATTCAATGCTTATTATAAAGATATCGATAAATACATATTTCAAAGTGAATTGTTTATTCTACAAATTTACATTTTAAGTCTAATAAAGTCACAGTGATAAAATTGGCAAAGTCGATACTGAGCTATGCCTTCTATTTCAACTTATTTAGTTCTCTCGATATCAAAAGTTGATTAAATGATTCCAGATTATATATTACAAGAACGGGATTAAGAACAAGATAAACGTCTGTTAAAGATGATTTTTGTTTATCTTGTCTTCACTACCAAAGTAACGCTCGATAAGGCCGGCAACCAAATGCTATCAAAAAGCACCGATATCTCTTCAACACATTATCAGTTTTTTCACTCGTTAAGCACTTGGATTTTTTCTATTTTTACGAGCAGGACAGAAAATTTTGCAGGATCAAATACGCTTACGAACCGATGGAAAGAGAAAATGAACTTCTCAATTAGATTAGCTCTAGCCGAACGACCCAACTTTACATCTTAAATGGAAGGTAATAAAACTCAACACTGATTTGTTTAAACATTTTATCAAACATTTCTAAACAATTGTTAGGCCTAACTTCTCATTTTAGCTATTTGAGAGCTCTTTAGCTATCATTCTGACGGAACAATTTTAAATTGAGCATGATATTTGGTGAAATGTCGGGTTTTAAATGGTGCATTGTTTGATCTGGGGTTTAGACAAGGTTCATTTGGTTTTGACACATTTGTGTGCCAAAAAATAAATCGATTAAAACGACAGGTAAGTCTAATGGTTCTTCGTTATCTAAAGTTACACAGTAACAAATCAAACTGCAAACACAAGTTTGTTATTTTAAGTTTTCACAGCTCTAATCCAGGGCGTTTTCTCTGAAAATAATGTCAAAAACTGCATACTTTTCTGAGATTTACCATTTGGTTTCGCTGCCTTTTTCAATCGACCATTTTTCTTAACTGCAAGCATCCAACCATATTTAACATTTTGATATCTTGTCCAGCCATTTTTCTCGACAAATGCTTCGAATAGTGTGTCAGGTGCAGCGTACGTCTGAAATTTAAACTTTGTTATTATAATATGTAGTTGTAATCAAGGATTACAACTCCGTCTGTTAAAGATGATTTTTGTTTATCTTGTCTTCACTACCAAAAGTAACGCTCGACTCCGTCGTGTCAATAGCTCCGCCGTGTCGCATTGCGTTTGCATAAGATTGGAGCTAAATCAAGCGTTAGTTCGCCTCTTTGATTCGACAAGTAGAAGGGAGAACGAATGGGTCGCTTGCGACCGTTAAATCTCTGGAAGTGAGAGGCTTCAGCATCGCCGCATAATACCTAATATTGCAACCTAAACAAAAAGCGCGTCTTTCACCAACTGTTGGGTCCTATAGCTCTTTTACCGTTATTTTGAGGACAACTATATAATCCTACAAGCCATTTAATAACAGTAGGAAATATTTTGCAAAGATTTATAGCAGGCTAAAAGCCGGACGCAAACACTGCGAACATGTTGGCCAACATCGCCGCCGACAGGGTTTGCTATAGTTGTTGTCCAAGCAAACAACATGTCGTTAGCGAAGAAAGTTGGCCAACATTCTTGGCCAACAATTGTTGGCGGCGATGTTGGCCAACATGTTGGCACGGTTTGCGGCCAGCTTTAGCGAAGAAAATTGGGCAACATTTTAATCGATTTGAGTCAAATTATTGTGTTGGTACAGTTTGATTTGTCTTGCCAATAAGCTGCCACAACATTTTTCAATTGCGGTCGTTATTTTGAAGATCTTGAAATAAGAAATAGATTTAAGTTGGTGATTTGAGTTGGTCCACAGGTTTTTCTTCGTCGTCAACCACCCGGGGTAATGTCTGTGCAGTACAGTGGAGGCTGTGCAGTACAGTGGAGGGATAACATCAGTACAGTGGAGGGATAACATGATGCATGTGGGGGGATAACATCAGTACAGTGGAGGCTGTTCAGTACAGTGGAGGGATAACATCAGTACAGTGGAGGCTGTGCAGTACTGTGGAGGGATAACATCAGTACAGAGTGGAGGGATAACATGATGCGTGTGGGGATAACATCAGTACAGTGGAGGGATAACATGATGCATGTGGGGGATAACATCAGTACAGTGGAGGCTGTTCAGTACTGTGGAGGGATAACATCAGTACAGTGGAGGGATAACATGATGCGTGTGGGGGGATAACATTGAGTACAGTGGAGGCTGTTCAGTACAGCGGAGGGATAGCATCAGTACAGTGGAGGCTGTTCAGTACTGTGGAGGGATAACATCAGTACAGTGGAGGTTATAGCGCCATCGTGCTGCTTTCCACAAGCTATTTTGTTGTGTTGTTTTATTGACTGAGAAATGAAGGAGGCCTTTTTTTCTTACTTGTCTGAAGTTATGCCAAGATAAACATAAATGGACGAAGAAGGTAAATCCTTTTTGCTTGAAGCTCCCTCAAAGAAAAGCAGGAGCCCGAAAAGCTACTTTCATTGTTATTTAGAAAGTTTGGAAGCTTGCCTAGGCTTGGAGAAGTTGAAAGATGATGGAGATTTCGATGAAGATCTTTCAAAAAAGATCGTAAGGATGGAGAAGCAAGACGATGTTTAATTCCTATCAACCACATCGGAAATAATATTTTCTGTGCGATCTTCATAATCTTCATTTTCAGAATGCAAATCGATATCGCCATTCGCCAATAACCGAAATGTTGACTTACGATCTTTTTTGGAAAGATCTTCATCGAGATCTCCATCATCTTTCATCTTCTCCAAGCCTAGGCAAGCTTCCAAACTTTCTAAATAACAATCAAAGTAGCTTTTCGGGCTACTGCTTTTCTTTGAGGGAGCTTCAAGCAGAAAGGATTTACATTCTTCGTCAATTTATGTTTGTCTTGGCATAACTTCCGACTATACTGATGTTATCCCTCCACAGTACTGAACAGCCTCCACCGTACTCCGTACTGATGTTATCCCCCACATGCATCATGTTATCCCTCCACTGTACTGATGCTATCCCTCCACAGTACTGAACAGCCTCCACTGTACTGATGTTATCCCTCCGCTGTACTGAACAGCCTCCACTGTACTCAATGTTATCCCCCCACATGCATCATGTTATCCCTCCACAGTACTGAACAGCCTCCACTGTACTGATGTTATCCCTCCACAGTACTGAACAGCCTCCACTGTACTGATGTTATCCCTCCGCTGTACTGAACAGCCTCCACTGTACTCAATGTTATCCCCCACACGCATCATGTTACCCTCCACTACTGATGTTATCCCTCCACTGTACTGATGTTATCCCCCACATCCACAGTACTGAACAGCCTCCACTGTACTGATGTTATCCCCCCACATGCATCATGTTATCCCTCCACTGTACTGATGTTATCCCTCCACTGTACTGCACAACCTCCACTGTACTCAATGTTATCCCTCCGCTGTACTGAACAGCCTCTACTGTACTCAATGTTATCCCCCCACACGCATCATGTTATCCCTCCACTGTACTGAACAGCCTCGACTGTACTGCACAGCCTCCACTGAACTGCACAGACATTACCCCGGGTGCACTGTTTCAGCACTGGCACAACCGTGTCTCAGCACTGGCGCTGCCAGTTTTGGCTATATAGAGGCTAAATGATCTATTTGTTATTAAAATGAGTGTAATTTATACCTTGCGATGCAACGTGTTATCCTTACGGTTCAATTCTTATTTTTGTTTTTGTATTGAAGCTAAATTTCACAAGTATGAAGTCATTAGATAAAGCAAGATCTATTAACTTAAGAAGAGCAAATCCTTTTATTATCTATGGCTCAGTAAATATTATAGGTTTATTTATTAATGCAATTATTAATGAACAAAGTGCAGCTACGAAACGAGTAAAATCGCTGTCTAATAAACGATTAGAATTGGATTAGAAATTTAATTCTTTATCGAATCTTCTTAGAATAAAAAAAACAGTCGGATTTTAAGATAAAACTGTTATGAAAGGCGACATCGCGAAAATATAACGGAATAATAATGTCAAGGACTGTTAGCATTTTTTCATCCTTGAAAAAGTCCACATGAGGAACATTTTTCTCTTAATATATTTGATATCCCTTCAATTGTTTTCCTTATTTCTTGGGCCTTATCGAGTTTTTGTAATGCTTCGACAAGGAAGGACACAAGTGCTACAATCCCTCACAAAATATATTGAGACTTTTAAAAATTGAATCGTTTTCTAGCACTTTTTTACAAAACAACATCAATTTCAAATAAAAGAAAACTTGTTATAATGTCCCTCCCCCTCACAAAGCAATGTTGTTTTGAAATGCTGCCCACATTGATGAAAATTACATCACCAACATTGCTTTGTTTGGGGGAGGGGATTCGAAATGATTCCAGTCTCACACTCTATATGAAGGATTGTAGGTTTCATTTATTTTTGACAACTGGAGTTTCTAAAGAAAGGAAATACATTTTTCCATCTTTTTTTATTAATTAATAGTTAGCGACTGCGTTCAGCTTTACAATAAATTCTAGATTAAAGCAATGAATGAAGTTTCACCTACCTGGGTATATGGTTTTCCATTTTTGTTTACAGCTAAATATTTCTTTGCATTTAGCTTTTTGAATCTTCTGTAACGTATGCCAAATATTTGTATTTCAAGTTGAGCTGACATAGATAGAAATTAAATAACTTTTAGGTTTTGTCAATTCCAAAGAAGAAGAAAATTTAAAGAAAGGAGGCTTTTGAGAGCTCAGGGCGTAGTAAGTTTTTAAACGAGTATTGGTTGTTAAGACTAGAAAACCAAATTTTGAATTCCTTTATTTTTGCTGTTTGCAAGATAATACATCGTTTATCTGGGGTACAATGTGCTCTGTACATAGTCCTGTGATCTATAAAAATGCTTTCATGTAGCTAAAGTGAAAGTAAATTCACCAATAACGATCACTGTTCTACGCGGGCTAAGATATGGGTTCTAAGAGACTTATAACCAAATAGGACCACGTATGAAGTATAGTGTATCTGGCTTTAGTTTAAAGGGAGAGGGTCAAACACTGTCTTTGCCTTCGCCCTCGAGATTTGACAGATCAACAGACCAGTTTACAATGGATGTATATATTTACTTTTAGTAAATAAAGAAAACTGATTCTGTAGTCTTGATACTAAGCTGGCATTTTCCTATCTGGAAGTTATCAAGACAACTTACTACACATTAGGGTTGGGCGTCGTTTGCCTTCCAGCAAACCTCCCCGGTCTCGATACGAAAATTGAGATATGATAAAAAATTTTTGTGTTGTTATCCATCACTAATCGAGAGTTTTTACAGCAGCAAAACACTTAGGGTAAGTTAATTCGGGATCTGCGTCTTTCTTTTCCGGAGACGTCCGAGGGATCGAAAGTCCGACCATTTGAACAACTTTCGGAAAACTTCAACTCTGCTGACGTCAGAGCTGGAATTTTTCGCAGACTTCTCTCAACTCAAGTATTCCTTTTTCAAAAACGTGCTTTTTCCGTCGTCTTGAATCGGAAGACTCCGAAGTCGAGTTTTTTTCAGAATTCAGAAGAGATAAAAAGTCCCGAAAGGACGCACCTTAGTAGCCTTAACACTTGATTTTCGAAAATGAAAGAGGCATTGCCTATCCGAGGCATATTTAGGTGAACAGGGCACTTTGGCGGACCCTATCTTTTATCAGCCGAGAAACATCTTGCCAAAACTTTACAAATCATTTCGATGAACAAGAGTATTACCTAATCAAGTTGATTTTCTTCTCTCTCGGACTAAAGGAACCCTAATGTATGGAGAGACCGCTAAAAACTTATTTCCTGTGTATACTGCTGAGCATTTGCAGTGTAAATCTAAGAGACGAATCAAGGCATCGAGTTAAAGGAGGAAAACGCTACACTAAACTTAACTTCTTTGGAAACAGCGAAAGTTTCGTCCATATTTCTAATAAGAGTGGAGGTTTTGAAATAAACCCGAACTGCATGCCTTCGAATAAACCAACAAAGATGTCGTCATTGCTGGTCGCAGAGGAATACCCATTTCAACCCCTTCCCGTTAAATTTCATAAAAAAATTGGTAGGATCGAGGTCAAGGTTTTGAATAACATAAGCAAACAAAAAGGAATCCAAAATACACTCTTTTTTTATAAGAACAATTTTATAAGAACACGAGCCTGGAATTTGCCCATATTTTAAGAACAAATTAAGAACAAGCTGAGGCTGGCCTTTTCAAAAGCCCTAAGAATATCAGCTAAATATGTAATTAAGACAGACTGAACGTAAAAAGCAAGCAAACAAAGAAATTGACAGAATGCTGCATTTTCGCACAACCCCACTACCACCCTCGGCATTTATTGAAAAATATAGCTTTCTTAGTAACCAAGGAATTAAGAACAGACTAAGAATATTTCAGTCTCAAAAATGGCAAAATTTTAAGAACAGCCAGCCTCGATCAAAATTTCCTGGTTCTTATTAAAAAAAGAGTGTAAACAAAAATTCCGAAAGACATCATTCATTCTTGCTGATATTGAGCAGAACAGACCATACACGTTTTTTTTTATAAGGAACCTTAACTCTGAGTTGAGGCTGGAGTTCCTTAATTTTTCAACAAAATGAGGCTGAAGTTCCTTATATTGTTCCTTGTCGTGAGATATGTTTGATTAGTAATTTTTACAGCAAATTCATATAAACTTGCTTCATTTTCTAATTTTAAATATTTTAGAGTTTTTTTTGGAAGAACGATGGGAAATACATTGTTATTCAACTATTTTTTGTACAAATCGTCTCGTTCTTGAAAAAAAATATTCTTAGTTTTTCATCTGAGCCTCGGCAGTTCCTTAAAGTTCCTTAATTTTTTGGGAATTTTCAGCCTCGAGTTCCTTATAAAGGTGTTCCTTATAAAAAAACGTGTATAAAATGGGAGTGCATAGCTAATGGCTACATAGGACCTTTTTGTAGAAGTACTTAAAATAGCCCTAGCAACTATTCACAATTATAGGAAAATACCAATTTTATTGACCACAGCCCAAGTGCAAAGTGGCTTTTACGCAATCATTGAAAGATTAGTGAAACGCAATAAGCATTTATTGATATAGCCTACCAATATTATCCAAACCCACGCAAGGAAAGATATCATGATAAACGAAACAAAGTCTCTGTAGTTTGTAAGTTTTCCAAGTGCAACACAAGTGAGTCAGCTCGCAGAAAACAGTTGTTAACGTTTTTCTGTCATATTAGAATGCAGTGTCAGTTTATTCATCAACCTTCATGAGCTTCTTATTCCAAGTAACATATGAAAAATAAGTGCGGTGTGACTTTTAAAAATAAGGTCACGATATGAAAGGAAATACCCAGGAAAAACAATTGAAGAAACTGCATCTGGTTTGGTTAGGAAAGAGAAGTGATTAGTAATATGTGTGTGGACTGTGGTTCGGCTGGTTCGTGTAGTTGCTTTTTATATTTCAAGACTACATTTTAAGAAATGAAGATCATGATATCGCTTCACTTTGAGTCATACCTAGGTATGAAAATAAAAATAGAAAATATGCCTATCTAAATTGATACATGTTTTATGGTAATATGCTTGAAAATGTGTTGTTGTATTACTGTAGGTAATTATTATGATGAAAAGAAAAATCAGCATTTATTTAAGTTAGAGTTACTGAAACTTACTGTCTTTAGATTTTCCATTTGATGTTCCTCTCATCCTACCGGTTGGCAGGATTTCCAAAAACATTCCTGTTCTTGAATACAAACTGATTTTTCTTGTGTTGGAAGCCGCAGCATATTTGTTTCCAAAAGCATCGAGTTTGCCTGAATATTCTGACTTGAAATGTTCATCTTTCAAACTCTTGTTGCTGATTTTCCAATTAGAACTTCTTTTCTCTTGGCAATATTGCAGTCTTACAAAAGCAAAACTCAAAATAAAAACAAGAAAACCTCGATTCATCATTACGTGTGCGTGTCAATCCTCTTATAAACTTGTCTGTGTGGATAGTAGGCGGGCAAAATCATCGACGACTTGAATATTAGGATTTTATTCTCACCAAACATTTATATCCGAATGTTTATATCCTAGACAAGATCATATTCATCAACGGGGGTAGTGGCAGGTAGGAAATCCATTTTTAGTTATAAAAAATTGCAATTTCTTCTACATTTGTACAAAACATTAGGCTCTTACCACATTTTAATGACGAAACATGATTTTCTAAACAAAGAACAAAATTCAAATGTTACCAAATTCTGTTTGGCAATGAAATTGCTTTCAGGTTATGAAACCAAATATTATTTTCGATCTAGAAAAACCTTCCTTATTTTGGCTTGCTCGTGTTCATTTGAGAAAGAACTTGATCGCAGTCACGTGATTTTTTTGCCATTGTATAGCTCTTTTGTAGCCATAGAGGTCATGGCATATAGAATGTTTTTCTGGAATGGTAAGATGTTTTGGTCTTATTCCGATAAACTTTTCAAACGCAATCTATAAAGCGCTGAAAGAATTCGTATCGAATTCGTATCATGCAAGCTACGAGAGTTACATTCTTGTTAATAGTTTGAGACCATACAGAACGCAAGTTTAAGTTTAGGAATGAATCTTTTTTATGAAAAAGGTTCTGAAATTGCATCATGTTTTCCCTGAGCTATAATAAACGAGACTCGACGTCCCGGCAAGGTGGGAAAAGGGCAGGAGGGCTGGTCAAATTTAAACGATTTATCTATGATCAATTTGAAATCTATCTATGATCTCTACAAGACACGACGACATTTTATTTTCTCAAATCACGCAGTTCCTTTACTGTAACTATCAAAAATATCTTCGGCTGAAAATATTGTAGGAATCTACTCAACTGACGAGACCTCGATCCTGGCGAAACCATGTCTTAGACTCAAACGCGACACATCACTTTCAAAGAAGGTTTTTAACCTGGTGGTATGGCGGATTGGTCAATGCGCTTGTCTCCACAAGTTATATGTATATAGCTTATAGCTATATGTAATTGTATGTCTA
Organism: Chrysaora quinquecirrha; assembly: GCA_014526335.1. Taxonomy (NCBI): domain Eukaryota; kingdom Metazoa; phylum Cnidaria; class Scyphozoa; order Semaeostomeae; family Pelagiidae; genus Chrysaora; species Chrysaora quinquecirrha. Next base: position 210,510 of record JACTAT010000250.1, read on the forward strand.
TAGTGATGTAGATTCGAATCTCTTTGGGACCACTTTCAACAAGCCTTAAGTCAACTTGGCAGGCGTTTTGAAGCCGGGCATATTTTAACAGTGGGCCCTTGTTCTGGCCCAATAATACATGCAGTTTTTTTATAAGCAACCGCTTATAAGCAACCAAGATGTAGAAGACCTTAAACTTTAAGCAACGTATGGTACACTTAGGGTACAAAAGTATTGCAACGCTTGACCTAAAATGGCGGCCAACAGTAGCCGTAGGCCAAACAACACAAAATTTACATAACAAAGCCATGATGGCTTGGGGGCTTCGCCCAACTTGATTTAAGCGGGAAAATGTTCACGATTTCATTGACCTTCATTTAGAATAAAAAGTAAACGATTTATTTGTTGCTTCTTGTGGAAAATAATAAAAGTCTTTGAAGCAGTGCCTTCCAGATTTTGAGCGAAATATTTCAAGAGTTGTCTTGATAAAAAGCAATAAACATAACTACTTTTTTGACCGTTGATTCAAAGTTTTTTCGTTATTCAAAGCAAAATAGCTGAAACTTTTGTTCCATGTTAAAGTTTTTACTGAGAAAAGTAGTTTTCACAAATAAAACAGAGATTATTTTGTGGACAACAATTTCAGGTGAGTGACTTTTGTTTAGGCCCAAAAAGGGTACTTTTTGTAAATTTGCAAATTCTTCTCTATAAACCCAAGAATTTGCTTCAAAATTAATTTGCAATATTTTAGGATAACCACAGTTTTGAAATATGTGAATGAAATTGTCCATAAAAATTTCTGAAGACCCCTTCAAGTGCAAAATTTATTTTCGCATCAAAACAACAAATTCAAAAGTTACTCACCTAAAATCTTTATCAATATTTCAACCCCCAAATTCTTCTGTAACTGTACACTTTGAGCAAAAATTTAAATCGTAATTACAGGTTTGAACTATTTTGCCTCGAAAAATCACGAAACTTTGTAGCAAAAGTCACAATAGGTGGTTCATACAACGCTGTTTTTCAAGACAACTCTAGAAATATATTCCAGAAAATCTGGAAGGCAATGCTTCAAGGTTTTTGACTACTTTTCATCCCAAATGCTAAATAAATCGTTTAACTTTTATTCTAACTGAAAGTCAATGAAATTGTGAACATTTTCCCGCTTAAATCAAGTTGGGTGAAGCCCCCGAGCCGCCATGGCTTTGTTATGTAAATTTTGTGTTGTTGGGCCTACGGCTTATGTTGGCCGCCATTTTAGGTCAAGCGTTGCAATACTTTTGTACCCTAAGTGTACCACAGGAAAAGCACCTAAGCAACATCTTAACTTTCAATACAGTCTCTATATGGTAACAATAACATGGTACTTCTTGACTGATGTTATTTATAGTATTACTTTGCTGTATACTAGGTGTTCTAGCGTTAAACAAACAAGAATAAAAATAGATTTTGTATACCATTTGAAATTTTCTTATATTAGATAAAAACGACGTTTCGAGCATGAACTCGTTATCAAGTGGAGGAATAACAGAAAATGTTAAGTTGTATCAAAAGAATAGCGATTCGAAAAATAGAAAAAAAGAAAAATAAAAAGAACGCAAGATACAGTGCCACGTGATCTAAGTTAGAGTACATAAATTAAAGATAAGAACAATGTTTATTTAGTCCACCAGGATTTAGAGTTTTCAAATTGTGAATTATTCTTTTCTCTAAAGTTTTTCTTTTGATGGTGTCGTGTGGTGCGTATAAAATTCCAAGAACGGACATGTTGGCAGTCGAATGACTAGCGTTATATTGCATAAAAAGCTACAGGATAACTCCAAATGTTGCTGTTTTTCTAGCCTCTTTACTATTCTTAGGGCAAAATATACACCCAAAATTAAGCAACTACAAAGCACCTTTTGCTACTAAAAGGTGGCCATAAGAGATTCAAAAATAAGCAACTTTAGGAACTAGACCCGAGCGAAGTTGCTTATAAAAAAATGCGTGTAAAGCAAAATGTTCGGTTTTGGCCCACTAGAATTGGGCCCTTTTCTTCAACAATTGTTGTAATTTTCCTAAACGTAAGGTTTTAAAATAATATCAATAACCAAGTGAATTGTTCAAGTTCAAAACTTCCCAAACGAACTCGACTTCATAATTTAGAAAAACTCCCCAAATCCAAATATGCAGCAATATCAGTTCTTTGAAACGTCGCTAAATAGTCACGCTTTAATTCAAGTTTTTGAATTTTCAAAAACAAGGATGTCTGACACATTACCTTTAAAAAGTCGGTCAGCAAGATGAATCTCTCGGTAGAATGGGCAATTTTCAAGTAAGCTGGTGAAATAGAATGGTGTCAAAGTCAGATATAGCATAGTTTAGTCACGGAAAGCCAACCAGAGCGACTCAGAACACAGAAAATTCCAAAATTTTCCGGAGGAGAAACCAGGCCCTTCAAGTTACCAAATTACAAAAGCAAGCATGAACAACCATTCATTTCCTCGATATTGACCCTTGATGCTTGAGACATAACTTTGTTCTCAGGGAATTGCCCCCTCCTCCTATCGATTTTGCCCACTAGTGAACTTTGGCCCTTAAAATCCGACGGTTGTTTTTTCATTCTAAGAAGATTTGGTGAAGATTTAAATTTCTAGATGCCCTTTTCTGAAGTTTCTTAATGAGCGCCATTCGTGCAATTCGTTACAGAATATCGGTTGGGGGGGGGGGGCACAAGCTGCTTGACAACATCCGCTGAATAAACCTGCAAACTTCGCACGTGTTTCGTACGTAACAAATGAGTATTAATTCCCTTCTCGGGGTAAACAAAAACCCCCGAAAGTATCATTTTTCTCGCCCTTGGACTTGCTTACAAGTCTCTCTCGCGGAGGAGGAACTAGGGAGGAGGGAAATAGCGAAAAGCCCCCATGGTACTGAACATCCCCCACAGTACTCAGAGATGTGTTATGTTTTCCTACGTGTAATTGGCGATAATCCGAGTTGTAGATATACGGGGGATATACGTTCAGCTGGATGGCTGTTAGCGGAGACAATCGGTCTGCCAGGAGGGTTCTGTCGATTTTTATGTATTTTTGGTGGTATGTGGAAACACATAGACAAAGACACCTTTAGCTACTTCCAACAACCCCAGATGCTCAAGATTCTAGATTCTTTTGCGACGCAAAATCCGGCCTCTGATTTGTTTGAGTCTGTTTTGTTCTGAAAATTTGGGCAAAATCCAGGCGCGTGTCCTTACAAAATTGTTCTCATAAAAAATAGCAGTAACTGAAAAGGGTGGAAAACGCCCTCTCGTATGGATAAGGGTGGTTAATAATGGAGCAAAAACCTGCAGCCTACAGCCTAGATTGACTAGATTACATATGCAACGATGTTTGAACTTTTATTGATTCAGTCATAAGGAAAATGGCTGTGAGTCATTCAACATCGCATGTTACTTAGAGGTTTACTCAAACCAGGGGTAGGGGTTACCTCACATATGATGGGTGTTTTCTTTTTTATTTCATTTATTGAACTTGAACATCTAGAGTATATAAAAAAAATTTAACCGAAAAACCCCCCAAGAAACCAAAGTCTTTGAGTCTTTGGCTGCTGCAAATTTAACAAATTTTTTAAAGACAAAGTACGGGCTTTTTATTTCCCAAGAGCTAATGTGAGATGGCAGTGACCCCAAAAAAAAATATCAGAAGTATCTTACCCAAAAAAGTAAATTTTACTCAAATTTCATACCCGTACAGCCATCCAACTGAACGTATTTCTAAATAATGTCAGCAAAGTAAATGGAGGTTTACTCCCCCGTCAAACTTTTTTATGTACCCCCTGGGTTTATTTCTTGTAAGAACAACCGAATTGAGAACTTACTTGTCGGAAAAACACCAAACAGCTGGTTGCTGGTATATAATGGTATTAGCTTTGCAATACATTGAAACGCCAATCGAAAAATCGCGCCCGAAATCACAACAGCAACAACAAGAACAACGACAAGGAAAGAAAGAAACATGTCGGCTGAGTTGACTGAATTTATCATTTGACGAATTTCGTGCTTCTGTCTTTCTGGTCATCGTTCGTCGGCCACATCACATGTCTATCATAACATAACAGAACTTCCTTAATTGATTAGCCAATCGACAAACTTTTACAACATGGCAGAAGATAATCGAAAGGCAAGAAAACTTTTATTTTAAACTTTGTTATCTAGATCTATCAACCTAGGTATCCATACCTATCCTTAGGAATAAGTCCATAATATGAGATCCCAATCAAAAGTAAGGCACATCAGTAAAAATAAGTTCAATTGGGTTTTATTTGAGAACTTACTCGTTGGAAAACACCAAACAGCTGGTGAGCTGGTTTCTCTGGTATATAATGGTATTAGCTTTGCAATCCATATCAATGCCAGGCCCGGTGCTGTGTAAGCCCAAGACTGCTTTTTATGTTGTTCATTTGCATTTCGAGGATTACAAAGGAGAACAATAGAACAATCGTTTTGAAAACAATTGCCAAGCATGCACCTTCTGCTTGCACTTTGCAAACTCAGTCTGGTGTAAGTCTGGTTCTGGATGGCAGCAGTGCTTCCCTCTCGTTGAAGGCGCTATGGCGTTGTGGTGTAATCCAGCTGACTCGTGGTGTCAGATGCTCAGTGTGGTCAAGGTCCAAGCCCAGCCATGGTAGCTTCACAGCCAGGATCAAGGTCTTGATTACTTAACCTACTGCTGAGATCCTAAGTGACTGGCACTAGAACACCATTTCACCTTCAGCTTCACCTTCCCCAGTCTGCAGACTGTGGCACTTACACCATGATCTTGAGTGCGTGGAGCCTGGTGCATTTCAGTTGAGGGATTCATATTAGTCTTAAAAACATTTTTGCCTTGATATTGTGTTGCTTTATCATTTGCATATTTATTGTAGAGATACTACAAGCATGATGTGGAGGATGCAAATTCAGAAGATGATAATGAAGACTATGTTCCATATGTTCCACTAAAAGAAAGAAGAAAGATGCTTGTATGAATTGCAAATTTAATTCTTTTTTATATTTAATTTCATTTGTTTTCTGTGACCTGATAACTGACAGCATAATAGACGCTTCCGCAAAAGATGGCTGCCGTTTTTGCCTGTTGTTTTCAATGAGGATTTTCAAAGAAATTCTGGGAATAATTTCCTTCATTACATATTTTACATAGCTGAAGACGTTGAATTTGTAACTAAGGAAATTATTCCCAGAATTCCTTTGAAAGAACCTTAAGAAAAACAATGTATTGACAGAAACAGCTGCCATCTTTTGCGGAAACCTCTATAGCCAGAGCAAAGAACTTAGCAAGGCCATCAGAAGGAATCTCAGATTGGGGGGGGGGGGGGGGTGAACAACTAAATAGTATTTGAAGTTATTTTATGACATAATACTATTGTTTTCAAAATTATTGTCCCCAGCCCCCCACTTCCTATGGCCCTGTTTAGCTTAGCCAGAGCCCCTTTCCCTTATTGTAGCAGGACTTTCTGTGATGCAGTTAGAAATACTCTGATAAAAAGCTGCAAATGTAATGCTGCAAATTATAATGTTACCAAAATTCTAACTTTTCAGAGCTAGTATTTCTTAAGTTATATAGGCCTATTAAATGTAATTAATGATGTAGTTACAATTTATACATACATTGCTAAACAAACAGAAAGTTCTTAAGTTTATAACAAGTAATTCTTGCCATTATTATATGAACAGAAACTTCATAGTGTGGAAGATAACATACATGGAGTATTCTATTGTTGTTGAAGCTCCTTCCATTGTATATTGCACTTATACTGTTGTTGGGTGTTTTGAACTGCCATTATAAAAAAGAGCAAAATATCTCACCTTTGAAATCAATTACTTCACATTCGTGCATTTGAAATCTGGCTGTAGCAATCATTGCGTGATCGGGACAGTGCGAAAATTAGATAGTTTACAATTCAAACCTTTTATTATAAGCTGCAGAAACTACAAGAAATGCAACAGTACATAATTTTATAGCGAACTGAAGGATGTTCCTTGGGGACGGGTCTAGGATGCACCTTACTTTGACACATCAAATGATATGTCACTGAAGCTGTACAAAAGCATGCTCAATCAACTATCAGACTACTTGGAAAGTAATGATCTCATAGCATCATCACAATTTGGTTTTTGAGGAAGATCATTCAACATAGTGGATGTCTAGAGTCCTGCTGTCAGGATTGATTGGAGAAATTTTTGAAGCAATCAATTGATTGGAGTCATTTTAGGAGCAAAACGAAGCAAAGGATCAAGGATTATGTGAATTCTGCACACAATAATTTCATAATTGATTGAGCGGGTGTGAGAGCCAATCTGAGTTACCATATAAGGCGATTACAGAACCCGGAAAACAGACTGGAAATGAAATCTGGAGGAAGATGAAAAAATGAAGGAGGATATAGCAGCTATGAAAAAAGAAGTAAATCAGATGAAGGAAGATACTGATGATCGGTTCAAGGAATCCAGAAAAGATATGAACACTAGACCAACCTACAAAGATTTGGAGGCCATGATAGATGATATTTCACTAAGTTAGTGAACAGCGTTAAATGCAGATCAACTAAGAAATAAACTCCAAGAGCTTGAAGTCAGAGTAAGAGATCAACAACCACATATTGTAGGAATAACTGAAGTTAAACCAAAGAACGAATCCCAACAACTGACCTCAGCAGAATTCACCTTACTCACAGGGAGTGAATACCACATCTTTATCAAAAACGTTGGCCCCAAAACAGGGAGAGGGATGATACTTTATATACACAAGTCACTCCAGGCTAGTGAGGTAAAGACGAACACAGAATTCCTAGAAAACTTATTCGTTAAAGTGAGATTAAATGGATTAGAGAGAAGAATCGACTCTCCAAGAAATTGGTAAGATCAAGAGATCAAGGACTACGGGAAGAATACAACAAAGTTAGAAACCAGGTAAAGAAACTTATTAGGAAAGCGCAGCGTGAGTTTGGATTTGGAATAGCAGCAAAATAAAACTGATGATAGATGATGTAGAAATGCATAAACTCAAGAAGTAAGACTAGAGCAGGAATCAGAGATCTGTGTATCGACCCGTCGGATAACAAATCCGAAGTCACTAGTGATAACATTAATGAGGCAAACGTTCTAACAAAGTTCTTCAGCAGTGTTTTCGCAGTAGAACCAAATGGAGAAATACCTATGAACCAATGAAGGAACAGAAGATTTCATAAACAGGGAAATTACTGATCTTTTGCAGCAACTATTTGCCTTGGCAAAGATCTTGAAAAATGTAATATCGCCAAGCATTCATGCGTGCTGCACTCAGTCGATTACTTATAGATGCAAATCTTCAGAAGTTTGTGGAAGAGATCGCTATACCTGCCAAAAAATCGCAGGGTCTTGTCTTTATGATTGAAAATGCAAATTGTTTTGTCATTGCAGAATGCCAGATGTTGGAAAACTTATGATCCGTTGTAAAATCTGCAAAATTTTGTTTCCCGAGTCTTGCAAAAGCGGCAATATCTGCGACTCGAAATGGATATGCATTGAATGCAACAGAAGAATAACAGAAGGAAAAGCAGCACGTTTGACGCAAGAAAAACGTCTACAAACCATTCGCAACGCATTTTCTGATCTTAAAGATGCTGCAAAAAAGAGCAAAGACACTTAGAAGGTTATATCTATGTACAATGCCGTAAAGGAAATAATAAACACAAGTAAGCTTCCATCCATAGATCCTGGAATTGGCTGCCTGGATGCAGATGAATTTGTAAAGATAACATCAGAGAGAATAAAGAAAGACGTTGCCGGAGTAACTTACCATATAAATAGTAGGAAATATGTTTATTGCTATTTTCCCAGCCGTTCAAAAATCCGACACAGATATGTTTCATACCTTGGTGCATGAAATGGCGCATGTAGTACACATCAGAACAGGCAAGGGCGGACATTCACCCGCTTATACAAATCAATAGTAAGAACGCATTGTGACTATTCGAGCTCGGTTTGGGCTCCTTATACAATGAAACACATAGAGCAAATTGAAGCCGTCCAACGAAGAGCAAGAAAACAATTACCAGGAATGAAAAACTTGTCATACCAAGAAAGACTGAAGAGGTTGAAGATACCCATATTGAGTTACATAAGAAAAAGGGGAGATATGTTTAAAATATACAAATTAATCGGTGGCAAATACAACATAGAGCACAAAAGTATGCTAAA